>LR738710.1:220654929-220736294 GCA_902687465.1 Secale cereale | reverse complement strand
GGGGGGGCTGGGCTACTCTCTCTAATCATTAAGTGGGAAAAGAAAGGAAAAATAGGGAATTAAAAGAAAAGAAAAGAGGGAGTTAGGAGTAGGGTTTGGGCATGATGATAATTTTTTGGACTTGTAAAAAAATGAGCGCGACCTATGAAAATAAGAGTGGACATAATAGAAAGTTTAAGTTCAAATGCAATTGAATTTAATTCAAATGATTTGAACAAGTTCAAGGTTTTGAAGAGTCCAAGAAAAATGTTGGGAATTTAGGAAGAGCCTCGATAAAGAGAAGGAATTGTTGGCAAGGTTTGAAGTCAAACCTGAAGTAGACAAAAACATGGGGAAAATTATGAAAGTGTGTTATGGTTAATTTCGAAAGAATGGAATAATTATAATATAGCTCCCTAATAATATTGAGAGGCTTTTATATGTTATGAAGAGAAGTCACCATGAGTATCCCTCAATTTAAATGGATCGAAGATCCATACCATTTATTTAGTTGAGTTTAAAAAAAATTAAATGACATGTTGGTATGATGACATGATGCAATGTAAAAATAAATAGAGCAAGCACAAATGAAACACATGGTGAAACCCGGAACATATGGAAGTCTTCTGCAGCGTCAGTCTTGGGGCGTCACAACTCTCCCACACTAACAGAGGATCTCGACTCGAGATCCTAGAGATGGCACCGGATAGAAGAGGATAAAGGAAGTGGTAAAATAAAGTGGCTTCTTCGACAAACGAGTGAAACCACGAAACTTGAGAGGTTGAACAAATTGTAAGAAAGAATACGACGGGGATGAAAGAGCTTGGAAACGCTCCGTTAGCAAAGAGGAACAAGGAACATTATGAGAAACTTGTAGGTTGAAAGGCATGGAACAAGAGCCTAACGAACCAAATGAATTTGAAACTGCACAAATATAATGAGATAGCCAAGGAACAAGAATGAAGAATTCGGACAGCACTCCGACTGAAAATGGAAGGTATTGAACATGAACTTGCCAACTTGGGATGATACTTGATGAAATCAACAGCACACTGCCTCCGAAACAATTGAAAGAATGGCACAAGGGGTAAGAAGGATTTAGACAACACTCCGGTTGAAAAGATAGGCAAAACTTGATAGATTGAGGAAACTTGAATGGAGAAT
Source organism: Secale cereale (assembly GCA_902687465.1). Classification (NCBI taxonomy): domain Eukaryota; kingdom Viridiplantae; phylum Streptophyta; class Magnoliopsida; order Poales; family Poaceae; genus Secale; species Secale cereale. The sequence continues at coordinate 220,735,151 of LR738710.1, read as the reverse complement.
ACAACACTCCTGTTGAATTGAACAGAAAGGAAAAGAACATGATCTTGATATGACAAGATGATTGTTCGAAGAGAGCAATATCACAAAGCCTCCCGAACGAAAGAATAAAATCTAGACCATAGGAAGAAAAGAAAGTAGAAGAACATGGCAACTTCTACCACAATTGAATTAGAAGATCATCCTTACGAAGAAGGGTTGAATGGAGTTGTTGAAAATAATCAACAACAAAAGAATAAGCTTGATGTGGGCTTATGGAAAACATCTCAAAACTTGAGGTGAAATTCTGCCACTAACTGAAACAATTGATTGCTTGAGATCAACGAAGAGATGAAAACTTCTTTCACGGAGAGGATAAATGAAGAATTTGGGTCATTTACAAGCACCACAATAGCAACAATCCTTAGGGTAAGCTTTTAGGTGAAATACAACCCAAGATTACTCCAACGAATAAATTGAAGGGTTGGAAAGATCTCCTGAACAAAGAAAATGATGGGTTTAAATATCTCATTCCTGACAACTTGTGAATCATGAAACATGAAGGGAAATTGTCAAAAATGACACACCACCATCTCAATCGATAAGGTAGAAAGAAATACACTTCAGAATACATGGCAAAGAATACTTGATCACATCCGACAAGAATCTTGAAGAACACTTTGAGGATGACTAATATCATGATGAACCACCAAGAAGAACTCCGGTAGCAAAAGGATGAGAACTGAAGGATGAAAAGAATAAGATTGAAGCCTTGCAATGATTAGATGGAGGTTCGCGACGAGATAATTAATATAGCTTGGACCTTCGAAAAAGAAAGATGGATTATTTCGAACCAAGAGTTTATCCAACATGAACAAACTTCAGAAGAAGGAATTAATCAACTTGACGAAAAGAATAAGAATTATGTTATTCTTATCCTTCATCAATTTAAATTGACGACAAGCAATGGATTTGGCATACTACTTATTCCCGTTGCAAGAATTAAAGAGAGATCTTGCACAATCTTGAGAAAGTATTCAATGAATCACCGGTAGGATTATGAAAAGAACAAATGAATTGATATGATAACAACGGAAGAGTAATCTTGAATGAACCACCGTAAGAATATGGAGACGAGCGAAGATGCATCAACTAAGAATAGTTGGAGGACGAAGTTGCAAACTGAGAATGAAGAAATCTTCTGAAATGATGGCCTTCGGAGGATCACAATGGAAAGAATTCATGAAATTTTTCGGATGGGTAGAAAGAATTCCTCACAATAATGAGGATGGCATGAAGCTAGAACCATGAATCTTCGGAAGAACGGGTAAGGATTCAAGCGGAACTCTTCTCCGGTCTTCAAATATTGACAAGGAGAAACACCTTGAAGAATTTGCGAGATACTCCGGAAGAATAAACGATGGAAGGTTTAACCAAACATGAAAAGAATTGGGAGCGGTCTGGGAGAAGGCATATGACTGATGGAATCCATACTTACATCACACTTCAGAAGAATTTGAGTATAACTCCGAAAAAAGAAATTAGAAGAGTCAGGTAAGATCCTGGGAAAATACCTCTGGGTTAGGGCCCACTCAAAAGAAACACCGTTGAATTCTTACTTGAAAGAGAGATTGCATCGGTTGAATCAAATGGATTTAATGAGATAACAACCTCAAAATAGATTGAACTGATTAAGAATTAAAACACAACTCTTCTGAGATATCTTGTACACTGCTGATAAGAATTAGAGAGAGTTGAATGAACAAGAGAGACTTCGAATAAGAAATTTCAACATGGGAAAACATGTGAAACAAAAGGAAGAGATATGATTATGACCGAAGCTTGAACTAAGTCCACCGGAAAAGAAACTTGAATGGAGAATGATAAACTTGAACCTTCCTGCGCATCTTCATGAGAATCACCGGATAAGGACATTGAAGGAAAAAAATGAAGAAACATCACATGAATAAAATGGACATTTCATTTTAGAATTTCTGGCTCCGATAAGAAGAAGGGAGGGAGCTCGGGGAAAGAAAAGACAATTTGGGATGAATGAAACAGACACCGTTGAGAAAAGATTGAGAGTTGATCTTGCAAATGATGAAGAGATCGTATTAACTTGAAGAGAAGCACGCCGGTTGAAAAGAATTTAACATAGCAATCTCGATGATCAAGAAGGATTAGCACTCCCATAGACATATGAGAACACCGATTAGGAAAGGTATGGAATCAACACTTGACATCGAAGCAACTCGAATACCAGAATCAAAACAAAAATAAGGATAGATATGTTGCAACATAATATTCACAATACCATTCGAACAGAGAATTGAATGACTGAATTCCATAGCTTAATGGTACATCAACTTGTCGAGAATCCACTTGGGAGAACAAAACGATAAAATAAAACAACAAGGCACAGATGGAACAAATACATAATAGAGGTTTCATCCCACATGTTCGTGCTGATACCCCATGGCACGTGTTACAAAGGGCCTTCCAATCCCCGGATTAGCATAGCCAAGGATCCTTTAAGATGCAACCCCCTAGTGCAACAACGCCCATGATAGCCTCTCCACTAGATGTTGAACCCCAACCTCATATCATGCACCCGTTGGAAGATTACCAAATATGTACTTGAATCCCACCTATTAATTCCCGAAGCTTTCCGATTATGCAATCTGGTGTTGGGGATACACGGAAACACCACGCACTCAACTCTAAACCTACATCAAGCTGTATCCATCTGTCAACACATAACCAGGCACCTTCGGAAACTGTTTACCTCGGACCTTCGAAACGCATCCGCTATACTAGCTATGGCAATACTCCCGAACTATCTCCCCAGTATTGGGTTACATCGGGGTTATCTCACCACCAGACATGCATAGAAGAGTTTTCGATGTCGGCCGCCTCTGGTATTCTAGAACCGCTACGACAACACCTCGGAGCTCAACTCCCCGGGACACTGCCACAACCCCTAAATGACAGGAGGCATCGAGAACAATGTTCTCGTCACAAAGATATCAGAACAATCCAAACAATACCCGCGTGATCCTAAAAAAAATTTGGTGAAATTTTGAGAATAGTGAAGATAAAACAACGTCAGGAGTCCTCACCAGAGCGACGAAGGGGATGAGAAGTAAAAAGAAATCCTACTCTCTGATATATATATAGGACTCAAAACATTTTTGTGTCTGTGCGTAGACTCAACCGACAGCAGTTCGATCAATCAGGGGGCTGCTAGGTCGGAGAAGGCTCTGAATACCAAATTGTAATGCTCAGGATGTGACTATATCTCCAACGTGTCGAGGCACGACTTAGAGACATAAGCGCTTTCTGGAATGATCTCAAGCGTGGTATCTTTGCACATCTCATGTAAAAGTTCAGGGATGAAAGTGTAAAAGATAGATGGCTTACACTCGCCACGTCACACAATGAATACAATAACATACATTCATCCAAATAACACAGGGTCTGACTACGGACGAAAACCAAACGAGAAAGATATCGCAAACACAAGCCCTGATCTCCCCTAGTAGGAACCACTACTGATCATCGAGATACGATACATAGTAACGATCACGCTCTTCATCGAACTCCCAGTGAAGTTCTGATCCATCGCCTGCATCGTACTCGGTTGTACCTGCATCTGGTGTGTGTTGTAATCTGTGAGTCACAAGGACTCAACAATCCCATTCCTGGGTATCAAAACTAACAAAGCCTTAGGTGTGAAAGGTAATAAAGTGTCTGCAATTTAGGTGTTGAAGGTAATAAAGTGTCTGCAGCAAGCACTAAGCAACTAGCTTACGAATTCAGAGCGAGATGAGAATAAGTGCCAACTGTCGCCAAAGATGATCAATAAGTGATCCAAGATACTCACATTCATACATATCCCAACCGTGTTCACTTCTCGAAGCCCTTCTGAAAGAGACCATCATGATTACTCACACAGGTAGTGTATTCTTAAGTATATGGTGTCAAGTTATCTACAACCGGATATTAACAAATTCCCATCTAGCACATAACTGCGGGCACGACTTTCAAAAGTTCAAAACCCTGCAGGGGTGTCCCAACTTAGCCCATCACAAGCTCATGATCCGCGGAGTCGCAACTCCAAAGTGGGAAGACCCGAGTATTCTCGGAATCTCGTGCTCAAGATATTTCCTCAAAGGTAAAACTAATCCAGCAAGACCTCCCGGCGTGCCGACACCCTGATAGTAGCTGTGCGTATCTCGTCTTAGGCCACGACCGGATGGGTGATGCTATAGGTAAAACCAATCCTCGAGTTTCCTCGTGGTGGACCTGTAGGACCCCCGTTTGGGACCAGCACCATCAGCACTGGCCCCCTGTTAAGTAGAATTAAGAACCCGGGGACGCGACCCCCTATGCAATTTAATTACTTAATTAAGTTTTATTATGAGGCAAATTAAAACCAATGTTGGGCCTTGCTGGAAAATCTTTAAGCAGTGCAAATTATCAAGGGGGGCCCATAAACCCCAACCGTGTTACGAACGCAAAATCAAGGAACATAACATCGGTTTATCGGGTCCTAAGGTGGCATGAGTGGAACAAAACACCAAGCAGAAGGCCAAGCCTTCCACCCATTACCAAATATATATGTGTATTAATTTATTTAAGATATATATTGTGTTAAACCAATAACCAAATCCAACATGGAGCAATCTTCAAATACTTCACCTGCAACTAACAATGCTATAAGAGGGTGTAACATCCCAAATTTTTAATTTGGAATGTTATACATAGATCATATTGCATTGAATGTTTCTTTGCATTTTTGTTCGTGGCGATCCTCGATATTCTAACCAACTCAAGGACCTTCGGAGAGAGTTGGGAATTCTAGCGTTTTATATTTGAGTTCATTCGAATACCGGTACGAGGACGGTGTTGGTTTTAGTTATTTTTCTCTCCTAAAAAATATTTCTAAATACAATAAATGAGCGGAGATAATATGACTTCTCCAAAATAATAGTAATATTGGAGGAAAAATGTTTAAATCACTTTTTGGTATTTTCTGGATTTATTTGCGATTTTATTTGCATAGGAAAAATGCGCGTTTTTCAAAATTGCATTTAGGTCCGGGAAAAATGTTCACTTTGTCCTAAATATTATTAGAGGACGGTGCAAATTTATTTCGGGATTTTTGGAGTCCGTTTAGTATTTCTTTCGTTAGTTTTGCTACGTTAGGACTCTTTTAGAAAAAAAAGGCAAACCGACTCCGGGCCGTAAGAGGCGAGGACTCTGGCCTTTATATAGCGCCGGCCCGGTTGCGCCGAACCACAGCCCGCTTGCCCCGCCCGAACCCTAGCCGCCAGCTGCCGCGTGCGCCGCCGCCCGCGCCGCCGCTCACCGCCGCGCCCGTCGCCGCCCGCCGTCGCCCGCCGCCCGCCGCCATCGTTCGTCGGAGCCGCCGCCGCCGCCGACCGCGCCGCCGCCGTCGAGGTAGTTATCCGCCGCGTCGGTTTTTCGTTATAAACCGATCGTTTTTTTTAGGAAAACCCTAGATATGTTTTTTCGGTTTAGATCGATTTTCTTCGGTTTAGTTATTTAGCGGACGTTCGTCCGTACGTTCGTTTTAACGAACGCTGTTCATCCGTTAGCCGCAGACAGCGAACGTTCGTTCGTTAGTCTGTTCGTCAGTTTTTTTGGGGTTTTTATCTGCGATTATTTCGATCGCGATTTTTGCCCTGATCTTGTTTTTCGTTTTTCTTTTCGCTCAAGAGTCGGAATCAGGTGATTCAAAATCCCAGATCTTCGTCTCGACGCCCTCTTTCCGTTTAACCAACTTGAACAAAGTTTTGGCCACTGTAAAATTTGACTTTAGACCAATTAGTAACCGGAGCTCGTTTCTTTCGCAGTTTGAGATTCGTTGCTTCTTTCAATTTGATTCTTTTTGAAAACCGGAGTTCTTAAGTTGAACTTTCTGGTTAGATCTTATCTTTTGGAGTTTTGTTTGTGCATATTTGCTTGTTTTCTTATGTATGCTATTGTTTTCTTGCGATAGAATACCCGTACTGTGAAGCATGCTACTACGAGTCTCTAGGTTTTGCGAATCGTCATTAAGGCAAGTAACACTTTGATAATACGTTTATTACCCAGTTTTATGCATTAGATCAAACCCTCACACATTGCATGAGTAGGATCTCTTAACTTGTGGGACTGGGAAGTAGATTGAGGTAGAACCTATTACCTGTATTATTTTCAAACCCTTGGGACTTACTTCTACGTTTGCTCAGGTTGCTATGCTATGCTCATAGACGTGGTTTGGGTTTGAGTGAAATCCATGACAGTTGTGAGTTGTTAATTAAGGATTCAACTTAAGGTGGCTACTTGAATACACATCTGGGTGGATTGGTTGCAGGTCACCTCGAGAATCCAGTGTTGTCCTAGGAAATCCCGGGGTTCCGTGTGATTTTTCCTATGGAATGCCACCCAGGCTCAAAGGGATCATAAAACTATTCATGCTAGAAACTTCCGTGTGCAGCCACATGCCAATATGGGCTCTGGCATAGTTGAGTGAGTTGTGGGAAACCTTTCTGTGATGGTCTAGCAGATGTAGAGGGATTGTAGGTGTACCGGCCTATCTATCCGGTTAAGGGGACCTCTTCGGAAAGACTGTGTCTCGGTCATCCGTTTCTCAAACACCATGCAGTGTGAGAAACCAAATGGAGGTGATCGAGTCTTGTGGGGAAAAGTGCACAAACCTCTGCAGAGTGTACAAACTGATCATGATTAGCCGTGTCCCCGGTTATGGACATCTTGAGTATCTGGTAGTTGAATTATTGGTTGATCTCCTCACTCTATAACTTAATTTGTTGGGTTAATGATAACTTTAATTTGGGATTGAGTTGGAGGTACCTTCTCAATGATTTTCAACTACCATGATAGTTAAAATAAAATTCATTCCTTTGTTGTAGGAAAAAAATTTGGCTTTACGCAAAAACTTAACCTTAGAGCCTCCACCAGCCAAATATGCATATAGTATAGCCTTTATTCTGTTACTTGCATCTTCTGTGTTATCTTGCGAGCATATTCAATGTGCTGACCCATTTTCGTGCTGCAACATATTACGTTGTAGACTTTTCAGACGAGGAATAAGACATGCTAGGTCGTTTGTCATGCACTCAGCTATGCCGTTGGAGTTGATGGACTCACTTATCTTCCAAGCCTTCCGCTGTTATTTTGTTAGATGGTCTTAAGCCATAGATTTTTGTAATAAGTTCTCATTGGAGACATTCGATGTAATAAGTATGTGATTGCCACTCTGTTATAAATCCTTCAAGTACTGTGTGTGTCAGCATTACCGATCCAGGGATGACAAAGAACACAGAGACTTCGGTCCATTCGGATCGTGGTCGCTACAAGATGGTATCAGAGCACACGCTGATGTAGGACACGACCACTAAGATAAACCCTAGATCATTTTTCTCTACTCATTTCCGACTTCTCTCCATTTTCTACTTCTTTAGGATGGTGGACCCAAGGAACAAGTTCACTCAACCGGATGAAGACACACCATTTGGACGACACTTGAAGGAAGTCACTAGGTACCTGAACATAGGAATATCAAGCTTTACCGGGACCTACACTGCCACTTTACCAGAAGAGGAGCGATGGAGCATTCAAGTTCAAATTCCCGGAAGAACCTTCGCACCATCCACCGAGCCAATAGAATTTTCTTTTGATGCACCAACCTGGAGCCTAGGCAAGAGCATGGCCGCCCACATCACAATGGGAAGGATCGGAGAAGTCTACAAGCAGGAGCTGAGGGACACCATCTACCAGATTTGTGGACGCCGAGATGAGCGTTGGGATATGATCAGCACCCGTAAGGATATGTCCATTGCCACGTTCATCCAGGAGTTGAACCAGCACATACGACGACAGGAGCATCAGATGTGCGCTGGGATGATAGAATTGAAGAAGGCACTAAACAGGAATTTGGAGCTAGAAGAAGAACTTAAGTCTACTCGTGACGCATACGAGGAGGAGATGTTGATACTAGTGGAGAAGAATGATGATTTGACAAGGAAGCTAGGAGTATTCATCGGAGATCCAGCACCAGGATGTGAAGAAGAGGAAGAAGAACCGAAGGAGATTTGTCCTGAAGATTACACTATCATCGACAACACGGATTCAGAACCCGATGATAGTGAAGATGAAGACTATGAAGATGAAGCTGGAGCAGACATCATGGAATCTTCCGTCGATCAATATTTTTAGATGCCCACCCTATGACTAGTAGTTACCCCCACATAGTAGTATTTAGAGCACTCTTTGTAACGGTAGTTATATTTGTAGGATCTTGCTTGAAATTGAATGGTGTGATATGATTGTGTTTGTCTCATGTGCATATGGGTAGTGATTTTCCCTTAGACCTCAATTCTGTTCTAGTCTCTTCCCTCTACACCCATCAGATTCCTCCAAGACGTGAGCCCGGATTTGAGTTTCCCCCTGAGCTCACCCAGTTGATCCAGCAGCAGAACACCCTGATACAACTACTTGTCCAGAACACTCAGAACAACCAGAACAACAACAACATCCCTCCACCACCACCCGTGGACAACCTGACACGTTTCTTAAGGTTGCAACCACCAGTGTTTGCTAGCAGCATCGAACCAATAGTGGATGATGACTGGCTACGCAAGATTGGAAGGGATTTGACCACCGCCAATTGCTTGGATGCTGAGAAGGTGCGATTTGTCGCACACCAGTTGTCTGGACCAGCCGCAGCATGGTGGGAGAATTACACATCCACTTTCCCCGTAGCCAATGTCACTTGGGAGCAGATTCAGCAAGCTTTCCGTACTTCCCATGTCTCAACTGGAGCTATGAGCATGAAGAAGCGGGAGTTTTGCAACTTGCGCCAAGGAAACCGTACTGTAGCTCAATACGTGGATGAGTTTAGTACCCTATCTCGTTATGCCCCAAATGATGTGGCCACAGATGCCGCTAAGCAAGAGAGATTTATGGAAGGGCTGAATGATGAGATGAGCTTACAGTTGATGGTGGCAACTTTCAACAACTACCAGGAGTTGGTAGATAAAGCTCTTATGATTGAAGGGAAGCAGCAACAGATTGAAAGCCGCAAGAGGAAGTATGGACAAGGAAGGAATAATTCTGGAGTCCAGCAGAAGCCCCGATTCACTCCGAATTCGGGAGGATATACCCATAACCATGGAATTCCCCACAACCACAATGGCCCTAAGAATGGAAATGAGAATGGAGCAAGTAGTAACCAGAGCCGCTCTACCCCATCCACACCCGCTAAGAAGGATTTCAGCCATATCACCTTTTTCAAGTGCTGGAAGAATGGACATTATGCCACGGACTGCCCTGAAGCTAAGAATGGGAACGGCAATGGAAGCGCCGGGAAGAATCCTAACCCGTTCAACAAAGGACAAGTGAACCACGTAACCGTGGAGGAGGTAGAAGAGCAACCAGATGCTGTTGTCGCTAAGTTTTTGGTTAAGACATTTACCGCAATAGTTCTTTTCGTTACTGGTGCATCACATTCATACATTTCAAGGGGATTCCTAAATAGACATAGGATGTCCACCCGAGTTCTTAAGACCCCCATGTTAGTAAGTTCACCAGGAGCAGAGTATATGGCACACCAAGGATGTTTTCAGACGCCATTGATCATAGGACGCCATACTTTCCCCTCCGACCTAATAGTTTTGGAGTCACAAGGATTGGATGTGATATTAGGCATGGATTGGCTATCAAAGTATAGAGGTAATATCGATTGTGCCAGTAAGTCAATTTTGCTCACCACCCCGGAGGGAGAAAGGATTAAGTATGTATCTAGGCATTCGCCTATAAGGACACAAGTACATTCTCTCACGGGAGTAGTTAAGAGGAAGTGCCAGTAGTAAAGGAGTATCCGGATGTGTTTCCAGAAGAACACCGGATAGACATATTGAGTTTTTGATAGAGTTGTTGCCTGGCACCGGACCAATATCTAAGAGACTGTATCAAATGCCAGCGAATGATCTGCAGGAGATCAAGAAGCAGATTAAGGAGTTATTGGAGAAAGGGTTCATTCGCCGAAGTTCATCACCTTGGGGAGCCCCAGTGCTTTTGGTCGAGAAGAAGGATGGATCATTAAGAATGGTCATTGATTATCGTGCGCTGAATGAAGTGACTATTAAGAATAAGTACCCGCTGCCGATTATCAATGATCTGTCCGACCAACTCCGGGGAGCGAAAGTATTCTCGAAGATAGATCTACGATCTGGATACCACCAATTGAAGATCCAAGAGAAGGATATACCTAAGACAGCCTTCACCACACGGTACGGGATATATGAGTATACGATTATGTCATTTGGATTGACTAACGCCCCTGCCTACTTCATGAGTATGATGAACAAGGTGTTCATGGAGTTCTTGGATAAGTTCGTCGTGGTATTCATAGATGATATTCTGGTGTACTCGAAGGATGAAGAGGAACATGCAGAGCATTTGCGGTTGGTATTGGAGAAGCTCAGAGAACATCAGTTATATGCCAAGTTTAGCAAATGCGAGTTTTGGTTGAAGGAAGTCAGATTCCTAGGGCATGTTATATCGGGAGAAGGTATCACAGTGGACCCCGTCAAAGTGCAGGCAGTCACTGAGTGGTTGGCACCCACTTCAGTTGGAGAGATCCGCAGTTTTCTTGGACTCGTGGGATACTACCAGAGATTCATAGAAAATTTCTCCAAGATTGCAAAGCCAATGACGACATTGTTGAAGAAGGAGACGAAGTTCGATTGGACTGTAGAGTGTGAAGAAAGTTTCCAGGAGTTGAAGAAACGGTTGACGACAGCCCCAGTGCTGATATTGCAAGATATACGCAAGGATTTCCAAGTGTACTGTGACGCTTCATGCTTAGGACTTGGAGGAGTAATTAAGCAGGATGGAAGAGTTGTTTCCTATTCATCTCGTCAACTGCGACCGCACGAGTTGAATTACGCGACGCACGATCTGGAGTTAGCAGCCGTAGTGCACGCACTGAAAACCTGGAGACATTTCCTTATTGGAATTGTGATGTGTACACGGATCACAAGAGTTTGAAGTACATTTTCACACAGAAGGAGCTGAACCTGAGACAGAGGAGATGGTTGGAGCTTATAAAGGATTATGATATGAAGCTGCACTATCATCCAGGGAAGGCCAACGTCGTGGCAGGCGCGTTGAGCCAGAAAAGTTATGCAAATACCCTAATAAAAGGGGGATTGCCACAGGAGCTAGCAGAACATCTCACGGAGCTTCGTTTGGAGATAGTTCCTAGAGGTTTCATTGCTACGTTGGAGGTTCAGTCGACATTGCTGGGAAAGATACGCGAAGCCCAAAAGGATGATAAGGAAATTGCAGAGATAAGGAAAAGGATGAGTGAAGGAAAAGCAAAGGGATTTCGTGAGGACGAACACGACACCTTGTGGTTTGAGGATCGAATCTATGTGCCCAACGACCCGGAGATCAGGAGGTTGATACTGCAGGAAGCACATGATTCGCCATACTCGATACACCCCGGAAACACCAAGATGTATTTGTATTTGAAGGAACGTTTCTGGTGGACGGGAATGAAGAAGGATATTGCCGAGTATGTAGCCGTATGCGATGTATGCCATAGAGTGAAGGCAAAGCATCAGAAGCCAGTAGGATTGTTGCAGCCTATGCCGATACCCGAATGGAAGTGGGAGAAGCTTGGCATGGATTTTATCACCGAATTGCCCAGGACCAAATCGGGATATGATTCAATATGGGTAGTGGTAGATCGATTGACGAAGGTAGCCCATTTTATCCCCGTGAAAACCACATACACCAGTGCGAAGTTGTCCAAGATATACATGACCAGGATAGTATGTCTGCACGGAGTTCCGAGGACCATTGTATCAGATAGAGGAACACAGTTCACCTCAAAGTTTTGGCATCAGCTACACCAAACTTTGGGAACGAGGCTGGAATTCAGCACAGCTCTTCATCCGCAGACCGATGGACAGACCGGGAGATTCAACCAGATCCTGGAGGATATGTTGAGAGCCTATGCGCTAGATTATCGATCTAGTTGGGATGATAATTTTCCCTACGCGGAGTTCTCGTACAACAACAGTTACCAGTCCAGTTTGAAGATGGCACCGTTCGAGGCATTGTATGGAAGGAGATGCCGAACACCGTTAATGTGGGATGAAGTTGGAGACCGACAGTTGTTTGGACCAGACTTGATCAAAGAGTCTGAGGAGAAGGTGAAGTTGATTCGAAATAGATTGAAGGTAGCTCAGTCCAGGCAGAAGAGTTATGCAGACTCAAAATGCAAGGAGATAGCCTATGAGATTGGAGATAGAGCGTACCTGAGAGTATCGCCTCTACGAGGAGTTAAACGTTTCGGAGTTACGGGAAAGCTAGCCCCGAGATTTGTGGGACCTTACCGTGTTTTGGAACGCATGGGAGAGGTTGCCTATAAGTTGGAGTTACCCGAAGGACTGTCAGGAGTGCACGACGTGTTTCACGTTTCGCAGCTTAAGAAGTGCCATGCGGAGATGGCCGATATTCCGCTTAGAGACACAGTACCCCTAGAAGCAATTCAGTTGGACAGTGATCTGACTTACGAGGAGAAGCCTGTTAAGATTCTCGTATTTTCGAGCAGAGTCACCCACAGTAAGGTTATCAAGTTTTGCAAAGTTTAGTGGAGTCACCACACCGAGGAAGAAGCCACCTGGGAACGAGAAGACGATTTATGCAAGGACCAGCCACACCTGTTCTCTAGCCAAGTCGAATCTCGAGGACGAGATTCATTCTAAGGGGGTAGGTTCGTAACATCCCAAATTTTTAATTTGGAATGTTATACGTAGATCATATTGCATTGCATGTTTCTTTGCATTTTTTTCATGGCGATCCTCGAAATTCTAAGAAACTCAAGGACCTTCGGAGAGAGTTGGGAATTCTACCATTTTGTATTTGAGTTCACTCGAATACCGGTACGAGGACGGTGTTGGTTTTAATTATTTTTCTCTCCTAAAAATATATTTCTAAATACAATATATGAGCAGAGATAATATGACTTCTCCAAAATAACATAAATATTGGAGGAAAAATGTTAAAATCACTTTTTGGTATTTTTCTGGATTTATTTGCGATTTTATTTGCATAGGAAAAATGCGCGTTTTTCAAAATTGCATTTAGGTCCGGGAAAAATGTTCACTTTGTCCTAAATATTATTAGAGGACGGTAAAAATTTATTTCGGGATTTTTGGAGTCCGTTTAGTATTTCTTTCGTTAGTTTTGCTACGTCAGTACTCTTTTAGAAAAGAAAGGCAAACCGACTCCGGGCCGTAAGAGGCCAGGACTCTGGCCTTCATATAGCGCCGGCCCGCTAGCGCCGAACCCCAGCCCGCCAGCCCCGCCCGAACCCTAGCCGCCAGCCGCCGCGTGCACCGCCGCCTGTCGCCGCCCGCCGACCCTGCCGCCGCCATCCGCCGCCGCCCGCGCCGCCGTCGAGGTAGATATCCGCCGCGTCGGTTTTTCGTTAGAAACCGATCGGTTTTTTTAGGAAAACCCTAGATCTGTTTTTTCGGTTTAGATCGGTTTTCTTCGGTTTAGTTATTTAGCGGACGTTCGTCCGTACGTTCATTTTAACGAACGTTGTTCGTCCGTTAGCCGCAGACAGCGAACGTTCGTTCGTTAGTCTGTTCGTCAGTTTTCTTTTTCGGGGTTTTTATACGCGATTATTTCGATCGCGATTTCTCCCCTGATCTTGTTTTTCGTTTTTCTTTTCGCTCGAGAGTCGGAATCAGGTGATTCAAAATCCCAGATCTTCATCTCGACGCCCTCTTTCCGTTTAACCAACTTGAAGAAAGTTTTGGACACTGTAAAATTTGACTTTAGACCAATTAGTAACCGGAGCTCGTTTCTTTCGCAGTTTGAGATTCATTGCTTCTTTCGATTCGATTCTTTTTGAAAACCGGAGTTCTTAAGTTGAACTTTCTGGTTAGATCTTATCTATTGGAGTTTTGTTTGTGCATCTTTGCTTGTTTTACTATGTATGCTATTGTTTGCTTGCGATAGAATATCCGGACTATGAAGCGTGCTACTACGAGTCTCTAGGTTTTGCGAATCGTCAGCAAGGCAAGTAACACTTTGATCAGACTTTTATTACCCAGTTTTATGAAATAGATCAAACCCTCACACATTGCATGAGTAGGATCTCTTAACTTGTGGGACTGGGAAGTAGATTGAGGTAGAACCTATTACCTGCATTATTTTCAAACCCTTGGGAGTTACTTCTACGTTTGCTCAGGTTGCTATGCTATGCTCATAAACGTGGTTTGGGTTTGAGTGAAATCCATAACTGTTGTGAGTTGTTAATTAAGGATTCAACTTAAGGTGGCTACTTGAATACACATCTAGGTGGATTGGTTGCAGGGCACCTGGAGAATCCAGTGTTGTCCTAGGAAATCCCGGGGTTCCGTATGATTTTTCCTATGGAATGCCACCCAGGCTCAAAGGGATCATAAAAATATTCATGCTTGAAACTTCCGTGTGCAGCCACATGCCAATATGGGCTCTTGCATAGTTGAGTAAGTTGTGGGAAACCTTTCCGTGATGGGCTAGCAGATGTAGAGGGATTGTAGGTGTACCGGCCTATATATCCAAGTAAGGGGACCTCTTCGGAAAGACTGTGTCTCGGTCATCCGTTTCTCAAACACCATGCAGTGCGAGAAACCAAACGGAGGCGATCGAGTCTTGTGGGGAAAAGTGCACAAACCTCTGCAGAGTGTACAAACTGATCATGATTAGCCGTGTCCCCGGTTATGGACATCTTGAGTATCTGGTACTTGAATTATTGGTTGATCTCATCACTCTATAACTTAATTTGTTGGGTTAATGATAACTTTAATTTGGGATTGAGTTGGAGGTACCTTCTCAATGATTTTCAACTACCATGATAGTTAAAATAAAATTCATTCCTTTGTTGTAGGGAAAAATTGGCTTTACGCAAAAACTTAACCTTAGAGCCTCCACCAGCCAAATATGCATATAGTATAGCCTTTATTCTGTTACTTGCATCTTCTGTGTTATCTTGCCAGCATATTCCATGTGCTGACCCGTTTTCGGGCTGCAACATATTACGTTGCAGACTTTTCAGACGAGGAATAAGACGTGCTAGGTCGTTTGTCATGCACTCAGCTATGCCGTTGGAGTTGATGGACTCACTTATCTTCCAAGCCTTCCGCTGTTATTTTGTTAGATGGCCTTATGCCATAGATTTTTGTAATAAGTTCTCATTGGAGACATTCGATGTAATAAGTGTGTGATTGCCACTCTGTTATAAATCCTTCAAGTACTGTGTGTGTCAGCATTACCGATCCAGGGATGACACAGAACACAGACTCTTCGGTCCATTCGGATCGTGGTCGCTACAGAGGGGCTGAGCAAAAGTGTACTTAGCCAATCAACGGTTTGCAAGGAGGGCGGTTAGAGTGTTTCATGGCAACATAGGACGCTGACAAAGAGGAACAGGCATCGAGGCATAGCTAAAGAGCGAGACAACTAGCATAGGCAAAGATAGAGGCGATATCGGGGAATGGTCATCTTGCCTGAGATTTCGCAAGGAAGAAGAACGAGTCCATGAATAAGACAAACGGACAAAGTCAAACGAATCCTCACAACTCCGGAACAAAACCGAAGCTAACGAGAGAAGCATACTGGAAAGAAGCAAACAACACAGTAAACACACATATTATAACCATGGCATATGATGCACAAACAAGTATGATGCATGTCCGGTTTAGATATGCATGGCATGGAAAAGTGCTCAAACAATACTACAAATTTAGTGGAGCTCAATATGTAACGAGTTGCATATTGACAAAACACCACATTCACATATTTTGTTTGATCTCGGTAGGTACCCAACAATATTAAATGTTTTTTTAACATGGCAAGATGTGAAACATAAGTAAACTAGCTATCTAGGCATTTTTAAATGAGGTCGTAAATAACAACAACAATTCCGGAAACTCCCCATGTCATATTTAGCAATTATTGATGCAAACAACAATTCAAACATTTTAAATGCTGTTATCATGATGCGGATGACAAATGCAAGTTTTATGCAATTTTTAGAAAAAGTTAACATGAACATGTTAGGAAGCATTTGTCGCCATGGTGGAAAGAAAAGGGGTGCCACGACAACGACAACGGAATGGTACCACGGCAAGATATCGATGATCCGACAACTCGTCGAGATGTCGGTGCAAAAGAAAGGTGGCACAAGCATGCCATGCAAAAGAAGGTGGAGTGATCCCGTTACCGGGTTCCCACGGGATGACGACAAAAGAGGGGATAACGGGCATGGTGCAAACAAGGGATTCATCTCATACATCACACAACATTCATTCACGGGGTCATCGGCTCGGCGGTTGTACCTTCAGAGCGTGCATTCGGGGTGGAACGAGTTCGACGGAAGAGGTACACATTTCGAAGAGGAAGTAGTCGTTCACGTTGTGACGGTAGTAGTCATTCACGGGGTCTTCGAGGGTCGACGGTAGTGGTACACACGTCGTAGAGGGAATTGCCGTTTCGTTCCGTAGTCGTTCGGGCGTAGCGGTACTAGTTTTTGTAGATGTTCATGTCCTCGGTGTCGTGGTACTTGGGGTCTTCGGACTTGCCGGTCTCAATACTTGCGACGGTAGTTGGACAAAAGTTTCATCGGACTTGGCAAATCCATAGGCGCCGATGGTGGTGTAGTCGTACTTGAGGTCCTCGTGCACTTGGCGTCTCTCGAAGAGGAATTTGGCAGATCAGATGCACACACAAGAAACACCACGCTAGGGCCTCACGGAGGCAGCAGCAAGGAGGCGATGGACAAGTGGCCAGCTTAGGCCTTGGCGCGAAGCAGGTCAGGCGGAGCTCCTGCTCGGGGAGGAAGAAGAGGCCATGGCGCAGCTGGGGAAGCAACGACTGCAAGTGTGCTCGTGGTCAAGCTAGCGACGAGGGAATCTCCACGAGGCCGAGGAGGAAGTCACGGCGCTGGTGCAAAGTAGCGACGAGACGAGGTGGTCACCGGTGAAGGGTCCGGTCATCGGGAGGAGGCCAGGGCGAGCTCCCTCGGTGGCCATCCATGGCGCTGGAGCAGGAGGCCAAGGGCTGACGAGCTCGATGCGACACTGGTCAGAGGCAAGATCAAGGATGATGACGGCGGCTGTGGAGACGGGGTGGCGAGGCACGATGGCGCACGGGCGAGGAGGAGTCAGGGAGGAGAGGCGCGGCGGCTCGCGGTCGATGCAGGGCGCGGGGCTGAGCAGAGGATCTCGCAATCGGAGGGATGAGTGGCCCGCGGCGGGAGGCGCGGTGGTCTGTGGTGGTGGAAGGGCACGACGGGCGACGAGCTTGAGGGCAGGCGTATGGTGCGGTGGCGGCGGCCTCCGGCAGTGGAGGGAGCGGGAAGCGGGCGCAGTGCCTCCCCCTGCCCGGCGACGCGGGAGGAGGACGAAGGGGATCGAGAGGGAGATGGCGGTGCTGGAGCCTGGAAGGATGAAGCGATCGAGGGAAGGTCGGGCCTAGGGTTAGGAGACTGGGATGGGCCTAGGGAGAGATGGGCCGGCCTGCTGGTGGGGCTGGGCTGCTCTCTCTAATCATTAAGAGGGAAAGAAAGGAAAAAATAGAGAATTAAAAGAAAAGAAAAGAAAAGAGGGAGTTAGAAGTGGAGTTTGGGCATGATGACAATTTCTTGGACTTGTAAAAAAATGAGCGCGATCCATGAAAATAACAGTGGGCATAATAGAAAGTTTAAGTTCAAATGCAATTGAATTTAATTCAAATGATTTGAACAAGTTTAAGGTTTTGAAGAGTCCAAGAAAAATGTTGGGAATTTAGGAAGGGCCTCGATAACAGAGAAGGAATTGTTGGCAAGGTTTGAAGTCAAACTTGAAGTAGAAAAAAACATGGGGAAGATTATGCAAGTGTGTTATGGTTAATTTCGAAAGAATAGAATAATTATAATATAGCTCCCTAATAATATTGAGAGGCTTTTATATGTTATAAAGAGAAGTCACCATAGTGAGTATCCCTCAATTTAAATGGATCGAAGATCCATACCAATTATTTAGTTGAGTTTAAAAAAATTAAATGACATGCTGGCATGATGACATGATGCAATGCAAAAATAAATAGAGCAAGCACAAATGAAACACATGGTGAAATCCGGAACATATGGAAGTCTTCTGGAGCGTCGGTCTTGGGGCGTCACATGACGTGCGTTGACGGAGACGATGAGGTGGCTCCGACGAGGTGGCTCCGACGAGTGGCCCTCAAGGCGGCGGCGATGATGGGATGAGCTCTTGAGAGGCGACAACACGAGGACGATGGAGGGAGTAGGCGAGGACGAGGGCGATGGGGTCGACGATGGAGTGGCCGAGGCGGTTACGGGGTCGCGTCTTCGGGCGGTGACGTCCGGTGCCCCAATCCGATCTATATCGGGGGTAGGGAGAGAGAGTGTGGGGAGTGTGAGGTGTCAGTGGGTTATGGTTTTGGGGAGTGTGGGAGGCCTATGTAGGCTAGAGGCGTGGGCCTACCTGGCTGGGCCATGGCCCAGTTGGGCCGAGAGGGGGGGGGTTCTTTTCTTATTTTCTTTCTATTTTCTATTTTCCCTTTTCTATTTTACTTATATTACATCATTTAGGCATTTTCCAAAAAATATGTTTTCATTACCATAATCACCTATGCAATATTTGGCATAGCCCGCACATTTTGTTTTTAACGTTTGAAAACTTTAGTTATTTGTCATTACTTCACTTTTTTGATTTTGAAATATTTTGAACTAACACGTGATTAGCAACGGTAACGAGATGACATGGCATCATTAGCAGGGGGTTACTGTAGCTTGATTACCCAGGCGTCACAATATTCAAGGACAACCAGGTATCTAAGCTTGGGGATGCCCCGGATGGCATCCCCTCTTTCATCTTAAATCAACCGGTAAATTTATTTGAGGATATATTTGTATTCACCGTGATATGTGTTTTTCTTGGAGCGTCTTGTATGGTTCGATTCTTTTCTTTTTATTTTGCAACAATCATCCTTGCTTTACACACCTTTTGAGAGGTACACACATTAGTCGTGAATTTATTGGAATACTCTTCGTGCTTCACTTATATCTTTTGAGCTAGGTAGTTGCTCTAGTGCTTCACTTATATTGTTTTGAGCACAACGTTGATGTTTATTTTGAAGAAATTGATGAACTCTCATGCTTCACTTATATTATTTTGAGAGTCTGTAAACAGCATGGTAATTTTCTAGGGTTATGAATTTAGTCCTAATATGATGGGCATACAATAGGAATACAATAAAAACTTTCATATAAAGAGCATTGAATACTATGAGAAGTTTGATTCCTTATGATTGTTTTGAGATCTAAAGATGGTGATATTAGAGTCATGCTAGTGAGAAATTGTGGATTGGTAGAAATACTTGTGTTGAAGTTTGTGATTCCCATAGCATGCACGTATGGTGAACCGTTATGTGATGAAGTCGGAGCATGATGTATTTATTGATTGTCATCCTTTGTGTGGAGGTCAGGAGCACGGGATGGTTAAATCCTACCAATCTCTCCCCTAGGAGCATGCGTCTAATACTTTGTTTCGATAGATAATAAATGTTTGCAATAAGTATGTGAGTTCTTCATGACTAATGTTGAGTCCATGGATTATACACACTCTCACCCTTCCATCATTGCTAGCCACTCTAGTACGGCGCAACTCTCGCCGGTACATTAAACACACCATTTACCCTTCCTCAAAACAGCCACCATACCTACCTATTATGGCACCCATAGCCATTCCGTAATATATTGCCATGCAACTTCGACCATTTCGTCATATGTTCTAGTATCGAGTTGTAATTGTTGAGTTGTAAGTAAATAAATGTGTGATGATCATCATTAGTAGATCATTGTCCCATGTGAGGAAAGGGTGATGGAAGCTATGATTCCCTCACAAGTTGGGATGAGTCTCCGAACTTCACAAAATAATAAAGAGGCCAATGAAGCCCAAAAAAGAGGCCATAGAAGCCCACAACAAAGGAAAAATGAGAGAAAAGAGAGAAGGAGCAATGCTACTATCCTTTTTCCACACTTGTGCTTCAAAAAAACACCATGATTTTCATGATAGAAAGTCTCCAATCTTATCACTTTCATATACTTGTGGGAAGTTATCATTTATAGAACTTGGCTTGTATATTACAACGATGGGCTTCCTCGAATTGCCCCAGGTATTCGTGAGCAAGCAAGTTGGACGCACACCCACTTAGTTTCTTTTTGAGCTTTCATAAACTTATAGCTCTAGTGCATCTGTTGCATGGCAATCCCTACTCACTCGCACTGATATCCATGGATGGGCCTCTCCATAGCCCGTTAATATGCCTAGTTGATGTGAGACTATCTCCTTCATTTTGTCTTCTCCACAACACCATATTATATTCCACCTATAGTTCTATGTCCATGGCTCACGCCCATATATTGCGTTAAAGTTGAAGAGGTTTGATAATACTAAAGTGGAAACAATTGTTTGACTAATACCGGTGTTGTGCATGATTTAATGCTTTGTGTGATGAAGATGGAGTAGAGCCAGACTATATGATGTTGTAGGGATAACTTTCTTTGGCCATGATATTTGAGAAGACACAATTGTTTTATTAGTATGCTTGATGTATTATTGTTTTTATGTCAATATTAAACTTATGTTTTGAATCTTATGGATCTGAACATTCATGCTACAATGAAGAAAATTACATGGATAAATATGTTAGGTAGCATTCCACATCAAAATTCCATTTTTATCATTTACCTACTTGAGGGCGAGCAGGAATTAAGCTTGGCGATCCTTGATACGTTTCCAACATATCCATAATTTTTGATTGTTCCATGCTATAATATATATTCTGTTTTGGATGTTGTATATGCATTAATATGATATTTAATATTATTTTTGGGACGAACTTATTAACCTAGAGCCCAGCGCCAATTTCTGTTTTTTCCGTGTTTTTGAGTTTCACAGAAAAAGAATATCAAACGGAGTCCAAACGGAATAGAACTTTCGCGATGATTTTTCTTGGACCAGAAGACACACGTAGGACTTGGAGTACAAGTCATCGATTCCTCGAGCCTACCACAAGCCCGGGAGGCACGCCCTAGGGGGGCACCCCTCGGGCTTGTGGCTCCCTCGGAGACCCCCTGACCCCGTTCATTGGCCTATAAATACATAGATATTCCAGAAACCATAGAACGACATATGAAAATTATTTTCCACCGCCGCAGGTCTCTGGTCCCGTGAGATCCCATCTGGAGGCCTTTTCCGGTACTCTGCCAGAGGGTGGCTTGATCACGGAGGGCTTCTACATCAACCTTGTTGCCCTTCCGATGATGTGTGAGTCGTTTACCATAGACCTACGGGCCCATAGCTAGTAGCTAGTGTGGGTGTACAAAAGCGGGAGTCCTTTTGCACCCTTTACTTCCGCATGGGCAGTCATAGCCACACCTACGGCCACGCTTGGCGGAGCTGAAGGAGGAAAAACATGAGACTGCCAAGGCAATAGTCAAGCTAGAGGCATGAAGAACAAAGGGGCAAGGTGGACATCCCACCCCCGGCAACGCTCTTGCCGGGGCCGCCTACGTGACCCCGGCAAGAGCCCCCTGGGTCAACTTGCCCAACACCAGCAAGGCCGCCACCCTTGGGTCTGAGAGTTCTGACACCATCAACAACGTCAAGACCAAGATTCAGGGGAGCCTGCGTGGTGGCATGCAGTTCTTTATGGGACCAATGGCCTGCAGACCTAGACAAGGGACCAGAAAACAAAGACCCCTAACAAGAGCCTTGCTGAGGACAACCGAAGACCCTCGGCATGACCCTTGCCGGGGACAGCCACAAGACCCCGGCAAGACCCCTTGACGGGGGCGTCTGTGAGGCCACATCCAGGCCCGCGCTCGCCAAGGATTCGCTGCCCCGCGACCACTCCTACGCGACGACCAACTCGCTAACTGGAGAAGTGCCTGCGTGGCAGCATGCAGCCTCTAAGCCAACTAGCCGAGCACCTGCGTGGTGGCATGCAGATCTTCGTGAAGACCCTGCCACCACAGTAGCCAGCAGCCAGCATGGCACTGCATGCCTCGTCAGCCTGGACGCGTGTCAGAGCGAGGTGATGCAGCAACGGGCAGGACAAGCTCCATTGCCGTCCCCGATAAAGCTAGAGGACACATAGGCGGCACATTAAATGTGTTTGTCCTATGATGTCAGGAGATAACCTTTTACATTGTAGTTATTTTCCACCTCCTTTGTGCCGCTGTGGCAACCCCTTTGTCATATAAAAAGAGGCCCAAGGCGTACTGGGAGAGGATTATCTGACTTTTTCGACGAGCATGCATAGTAGCCAGTTCAAGAGCTCAAGAACACCAAATATACACAGACAAGCAGGACTAGGGTTTTAAACATCACTTGCGGCCCGAACCTGGGTAAAAATTCCCATGCGTTGATCGACTAGACCTGCTCTTTGCATAGCTATACGCCCCACCAACCGTAGTAGGGGTCCCCGGGATCCCATAGGTGTTGTTTCCCCGACATCTTTAGCGTGCCAGGTAGGGGGCGCTAGGTTGTGAAAATCTGGTCTAGGAGTTAGCGCATCGACTTCTTCATCGCCATGGCTCCCAAGAAGAAGGGGATCGCGGCGATCAGTCCATCCAGGGCCGAACCGCCCGTGGCAGCACGGTCAGGCGATGGGGCGGCTACAGATGGTGGCGGAGACGTGGCCCGCGAGCTTCCACGACACTCTGGCCATCAAAGCCAGGTGAGCGGCGTCGTTCGTGCCCAAGACGGCGATCCACGCACCGCTGGGTCCAAGGGCGTCGCCATGCTGCCCACGGGCGGCGTGGCGACCTCCAGGACGCCTCTGCCGGCGCCTGCTCCACGGTCTTCCCAGCTCACACGTTACGAGCAACGCCGCGACGTCGGTGCCTTCGGGCACCACCGTAGGAAGAACCCTCTGCATTACTCTCAAGATGCACCAGGCCAGCATACACACCCAGACGCTGGCGGAAGCGGCATGTGACAGTGGGACCATGATAGAGCTCCCTCCACGTGGTTAGAAGTCAGAGCGCGTCACGGTCCACGCAGCTTTCACCACCACCCACGCTGGCGGAAGCACTGGCGCGCGTACAACTACTCCTCGACTTCCCTCCTGGTGCTGAGAAGCTCGACGAGTGGAGAGCCACCATACGGAGCCTCATCAGCTTTGCCAATAGAGATGAACCGAGACTAGCGGGACCCTCGCGCTAGCGCTCTGGTGAGCCGACATGCTGGTGGTGGGAAGACCGGAGTTGCTATGACGACGGTGCACTCTCCTCCCCATGCCAGCAACAGAAGATGCTGGCTCGTCGGGCCGACGCTCGTGACAACTTTCCCACGACTTCGTCCGACCCGCGAGCCCGCCGTGACCAACGTCAAGTCCTTCGGAAGCGAGCCCAGGAAGATGCTCGGACCACTATCGAGCGACGGCGGGAAGCGCGCCATCAATCAGACAGGTGTGCAGGGCCTACTATGGACCACCCGGCGCCGGGGGGCTCTACTGACTTACCTTACGAGGTGGGTTGTTTGGCCTTTACCCATGAGCTGCGGCAGTTCCAGTGGCCCTCACACCGCATGTTCAAGCCTGAGGTCAGAGAAAAGTACAACAGTAAGACTCACCCGTCGGATTTTCTCAGCATATACACCATCGCGGTGCAGGCTGCTGGGGCTTGCGACGACAAGGTGCTTGCCAACTACTTTCCGTTGGTGCTTAAGCTCAACGTTATGTCGTGGCTGATGCACCTGCCCATGGGTTCCATTTCTTCCTGGTCAGATCTGTCCCACGAGTTTGTTGGTGCCTTTACCGGGGGCCACCAAGCTCCCGGCAAGGAAAACGATTTGCATGTCATCCCCCAGAAGGACGGCGAAACCCTGCGCAAGTACAAACAAAGGTTCATCCGTGTCCAGTACAACATCCCAGACATTCACCCCGCCACCATCATCGGTGCATTCCATTAGAATGTGCACAACCACAAGATGCGTGAGGAGTTGGCGATGAACAAGGTTAAAGATGTAGCTGAGTTCTATGTTCTGGCTGATAGATGTACTCGGGCTAAAGAAGGAAGGAAGTGCCCCGGCGAAGACGCCTGCGCAGAAACTGACTCCACGGACGGAGACGCCATAGCCCCGGCGAAGAAGGGCCGACGCCGCAACAGGAAGCGAAAGGGCAAGGATGTGCTTACCGTAGAGGGATCCGACGACCTTGGCGCCGCCAAAAGGGCCAAGGCTGACGACCCCGGCAAGGAAGTTGTCGGGTGCACCGCCTACCAAGCCTTGGCGGCTGCCGACAAGCCAGGGGGCTCCGACAAGCAGTACTACAAGATTCATCGCACCAAGGGCCATGACCTCCAAAATTGCCGGCAGGTCGAGCTGCTCGTAGAGAAGCAGAAAGCTGAGTATGAAAGGCGTGACAAGGAGAAAGGCTCAGACGGTGCAGAGGCGCCTGGCAAGAAGCGTGGCGGCCGAGGTGGTCGCCCCGACCAAGATAACCAACCAGAAAGGCCCGCAAGGGGCCACGACAAGAAAGATGAAGACGATGATCATGGCGAAGACGACGAGTCCAGCGAGCACGAGTTCCAGAAAGCTATAGAGACCATGTGCGTCGACGGTGGCGCCTTGCTGCATACCTCTCACCGCCAACTAAAATAGTGGGCGCGTGACGTCACTACGACAGAGCCATCATTTGGACGCCCAGAGGCCACTGAAGTGGTCCAGTACGCCTATCATTTTTGACACCAAGGATCACCCTGACCGTACAACTCCGATCGGGTGTTTGCCATTGTTGGTTTCACCAATGATACGCAACCTCAAGGTGACGAAAGTGCTAGTTGACGGTGGGGCCGGTCCGAACCTGATCTTGCCCGCTGTGATCGAGAGGCTACAAATCCCCGATGGAGATCTCGAGGAGACGGGCTCGTTTCGAGGGGTCAACCCGGGAGGAGTCAGCCAAAAGGAAAGATCGCTCTGCCCGTTACATTCAGTGGTGAGATGAATTAAAGGACGAAGAAGATTGTCTTTGTCGTTGCCAAGATCCCCTTGCCCTATAATGGGATCCTCGGCCGCCCAGCGCTGGCCAAGTTTATGGCGACATCACATTACGCCTACAACACGTTGAAGATGCCAGACCCAATAAGCATCATCACCGTCCCCTCCGACAAGAAAGACACGCTCATCTGCGCCGACCAGCTCTACTGAGAGGCAGTTGCAGCAGACGTCGCCAAGGTACTTGCTCCTACCACTGAGACCCCGAGGGAGAAGAAAACTGACAAGTCCTTTGCCCCTGCCGGCAAGGCTTCTGATCCCGGCAAGGGCTCCTGCAACCCCTCTTGCAAACGCTCCTCTTCGGAGCGCCGCGTTCCCATTAGAGACGTGCTAGAGAGCTCTGCTAGTCGGAGCAAGAGTTCCAAGGCAGCCCCACGAGACACCAAGAAGGTCCCCGTGTGGGAAGATGGCACGGATGG
Organism: Secale cereale; assembly: GCA_902687465.1. Taxonomy (NCBI): domain Eukaryota; kingdom Viridiplantae; phylum Streptophyta; class Magnoliopsida; order Poales; family Poaceae; genus Secale; species Secale cereale. Next base: position 220,709,596 of record LR738710.1, on the reverse strand, counting down.
GGCTTTTACCATAAGCTCCACCCACGATAGCAAATAGGAAGGCGCGCTCATCACCTTCCTACAGTAGAATGCGACGTGTTTACATGGCAAGCATGTGACATCCCCAGCATACCCAGGGAAGTGATTGAGCACCACCTTGTTGTCTGTCCCCATGCGTGACCCATCAATAAGAAGGTCAGGAAGCAAGCTTTGGAGTGCCAAGAGTTCATTATTGAGGAGATCAGAAAGTTGGAAGCGGCAGGCTTAGTCAGAGGAGTACTCCACCCCACGTGGTTGGCCAATCTGGTGGTAGTGAGTAAGGCAAATGGAAAATGGAGGTTGTGTATCGACTATACGGATATCATTAAAGCCTGTCTGAATGACCCTTTCCCTTTGCCACACATTGACCAGATAGTGGACTCCACTGCTGGGTGTGACCTGTTGTCATTCCTTGACACCTACTCAGGATACCGCCAGATCTTTATGATGAAGGAAGATGAAGAGAAAACCGCGTTCATCACCCCATGTGGTACGTATTGCTTTGTACGGATGCCTTTGTCGTTGAAAAGCGCTGGTTTGACATTTGCCCGAGCAGTCCAAATCGGTTTTGAGCCCCAGCTACATAGAAGTAGGAATCTTACATGGATGACATAGTGGTCAAAACCAAGGACAAAGCCACGCTCGTGCAAGATCTGGAAGAAACGTTCGCAAACTTGCGCAAGATCAACCTCAAGTTCAACCCAGAGAAGTGCGTGTTTGGCGTCCCATCCAGCAAACTCCTTGGGTTCTTTGTGACTCAACGCGGAATCAAAGCAAATCCCGACAAGATCGAAGCGATTGAGCAGATTGAGGCGCCAAGACGAGTCAAAGACGTCCGTAAGTTAGCCGGCTGCGTTGCTGCACTTTGTGGGTTTATCTCCAAATCTGCTGAGCGTGCCCTCCCCTTTTTCATTTTTTTTAAAAGGCGGGTCCAATGAAATGGACTCCGAAAGCATAGGAAGCACTTCAAGATTTGAAGAGATACCTCTCCTCCACGCCAATACTAGTCGTGCCTAAACCACAAGAGCCGTTGCTGCTATATCTAGCGGCAACGAATCAAGTGGTCAGTGCTGCGCTAGTAGCACATAGGGAGTTTAAGGAAGAAGCAGCGGTAGCAGCGGATCCATCGGATGAGGGGCCAGATCTCTCCCCGACAGGGCCTAATGCTGGCAAGGCAGAGCCCCCAACAATGCTTGGTCCCGACAAAACAGAGTCTGCGCAAGGAGGCAACGTCAAACAGAAGAAGAGGATGGTGCAGCACCCGGTCTATTTTGTCAGTTCCCTCTTGTAGGGGGCTAGATCAAGGTATTTCGGTATGCAGAAGTTGCTTCTCGGCCTCCTTATGGCCTCGAGAAAGCCACACCACTATTTCCAAGCACATGAGATCACCGTCGTCACTCGCCTCCCTTTGCAACGGATCTTGCACAACCCAGATGCAACTGGGAGGATTGTGGAGTGGTCATTGGAACTATTAAGCTGTGGCCTCAAGTTTGAAAGTACCTCAACAATCAGGAGCCGAGCCTTGGCAGAGTTCATAGCAGAATGGACCTCAACACCCGACGAAGAGACTCAGGAGATCAACCTTCCCGGCGAGGAGATGAGCCGTGATTGGATTATGTACTTTGATGGAGCTTTCTCGCTGCAAGGTGCTGGTGCTGGCGTGCTACTCGTCGCACCCTCCGGAGAGCACCTCAAGTACGTAGTCCAGATGTGCTTTCCCCGAGAACAATCAACAAACAACACTTCAGAGTATGAGGGACTGCTTGCGGGTCTTAGGATCACGGCAGACCTCGAAATCAGGAAGCTTATCATCAGGGGTGATTCACAGCTTGCCCTCAGGCAAGTTAACAAGGATTACCAGAGCCCGTTGATGGAGGCCTATGTGGATGAAGTGAGGAAGTTGGAGGAGCGCTTCGAGGGCTTGCAGGAAGAGCATGTTCCTCGAGCAAAGAACATCATTGCTAATGACTTGTCCAAAAGCGCTGCCCTCAAGCTACCTGTGGAACCAGGTACCTTTGTGCTTCAATTAACCCAACCATCCTTTGAGCCATCTGCGGGACAGAACAAATGAAGGAAGGCGAGTCGTGGCAAGTACTTTTCCGTTGAGCTCCCAGGGGCCGCCGACAAGGACGTTGCCGGGTACCCAAAGCTTGCCGGGGGGTAGCGACCTCCGGTAGGAGCCCAAGCCTCGACCGCAAAAGCAACTGCCCCCGCAGCCAAAGATGAGCCTTTAGTCATTGTCGTCGAGCCCCAGGCTCCGGCATGGGTGCCGCACACCGTGCATTTCCTCCAAATAGGGGAACTCCCTGAGGAACAAGAAGAGGCAGAGAAAGTAGCCCATCGGTCCAACATGTACCAGTTTGTGGATAATGCCCAGTATAGAACGAGACTGAACGACGTGAAATTGAAGTGCATTCCTCGGGAAGACGGACTAAAGCTATTGGCAGAGATACACGGAGGCATCTGTGGCTCCCACATAGGGTCAAGAGCCCTTGCCGGGAAAGCATTCCGGCAAGGTTTCTTTTGGCCCACCGCCCTCCAGAATGCAACTTCACTAGTAACCAAGTGTGAAGCGTGCCAGTTCCATTCAAAGAAGCTTCATCAACCAGCTCAAGCTCTTTAGACAATCCCTCTTTCCTGGCCATTTTTGGTCTGGGGGCTCGACATACTGGGCCCCTTTCCCCGTGTCGTCAGGGGCTTTGAGTACTTGTATGTCGCAATCGACAAGTTCACAAACTGGCCGGAAGTGGAACCAGTGAGAAAGGTGACAACACAGTCAGCCGCCAAGTTCTTCAAGGGACTAGTCTGCCATTTTGGTGTGCCAAACAGAGTCATCACCAACAACTGCACACAGTTCACAAGCCGCGCTTTCATGCAGTACATCCAGAACCTTGGCAGCAAGGTTTTCTTTGCTTCTGTTGCACATCCCAGAAGTAACGGCCAAGCTAAGAGGGCAAATGCAGAAGTATTGCAAGGTCTCAGGACCAGGACTTTTAACAGGCTGCACAAGTATGGAAGACGCTAGATTGATGAGTTGCCAATGGTTCTTTGGTCAATCAGGACGACACAAAATTGAGCCACTGGCCAGACGCCCTTTGCCCTGGTATATGGGGCAGAAGCAGTGCTCCCCACGGAACTCATATACGGGTCACCTCGAGTGCTCGCTTATGATGAGCTTGAGCAAGAGCAGCTGCGCCTAGATGACGTGACGCTCCTTGAGGAAGATCGTCTTCAGGCTGTTGTGCGAGCCGCTCGCTACCAGCAAGCCTTGCCCCACTACCATAGCCGTAAGGTTCATGCTAGAAGCCTTGAGGAGGGCGACCTTGTTCTTCAGCGAATCCAATCCGCCAAGAACCCAAACAAGTTGACGCCGAAGTGGGAAGGCCCTTATCGGGTAATACGAGTCACAAGGCCCGACGCAGTCTTCCTGGAGACCGAAGATGGCATTCCGGTGAGCACTTCCTAGAATATCGAACATCTTCACAAGTGTTATACCGAAGGCGCGGTTGCCGGGAGCCATGGCAACCCCCTTTTTGTAGTAGCCTTGCCGGCAAGGCATGTAACCTATGTACAAAGCCAGGAACATACCCTGTGCATAGTCAGGGAAATGAAACCCTTTAGTATGTACAGTTTCCCGTTGATTTCCATGTTTATACGTATGCGTGTATACATGCTTGTCCAGGGTATTGTACTGCTTATTGATTCGATCAAGTGTTAATGGACATCCAAGGTTACATGCTCCTGTCCTCTTTTCTTTCGAGCCACGGTAAGGATGCTCGATCCCGCCAAGGACCCTGCTGAGGCAAGAAGTTGAGGAGACTGCCCGGCATAGCGACTCTTAGCAAACCAAACATATAAAGTTCACCTCTTGCCCATTCATGTTCGTAACCTGTGACTTGTGCATTAGAATACCATGCCGCTCTCTTTTAAACTCGGGTGCTCCCGTCCCTAACCCAAACGCTGCTTCGGTCAGGGCGGTTGCTGTAGCCTTTGCTAAAAGAAGGTTGACGGGGGGCTGGACCCTCTGTTTGCAATTTGACAGTTGTGATTCTCCGGCAGGCACAGAGGGCACCGGCAGGACAGCTTGCCGATAGAACTCGTTTATTTGCGTTAAAGAGGCATATCGCCTCTGCATGGACGTATAAATGCACGAGTCCCCGGCAAGGCCAGTCTTTTTCATTGATATGCTGATACAAGCATGAATGTTACAAGACACATGCATGGGCTCGAGAGATTACATTATTTAGAAATTAAGATTCGGCAAGTGCCTACATGCTAAAAGAAATATAAGCGCCTCGCAATTTCTGTTCTTGTCCCTTTCCTCCCAGGTGTTGTGGGTGAAGGCAAGGGAAGGGCGATGAGGAACACACCCATGGAGAGCATGTTGACAGCGACCCTCAATGAGACGCGTGGCCGAGGGAGGAGGGTGATACGTCTCCAACGTATCTATAATTTTTGATTGTTCCATGCTATTATTTATGAAGTCTTGGATGTTTAATGGGCTTTACCATTGACTTTGATATCATTTTTGGGACTAACCTACTAACCCAAAGGCCTAGTCCAGATTGTTGTTTTTTTTGCCTATTTAAGGGTTTTGCGGAAAAGGAATATCAAACAGAATGAAACCTTCGCGAGAGATATTTTTGGAGGAAATCACGCTCGGGAATCTTCGGGGCCAAGTCAAGGGACGTAGGGCCAGCCCTCGAGGGTGGGGGGCGCCCCCCCTATCTCGAGGCTGGCCCACACGGCCCCCGGTGCCCCCCTTCTTACTATATATACCTACGTACCCCAGAAACTCCATACGCAGAGAGAAAACCCTAATTCCACCGCAGTAGCTTCTGTTCTCGTGGAGATCCCATCTTGGAGCCTATTCCGGGAGGGCGATCCATCACGGAGGCCTTCTTCATCATCATCATCGCCCTCACCATGAGTTGTGAGTAGTTTACCACAGACCTTCGGGTCCATAGCTAGTATCTACATGGCTTCTTCTCTCTCTCTGGATCTCAATACAAAGTTCTCCTCGGTCTTCGAGGAGATCTATTCGATGTAATCTCGTTTTGCGGTGTGTTTGTCGAGATCCGATGAATTGTGAGTATATGATCAAGGTTATCTATGAAAGATATTTGGTTCTTCTCTGAAATTTGTATGTGTGCTCATAATATCCTTGCAAGTCTCTTCGAATTATTGGTTTGGTTTGGCCTACTAGATCTATAGTTCTTCCAATGGGAGAAGTGCTTGGCTTTGGGTTCAATCTTGCGGTGTCCTTTCCCAGTGACAGTAGGGGCAGCAAAGCACATATTGTATTGTTGCCATCGAGGATAAAAGGATGGGGTTTTCATCATATTGCTTGAGTTTATCCCTCTACATCATGTCATCTTGCTTAAGGCGTTACTCTGTTCGTATGAACTCAATACACTAGATGCATGCTGGATAGCGGTCGATGTGTGGAGTAATAGTAGTAGATGCAGAATCGTTTCGGTCTACTTGTCTCAGACGTGATGCCTATATACAATGATCATGCCTAGATAGTCTCATAATTATTCGCTTTTCTATCAATTGCTCGACAGTAATTTGTTTACCTGCCGTAGAATATCGCTATCATGAGAGAAGCGACTAGAGAAAACTATGGCCCCGGGTCTATCTTTATCATATTACTTTCCCGTCAAATAGCCAATTTCTGTTGCCGTTGTTTATTTGCTTTCTTTACTTTCTGTTTCTATGTCAAAAATACCAAAAATATTATCTTATCATCTCTATCAGATCTCACTCTCGTAAGTGACCGTAAAGGGATTGACAACCCCTTATCGCGTTGGCTGCGAAGTTCTTATTTGTTTGTGCAGGTGCGAGGGACTGGCGCGTGGTCTCCTACTGTATTGATACCTTGGTTCTAAAACACTGAGGGAAATACTTACGCTACTGTGCTGCATCTCCCTTTCCTCTTCGAGGGAATACAACGCAAGCTCAAGAGGTAGCAAGAAGAATTTCTGGTGCCGTTGCCGGGGAGGCTTACGCAAAAGTCATATACCAAGTACCTATCACAAACCCTTATCCTTCACATTACATTTATTTGCCTCTCATTTTCCTCTCGCCCGCTTCACCTTTGCCTCTTTATTCGCCCTTCTTACGCCGTGTGTTTATCGTTCGCCTGTCTTTTTGTTTGCTTGTGAGTTCGCTTGCTTTCTTGTCATTATGGCTAGCCCCTTATCCGCTCCTTTGTCTCCCGAGTTTGAAGTACTTCACTTCAAGCAAAGGCAAGGAGAAAACTTAAAAGATGCTTGGTTTAGGATGATGGAATCTTATCGTAAGTGCACCTTAGAAGTGAATTTTAGAATCTTGCTTCGCAATTTTTATGTTGGATTGAATATGTCTCATAGACAACTCTTGGATTGCGTTGCCAAAGGAAATTTTATCGAAGTTGATCCTAGTTTCGTGCATGAAATCATAGAGGGAATAGTGGGAACACTACCTACCAGAAAGGAGTCAAACTCAACCCCGGAAGGGATGCAAGTTTTTGAGAAAATTTGCGAAGTAACGAAAATATTACAAATAATCTCTTGAACCTCTTAAGAGGCCCCGGGTCTATCTTTATCATATTACTTTCCCGTCAACTAGCCAATTTCTGTTGCCGTTGTTTATTTGCTTTCTTTACTTTCTGTTTCTATGTCAAAAATACCAAAAATATTATCTTATCATCTCTATCAGATCTCACTCTCGTAAGTGACCGTAAAGGGATTGACAACCCCTTATCGCGTTGGCTGCGAAGTTCTTATTTGTTTGTGCAGGTGCGAGGGACTGGCGCGTGGTCTCCTACTGTATTGATACCTTGGTTCTAAAACACTGAGGGAAATACTTACGCTACTGTGCTGCATCTCCCTTTCCTCTTCGAGGGAATACAACGCAAGCTCAAGAGGTAGCAAGAAGAATTTCTGGTGCCGTTGCCGGGGAGGCTTACGCAAAAGTCATATACCAAGTACCTATCACAAACCCTTATCCTTCACATTACATTTATTTGCCTCTCATTTTCCTCTCGCCCGCTTCACCTTTGCCTCTTTATTCGCCCTTCTTACGCCGTGTGTTTATCGTTCGCCTGTCTTTTTGTTTGCTTGTGAGTTCGCTTGCTTTCTTGTCATTATGGCTAGCCCCTTATCCGCTCCTTTGTCTCCCGAGTTTGAAGTACTTCACTTCAAGCAAAGGCAAGGAGAAAACTTAAAAGATGCTTGGTTTAGGATGATGGAATCTTATCGTAAGTGCACCTTAGAAGTGAATTTTAGAATCTTGCTTCGCAATTTTTATGTTGGATTGAATATGTCTCATAGACAACTCTTGGATTGCGTTGCCAAAGGAAATTTTATCGAAGTTGATCCTAGTTTCGTGCATGAAATCATAGAGGGAATAGTGGGAACACTACCTACCAGAAAGGAGTCAAACTCAACCCCGGAAGGGATGCAAGTTTTTGAGAAAATTTGCGAAGTAACGAAAATATTACAAATAATCTCTTGAACCTCTTAAGAGTGTTAGTGGGAATCTCCACCGCATGAATATGTTGATTACTGTTTGCAATAAGCGGTTGGATGCTTTAGATCTTAAGATTTCTGAATATGAAGGGAAACACAAAGAACCTCCCGGATTCGAGCTTGACACCATTAAAAGGGTGAAGACCAAAGATGGCAATACCTACATTTATCTTGTATCGTGCCTAGCTAGGGGCGTAAAATGATAGCGCTTGTTGGGAGGCAACCCAATTTTATGTTTTTTTGCTTTTTTTGCTGTTAGGGAATAAATATTGCATGCAGCCTCTGATTCGATGTGTTTTCATGTTTTTTTTAGTGTTTGTGCCAAGTAGAACCTTTGGTAGAACTTGTGTGAAGTTTATACGATCTTGCTGTGAAAAACAGAATCGTTAGCGCTCGCTAAAGTAGTCTTCCGATTTTACTGGAGCGTGATTTTTAGTTGATTCTTTCTTCTACTGATTGGTTGACAAATTGCTCAAATTTACCAATTTAGTTTGAAATTTTTGGAGGTCCAGACGTTGGCGAACCCAGCAGATTACTACAGACTGATCTGTTTTTGACAGATTCTGTTTTCCGTGTGTTGTTTGCTTATTCCGATGCATCTATGAGTAATATTGGAGGATATGAACCATAGAGAAGTTGGAGTACAGTAGGTTTAACACCAATATAAACAAATAATGAATTCCTTGGTGTACCTTTGAGTAGAGGTTTGCTTCTTCTTACTAACGGAGCTCATGAGAATTTTTGTCTAAGTTTTGTGTTGTGAAGTTTTCAAGTTTTGAGTATTGCTTTGATGGACTATGGAACAAGGAGTAGCAAAGGCCCAAGCTTGGGGATGTCCATGGCACCCCAAGTAAATTCAAGATAATCAAAAGCCTAAGCTTGGGGATGCCCCGGGAAGGCATCCCCTCTTTCGTCTTCATCCATCGGTAACTATACTTGGAGCTATATTTTTATTCGCAACATGCTATGTGTTTTGCTTGGAGCGTCTTGTATAATTTGAGTCTTTGCCTGTTAGTTTTCCACAATCATCCTTGCTGGACACACCTATTTGAGAGAGTTAAATATGCCCTAGAAATTGTTAGAACACTCTATGTGCTTCAGTTATATCTTTTGAGTTGAATAGTTTTGCTCTAGTGCTTCACTTATATCTTTTAGAGCATGGTGGTGGTAATATTTTGTAGAAATTGTTGAACTCTCATTCTTCACTTATATCTATTTGAGAGTCTATTAAAACAGCATGGTAAAGCGTTTAGGCTAAAGAAACTAGTCTTCACATGATAAACATCCAATGTCAATGTAGTAAAATTTTCACATCAAGTGCATTGAATAGAAAGAGATGTTGGATGCTTGATAATTGTTTTGAGACATGAGGATAGTGATATTAAAGTCATGCTAGTTGAGTGATTATGAAATTGAGAAATATTTGTGTTAAGGTTAGTGATTCCCGTAGCATACACGTATGGTGAACCGTTGTGTGACTAAGTTAAAGCATGAGGTATTTGTAGAGTGTCAACCTTTGTGTGGAGGTCGGGGGCGCGTGATGGTTAAATCCTACCAACCTCCCCCCTAGGGGCATGCGTTGATTGGTTTGTTTTGATGACTCGTAATTTCTTGCAATAAGTATATGAGTTCTTATGACTAATGTTGAGGCCATGGATTATACGCACTGTCACCCTTCCACCATTGCTAGCCTCTCTTGTACCGCGTAACTTTCGCCGGTGCCATAAACCCACTATATATCCTTCCTCAAAACAGCCACCATATTGTTCCTCAAAACAGCCACCATACCTACCTATCATGGCATTTCCATAGCCATTCCGAGATATATTTCCATGCAACTTTCCACTGTTCTGTTTATATGACACGCATCATATTGTCATATTGCGATGCATGATCATGTAGTTGACATCATATTCGTGGCAAGGCCACCATGCATAATCTTTTCATACATGTCACTCTTATTTCATTGCACATACCGGTACACCACCGGAGGCATTCACATAGAGTCATCCTTTGTTGTTGTAGTATCGAGTTGTAATTTCGTGTTGTAATGAAAGTGTGATGATCATCATTATTAGAGCATTGTACCATGGGAGGAAAGGCTGAATCTATAAAGCCCCTCCGCAAAAAAAAGAAAAAGAAAAAAGAAAGGCCTAAAAGAAAAAAAAGGCCCAAAAAAATGGGACAATTGCTACTATCTTTTTCCACACTTGTGCTTCAAAGTAGCACCATGTTCTTCATTGTAGAGAGTCTCATGCTTAGTCACTTTCATATACAAGTGGGAATTTTCGTTATAGAACTTGGCTTGTATATTCCAACGATGGGCTTCCTCAAATGCCCTAGGTCTTCGTGAGCAAGCAAGTTGGATGCACACCACTAGTTTCTTTTGTTGAGCTTTCATTCATATTTAGCTCTAGTGCATCCGTTGCATGGCAATCCCTACTCACTCACATTGATATCTATTGATGGGCATCTCCATAGCCTGTTGATACGCTAGTCGATGTGAGACTATCTCCCTCTTTTTGTCTTCTCCACAACCACATCTAGTCCACCCATAGTGCTATATCCATGGCTCACGCTCATGTATTGCGTGAAAGTTGAAAGGTTTGAAAAGATAGAGTATGAAAACAAGTGCTTGGCTGAAATCGAGGTTGTGCATGATATGAATATTTTGTGTGATAATAAGGGAGCATAGCCAACACTATATGATTTTGTAGGGATAACTTTCTTTAGACATAGTATTTTGAGAAGACATGATTGTTTTGTTCGTATTGCTTGAAGTATTGTTATTTCTTATGTCAATATAGACTTTTATCTTGAATCCTTCGGATATGAACATTCATTCCACAATTAAGAGAATTACATTGAAAAATTATATTGGTTAGCATTCCACATCAAAAATTCTTTCTTTATCATTTACCTACTCGACGACGAGCAGGAATTAAGCTTGGGGATGCTTGATGCGTCTCCAACGTATCTATAATTTTTTTATTGTTCCATGCTATTATTTATGAAGTCTTGGATGTTTAATGGGTTTTATAATTCACTTTTATATCATTTTTGGGACTAACCTACTAACCCAAAGGCCCAGTCCAGATTGCTGTTTTTTGCCTATTTCAGGGTTTTGCAGAAAAGGAATATCAAACGGAGTCCAAACGGAATGAAACCTTCGCGAGAGATATTTTTGGAGGAAATCATAATCGGGAATCTTCGAGGCCAAGTCAGGGGACGTAGGGCCAGCCCTCGAGGGTGGGGGACGCGCCCCCCTTCCCAGGGTGCGCCCCCTGCCTCGAGGCTGGCCCACACGGCCCCCGATGCCCCCCTTCTTCCTATATATACCTATGTACCCCAGAAACTCCATACGCAGAGAGAAAACCCTAATTCCACGGCCGTAGCTTCTGTTCCCGTGGAGATCCCATCTTGGAGCCTGTTCCGGGAGGGGGATCCATCACGGAGGCCTTCTTCTTCATCATCATCACCCTCACCAAGAGTTGTGAGGAGTTTACCACAGACTTTCGGGTCCATAGCTAGTATCTAGATGGCTTCTTCTCTCTCTCTAGATCTCAATACAAAGTTCTCCTCGGTCTTCGAGGAGATCTATTCGATGTAATCTCTTTTTGCGGTGTGTTTGTCGAGATCCGATGAATTGTGAGTTTATGATCAAGGTTATCTATGAAAGATATTTGGTCCTTCTCTGAACTTTTTATGTGTGCTCATAATATCGTTGCAAGTCTCTTCGAATTATTGGTTTGGTTTGGCCTACTAGATCTATAGTTCTTGCAATGGGAGAAGTGCTTGGCTTTGGGTTCAATCTTGCGGTTTCCTTTCCCAGTGATAGTAGGGGCAGAAAGGCACGTATTGTATTGTTGCCATCGAGGATAAAAAGATGGGGTTTTCATCATATTGCTTGAGTTTATCCCTCTACATCATGTCATCTTGCTTAAGCCGTTACTCTGTTCGTATTAACTCAATACACTAGATGCATGCTGGACAGCGGTCGATGTGTGGAGTAATAGTAGTAGATGCAGAATCGTTTCGGTCTACTTGTCTCGGACGTGATGCCTATATACAATGATCATGCCTAGATAGTCTCATAATTATTTGCTTTTCTATCAGTTGCTCGACAGTAATTTGTTTACCCGTCGTAGAATATCGCTATCATGAGAGAAGCCACTAGAGAAAACTATGGCCCCCAGGTCTATCTTTATCATATTACGTTTCCATCAACTAGCCAATTTCTGTTGCCGTTGTTTATTTGCTTTCTTCTGTTTCTATATCAAAAATACCAAAAATATTATCTTATCATCTCTATCAGATCTCACCCTCGTAAGTGACCGTAAAGGGATTGACAACCCCTTATCGCATTGGCTGTGAAGTTATTATTTGTTTGTGCAGGTGCGAGGGACTCGCGCGTGGTCTCCTACTGGATTGATACCTTGGTTCTCCAAAACTGAGGGAAATACTTACGCTACTGTGCTGCATCTCCCTTTCCTCTTCGAGGTAATACAACGCAAGCTCAAGAGGTAGCAGAGGGCAATGCAGATGATGGTGCTGCCACCGGCGGTCAGTCGGAGTCAGAATCGGCGTCCTCCTGCCTGCTACCGTCATCCTCGCCGTCGCTGTCTTCCTTGTCACTATCGCTCGAGGAGGAGGTTTCGTTGCCGGGGGAGCTCTCCATGCAGCACCCTAAGCGGATTCCCGAGAATCCAAAGACCTTGACAGAGAGCAGGCCATTCTCCATTAATTTTAAATGGAGAACATGTCCCTCCGACAAGCTATGGGCGCGTGCGAAGGTCTTCCACCCACGGAGAAGGTACATGACGTGAGGGGTGGGGAAGTCGATGTCGACCCACATGCTACCATTCCCGCAGCCCCTCATGTGCAGCTAGTGGTGGATCAAGCTCCATTGCCCGAGCAAACTGACTGGGGAGGCGGAGGTGACCACACACTGGCTTGTACAACTTGAGGAAGAATTCGCGGGGCTGGTCTTCGACATGGCCCTCCATTGGGGGTAGAGCCACTGGTGGAAGCAGGGTCGGTGCGCCGCCCCGTCCTCCTCTCCCCCGAGCGCCATGGCTGCCTCGGCCTCGCCCCCTCCCTCTTCCTCTCATAGCAGGCTCCACTGCCACGAGTTCATGGGGAGGAGGGACACGTTGTCGAGCGGAAGCCCTCATCACCGCCATTGGAGTGTCGGCGCGCCCTCTAACCATGGCGACTGGAAGAGAAGAATCGAGCATGAAGGAGATGAATGCTGAATGACACTGTCCCTCTTCCTTTTTATAGAGGGGCGGGCCGGGGTTCGGCCCCCAACCTAAGAGCGGCCGCCCCACTCAACCAATCCAGCCGCCAGGGGCGCAGGGAATTAGGACCGACCCGCTGCTCCAATCAGTGACGCCCGGTTTCCCGGCTCAACATTAATGCCCGTTCCCTCCATATCCGCCACTTACCCTCCCTAAGGCATGGGGGACACGTGGCGGGCGAGCCAGAATCAAGAAGACAGGTGGGGCGACTGTAAGTGAGCAGCGCCCCTGCGGTTTCCTCTTTTTATGGGGAAGACGCGGGCCGCCTCTTTAATATTCACCACGACGTGACGCAAGCACGCTGCAACCACTCCACGCATGACCCCCACGTCACGTGTCCAATGCAAGCTATGGGAAGCGCAACTGGCGAAGGAATCGTCGTAGTTAGGACCCTCCCACGCATGCCCGCGCACCGTTCTGGGCCTGGCCCAACAACGCTCCGCGCTTATGTGTGGCCCAGGCCCGGCGGCTCTTGTCGGTGTACAAAAGTAGGGGTCCTTTTGCACCCGTTTACTTGTGCACGGGCAGTTGTAGCCACACGTACAACCACTCTTGGCGGAGCAGATGGAGAAAAAGCACGAGACTGCCAAGGCAACACTCAAGCCAGAGGCGTGAAGAATAGAGGGGCAAGGTGGAGTCCCCACCCCCGGTAAAGCTCTTGACGGGGCGGCCTACGTGACCCCGGCAAGAGCCTTGCCGGGGTAACTTGCCCAAGACCATCAAGGCCACCACCCTTGGGTTTGAGAGCTCTGACACCATCAACAACGTCAAGACCAAGATTCAAGGGCGCCTGTGTGGTGGCATGCAGATCTTTGTGGGACCAAGGGTCTGCATACCTAGACAAGGGACTAGAAAACAAAGACCCCCGACAAGAGCCTTGCTGGGGACGACTGAAGACCCCCGACAAGATCCTTGCCGTAGACAGCAACAAGACCCCGGCAAGACCCCTTGCCGGGGGCGTCTACAGGGCCACCGCCAGGCCCGCGCCCACCAAGGTTTCACTGCCCCGCGGTCACTCCTACGTGACGACCAACTCGCCAACTGGACAAGTGCCTGTGTCGCACCATGCAGCCTCTTAGTGAACTAGCCGAGCACCTGCGTGGTGGCATGCAGATCTTCATGAAGACCCTGCCACCACAGCAGCCAGCAGCCAGCATGGTGATGCATGCCTCGTCAGCCGGGATGCATGTCATAACGAGGTGAGGCGGCAACAGGTGGGACAAGGTCCATTGCTGTCCCCGATAAACCTAGAGGACACATAGGCGGCACATTAAATGCATTTGTCCTATGATGTCTGGAGATAACCTTGTACACTGTAGTTACTTTCCACCTACTGTGTGCCGCCGTGGAAACCCCTTTGTCATATAAAAGGAGGCCCGGGGCGTACTGGGAGAGGATTCGAACTTTTTGGACAGCCACGCATAGTAGCCAGTTCAAGAGCTCAAGAACACCAAATATACACAGACAAGCAGGACTAGGGTTTTACGCATCACTTGCGGCCTGAACCTGGCTAAAAATTCCCACAAGTTGATCGACTAGACATGCTCTTTGCACAACTCTACGCCCCGCCAACCGTAGTAGGGGTCCCCGGGATCCCATAGGTGTTGTTTCCCTGACAGCTAGATAGCTTCTTCTCTCTCTTCGATCGTCAATACAATGTTCTCCTCGATGTTCTTCGAGATCTATTCAATGTAATCTTCTTTTGTAGTGTGTTGTCGAGATCCTATGAATTGTGGATTTATGATCAGATTATCTATGAATATCTGCCGGTACAAAATGACACCTATGGGATCACTGGAATCCCTTCTACGGTTGGCGGGCGCGATGTTGTGCAAAGAGCAGGTCTAAGAGCCAGCACAAAGATCGTTTACCCAGGTTCAGGCCGCGAGGATGCGTAATACCCTAGTCCTGCTTTGCTGTATATTTGAGTGTTCTTGAGTTCTTGAGCTAGGTACGGTGCCTATCCAGCTTTTCAGGACCCGAATCCTTCTCCAGTATGTCGCGGGACTCCTTTTATAGTCTAAAGGGGCTGCCACATTGGCACACAGGAGGTGGAAAGGTGCACAGTGTATGGGCTTATCCCACACCATTACGGGACAAGGCGCATTCAATGCGCTGCTTAGGTGTCTATTTACTTTATAGGGGACGGAAAAGAAGCCCGTCCCATCCGTGGCCGCTTTGTCTGGTCGCGACGCGCGTCTAGGCCAGCGAGGCAGGCAGCTGAGGTGGCGTTATGGTAGGGTCTTCACGAAGATCTGCATGCCACCACGCAGGTGCTTGGCTAGCTGGCCCAGGAACCACGTATCGCCACGTGGGTGCCTACCTGGGCCAGCGGGGCGGCCGCCGAGCTGGGGCAGCGACGGGGCGGCAAGGGCTTGTCGTAGACTTGCTTCTGTTCTCGGCAAGGGTCTTGCCGGGGCCTCCATGAGTATCCTGCAGCAAGAGGCCTGCCGGGGCTCCGGGGTGTCTTCGGCAAGGAGACTTGCCGGGGCCTCGTGGGCGTCCTCGGCAAGGAGCCCTGTGATCGCCATGTCTTCTGGTTCTTATCTTGGGAGTCATAGATCTTTGTCTTCACAAAGATCTGCATGCTATCACGTGGGCGCTTCCCGAGCCTTGGCTCCAATGCCGTTGGTACCATTGGAGCCCATAGGCTTCAAGGGTGGCTATGACAGAGGCGTCTGAGTGGATCGCCCCGGCAAGAGCCCTTGCCGGGTGGTGCGCAGGCCGCCCCAGCAAGAGTCCTTGCCGGGGGGAGCCTATCTCCTTGTTTGGTCTTCTCGTGCTGCCTGTCTTGGCGTTGTTCTGGTAACTCTGCGTTCCTGGCTTCCTGATACGTCTCAAACGTATCTACTTTGCTAAACACTTTTGATATTGTTTTGACCTCACTCTTGCATGATTTGAACTAAACTAACCCGGACTGACGCTGTTTTCAACAGAGCTGCCTGTATGGTTTTATTATGTGCAGGAAAACGGATTTTTAAGTATCTCAGAAAAATCCACGAAAAATCACAGAAAATCCACGCACCCGAAGGAACCAGGAACCAGAAGTGGGGCCAGAGGGGGGCCAGGGGGTGCCCAGGCACCCTGTGGGCGCCCCCCCTGGGCCGCGCCGGGGGGTCGCCTGGGTGGGGCCCACACCCCCTGGTGCCCTACTTTGCCTCGTATTTTTACTCACGACGCGGAAACCCCAAATCAGAAGTTCTTTTCGCAGTTTTCCATCGCGGAGCCGCCGCCACCCTATGTTCTTCCTCGGGAGGGCTAATCTGGTGGCTGAATTGGCCTCCGGAGAGGGGAGATCGTCGCCATCGTCATCATCATCACCACTCCATCATCCCTCCATGACTTCTCCCTCCATGTGTGAGTAATTCCCCTGCTGTAGGCGAAGGGGATGGTAGGGATTGGATGAGTTATATCATGTAATAGTTTGTCAGATCGTTGGGGGCATGTTGCCTATCATCTACTATGGTGTTTATCATCTTTGCTTCAACTTGTTATTCTTAATGCTTGACACTTAGGGCCCGAGTGCCAAGATCTCAGATTTTAACCATATGTGTTTGCATGAATATATTTGTGTTCGTGATCCTATCTATGAGTTGTTTGCACCTATTACGGTTCGGAACCGGCGATCCCAAGAGTGACAGCTTGGGACACCAAAGGGGATGGTCCGTAGTTTGAGGATTACATGTATCCATCGAGTTCATTGCTTTGTTCCGGTGCTCTTTGACAGGAGCACCTTAATCTCCATAAGTTCCTTTTGGCCCCGTTCGTAGCGGGATGGTAGGACAAAAGATGTTGTGCAAGTTCTTATTGCAAGCACGTACAACTACCTACGGGATACATGCCTAATGTTTGATATTTGCCTAGATGATCATTACTTTTCCGTGTGCCGTGCCCTAAGTTAGAATCTATGTCATCCATGTAGCGCCCAACCATCCATCTCCCTAGCCTACAGTGTTATAAACCCTGCTTGTCACTAGTTGCTACTTTTGCCATTTACCTTCACTATTTACTTTTTGCTGTTTACTTTTACTATCACTATTATCACTATCATATCACTGTTACCACTTATCTTTTGTTGCAAGTAAGTATATTTCAGGTGCGGTTGAATTGACAACTCAACTGTCAAAGCTTATAAATACTCTTTGGCTCCCCGTGTGTCGAATCAATAAATTGGGTTATTCTTACCCGCGAAGACTATCTCGATCCCTTACGGTTGAGGGTTATCAAGTACCGTTTTCTGGCACCGTTGCCGGGGAGCATAGCAATATTTACAAGTCTACTTGAGGTATCCTACCTGCTGCACTTTATCCACTATGGGTAAGAAAGGAGACCCCAAGGTTCCGATCTTACTATCCACTACAAGAAGAGGTACTGCTCTGAGCACTAGTGCTACACTTGATTCACCTTCTATTATGAGTAAGTTTGCCTCACCACCACCACATGATGCTCCTACTGAATTTGTTACTATGTCCGATACTCTTGATGATGCCTCTACTACTTTTGATGATATTAGTTCGCTTGGTTATGCTCTTGAGAAACAAATTGCTGCTGCTAAAAAGTCTGGAATTGAACTTCCTGTTACTCGCTACCCTATTGGTGAAACTTATGATTATCCTGATTTAAGTAACTCAAAGAGAGGCTCCTTGATGATGATTACTATATCTTGATGAAGATTTATGCAGGGAACTGACAGAGTTTTCTGGCTCTGACCCTGAAGTTATTAAGAAACTATTTGAAAAAAACACTCTTTGAAGAACAAAACCGTTCCTGATCCTGAATTTGCTACATCTCCTATATGCATTGATGATCCTGATTATGATTTCTCTGTTGATCTTTCACTTATACCTATGGTTGAAGCTGACCCCTTTTATGGCTGAGAAAATGAGGATGCTATTGCACACCTGACTAAACTCGGTGAGTTAGGTGGCCTGTTTACCTCAGATGAGAAGATACGATACGTTTATATCACCAAGCTTCTTCCTTTCTCCTTGAAGGAAGGTGCTAAAGCATGGTATGATTCACTCCCATGCGGTTCCATTAAGAGTCCTCAAGACTTAGCTCACTCTTTTGTTGATAAGTACTTTCCTGCTCACATGCAACATGCTGCTTTACAAAGAATTTATAACTTTAAACAGTTGCAGGATGAGTCCCTCCCTAAAGCTTGGGGGAGGTACTGCGGTCTGATTCGGGCTAGACTAGGACATGAAATCCCTAAGAATGAATTAATCGATATATTCTATGCTGGTCTAACTGATTAATCCAGGTCCTAATTGGACAGTTGTGCTGGTTGTGTTTTCAGGAAAAGAACACCGGGCGATGCGGAAGATTTGATGGGCAGGATTGCCAAAAACCATGAAGATTGGTCCGTCCCTGAACCACCTCCACCACCAAAGAAGAGGGGCATATTTGTTCTAAGCCCCGAAGATATGCGAGAAGCAAAGAAGTCTATTAAAGAGAAAGGTATTAAAGCTGAAGACGTGAAGAATCTACCCCCTATTGAGAAGCTGTGTGAGCCTAACACTCACCCTCCTATGGTAGAGGTACACTCTCTTTTAGATTTCAGCGCAAGTGACATCCCTCATGGTAAGCCTCCTGATCAATGTTTAGATGAGTTTGATAATTTTATTATGAAACAAAATCATTTTAATGAGAGGATAGAAAGTCAATTGCATGATAATTCCCTTGTTATCAAAAGACTGCTTGATGTTTTAGATAGAACAGTTAATGATGTTCAATGTCTTGTGAAGCATTTTCAAATGGTTCAAACTCAGCTTGACCAAATTTCTAAAGTGCAAAGAGATTTGCTTGCTAATAATGCCAAACAAGATAATTTGCAGGCTTTCGGGATTAAGACCCGAGGAGGAACTAGCACTCAAGATCCTCTCTATCCAGAGGGACATCCGAAGAGAATCGAGCAGGATTCTCAAATGCAGGAAGAAGAAATTATTGGCTCTCCAAAGAAAAAGAAGAAACATAAGGAGGCTGACAATTCTATTGATCCTATTGCAGATGAAGATCCAGTTGTTGATCCCAACAGTGTATCTATATCCGATGCTGAGACTGAAGACGGTGCTGAACCTGAAGGTAAGGATAGTGAGAAGAATGATCTGCCTGAAGTTCGAGAAGAAGAAGCACCTGAAAAACGTAAGAGGTACACTAAAGAAGACTTCATCGCAAGAAAACATGGGAAGGAAAGAGTACCATGGGTACAGAAACCCATGCCCTTTCCAGGTAAGTCCATCAAATCTAAAGAAGAAGAGAATTAAGTTTTGTGAGTGGATTAAACCTCTTTTTCTTCAAATCCCTTTGACTGATGCTATTAAGTTACTTCCTTATTCAAAATATATGAAGGATATTGTCACTAGTAAAATAAAAGTTCCTAATGATGCAATATCTACTATGCTTGCTAACTACTCTTTCAGTGGCAAGATTCCTGAGAAGCTCGGTGATCCAGGTATACCCACCATTCCTTGCTCCATAAAGAATAATTATGTCAAAACTGCTTTATGTGATCTTGGAGCAGGAGTGAGTGTTATGCCTCTCTATCTTTACGAGAGGCTTTGTTTAGAGAAACTAATTCCTACAGATATCTCCCTTCAGATGGCTGACAAGTCAACCGCTGTTCCGATAGGTATTTGTGAGGATGTTCCCGTAGAGGTTGCTAATTGTTTAATTCTTACTGATTTTGTTGTGCTTGACATGCCCGAGGATGGGAGCATGTCCATTATTCTTGGTAGACCTTTCCTTAACACCGCAGGTGCTATTATTGACTGCAATAAAGGGAAGGTTACCTTCCATGTGAATGATAAAGAACACACGGTATATTTTCCAAAGAAGATCGACAGGAGGCATGGCCTCAACTCTATAGAAAATATCGAGACCGTGAAGATTGGAGAATGGGATTGTCCACTACATGTGCCTCACAAATACAAAACTATCATGGTAGGGACAATGTCCATCAAGGTAAAGGTTCAGTGATTACTTCGTGAGAGGTGAGACTTTTTGCTCTATATATCGCCTGTTTGTTGGTAAGACTTGATCAACCTTATTAACAAATATGTTTTATATGGATAAAAAGTTGAGCTTGTTATATTTTCATTTGTTTTTAGTTTTTGTCCTACTTGTTGTACCAAGTATTTATGTTTTGAAGCTTCACAATACTACTCACTACTTCAAGTTTTCAGAGAGTTTTGCAGCTTTTTGAACTTCGAAAAAATTTCAACAGTGAAGTTTTCAGAAAAATTCCAGAAAAATTTAAATAAAAATTTCCACGTCGGGAGAGACCCAGAAAGTCCTGGGGCCAGCCAGGGGGACCCACCAGTGGCCCAGGCGGCCAGCTGGCGCGGCCCAGCCCCTGGCCGCGCCCATAGGGCGCCTGGGGCCCACATGGCCCCCCTCCAGGTATGTATTCTTCCTCCCTCTCTCTTTTTCTCCAAAAACCCGAGTTCTGCACTTGTTCTTGTGTTCTTGCTGTTCTTGGAGGCGATTCTTCGATCTCTCTCTACAGTCCATCATTTGAGCTGAAATTTTGAGCAAATACTCCCTGCTATGTGACTCCTCCACCCCTCCAATTAGATTTTTGATTGGTGGCTTCATTTGTGAGTATTTAGTAGTTCTTGGTGCTGTATAGATGAGCTTGCATGCATATATAAAAAGTTATTTTTCAAGTTTTGATGCAAGTTTATGCCTTGGGAAAGTTAGTTGAGTAGTTTTCCTTAGCTCACTTTGTTTTAATCCTCGTTTTTGTAAATTGTAAAAAAATTCAGAAATGAGTTTGTTAGGAAGGGCAAAAGGGTGGCTTGAGAAGAGGAGGCCCGCACACTCCGATCGAGTTACTAGAGCCGCAGCTTCACCATCGACTGCTAGGGTGAGCTATAATGAAGATCATGTGCCCCTGGAGTTGTTGGAAGACACAAGTCCAGCACGTGCGATGACATTTCCATGTGATGAATTCATGGAAGCTGCGGGAATCAAGGATGAGTTTTATAATCTTTGTGCTAATGCAGGTTTGACACGACTCGTCACGAGCCGTGTTATTCAGTATCAAAAACTCACCTCCAGTTTCATTAACAGTTTTAGATATAATCCTGATTCAGGTGTTATTGAGTTTAAAATTTACAATGATATTATCACCATGACTTTGGGAAATTTTTGTGAAATAATAGGTGTGCCGAACGTTGGGAGGACGGCTAGGATGGCCACTCAGCCCTCCGACCTGAAAACCGTCATCAACTCTCTCTGCAGCATGGGTACGAGGGATATTCATCGGTCGAAGATCTCCAGCATCTTATTTCCTCACCTCAGGTATTTTGCATATTATATTGCCAGAGGGGTGTTAGCTCGTGACAACACGAGCAGCATTTCTGCTCCGGATATTGCTATCCTGGCAGCAGCCCTCTCAGGGAGGTCTGATTATAATCTAGGTGCCTTAATTGCTCGACGCCTTGCTATGAACGGTAACAAGGGGGACTTATATGGTGGCGTTTATGCCACACTTATCTTAGAACATCTTGGAGGCACCCCACACCCTGATGATAATCCTTTTACTTATTTAAGCTTTGATCTTGCTGCTATGAAAAGGCATAAGTTTGTCACCATGGGTTCTGAGCTTGATAATCTTGTTTATATCTTGCGTTTCGGAATTACCGCGGAACGCGAGATCCGTCTACCTGCACCTCTTTTGTTTGATTTTTCTCGCAGGAACGGATGGTCCTTTGATGTTGTCCAGTTCGATGAGTTCATGGTCCAGCATCAGTTTCATAACCCCATGGAGGGGGTTGTGCCCGACGAGGAGAAGCACGGTGAGTTACCACATTTTCAGGAAGAGACCGCCACCGAGTTTGGTGAAGGTTCTTCCTCTGTTTGGCGCTCGGAACCTTCCTCGTGGGAGACTCCGAGGAGTTCGGTGTACGCGCCAGCATCCTTCTACGACCCTTGGACTCACCACCATACCCCCGGAGTAGGAGGCTCCTGGGGGCAGTAGCTGCTACCTACTTAGGCCAAAAGCCTAAGCTTGGGGGAGTACGTGCCCCTCTTACTTTTCCATTGTATTATCCGTTTTATTCACTTTGATCTTTTCGAAGTTTTTGCCCGTTCTTCTTTATTTCTCTCTTTGCAAAAACAACAAAAAGATTTTCTCTTTCTTTTGCTTTTATTCAACCTTTGAAAAATCCAAAAAGATTTCCTTTCTCTCTTTAGTTTGCTTTGTTTTCGGGGTTCAGCTCGAGTCCGTGATGGCATTTAATTATATTTCCTACGTTCGATCGTGCAAGTTACAAGCAGTAATGACGAAGATCGACTGAAGGGAAGCAACAAGGAAGACCGGTATGAACTCTTTTTGTTTCTACTTTTGTACATATGCCTGTACTTATGATCTAGAGACCAGCTTGTAGCGACACTGTGCTATGTTTATAGTGCTCTTTCGGTGGTTCATGCTTTCCTTGTGGCTAGTCTCGAATAACTAGAGTATATAATGTGTTATTGAAATGATCTACATGCATTGCACTGTTCATAGTCTGGTATACTAAGGTGGTATTTCCCTTTAGAGAATTTTTGGATTGACTTGGCACATGCTTACACATGTTAAGACTAAAAAGTCTACTCTGCCTTGATGATCTTTGAGTTTCAGAATAGTTATATCACTTTCATGCCCGACTCAATGTTGCTTTGTCGCTCTGCATGATTATGACCGTTATTGCTCTCTAGTTGGTCGCTTCCCAGTCTTTTGCTAAACTTCCACCTGTACTAAGCGGACTGACTGCTTGTGCATCCCAAATCCTTAAAACCAGTTATGCCATATGAGTCCACTATACCTTCCTATACATGGTATTTACCTGCCATTCCTAACGAAGACTTTCGTGTACCATCTCGAAATTAATCAAAAGCATTTCTCTTTTGTGCCTATGTTTTAGCTCATGAGGAAGTAGTAGTTAATTCATAATCTTTTTAAGTTGGACAAGTTTCACCCCTGGATTGCATGTATAATGTGCAAACCCCTAATACGAAAAGGAACTGGCATTGAGTGCGCCCGGCTCAAAAAGATAATATAACAAACAAACCCTCCTTCACGCTTTGTTCATGAGAAATCACAAAACTTTGGCCGTGATAAACAAAGGATATTAAGAGGATGTGATCGTCCTCATGCGGGAGCCGTTCCTCGAAACTTGTCCAGCTCAAGGAGTGATTGAGTTATCTGCTAGTATTCGTTGACAAAATATGCACCTCTCAAAACATTTTTATCTCTGTTTTTAAAACCAAGAGCTCTGGTACATGTTTAGTTTTTGTTTCCGACACGGGTTTTCAACCTTGCCAATAAAAGCCATGGTTCGAGAGTCTCACCTTCTTTCTTCAAAGCACCAACTATGAGAGCATAATTGTCATTCTGAGTGTAACGTGCATTGTCCCAAAGTATTACATTGTCTTCTGCATACTTGTGATATGATTTATTCTGAAATTCTTAGTTCTAGTCTCTTTTAAAAACTCTGGAGGAGTCTCTGCATTTATGTTTTGCTTCACTCATGGAGGCTAGCGAGATACCACCCTAATATGCTCAAGCTATGTGCAATGTAATCTTGTCTTGATTTTCAGTAGTATATTATTTACTTTTAAGTATTTGTGACTAATCACTTGAAAGAAGGATTGCTCCTTGCATTGTCCTCATAAGTACTGTTTCAATACTTGCTAAACTCTTTTCGTAGTACATGCTTATATACATCTAATGAAGCAAAAGAGTTTGTCAAAGTTTTCTTTGTCGCGTCCAGTTTGTTGAACTGAATTGCTCGAGGACAAGCAATATGCTAAGCTTGGGGGAGTTGATACTTCTCAAACGTATCTACTTTTCCAAACACTTTTGATATTGTTTTGACCTCATTCTTGCATGATTTGAACTAAACTAACCCGGACTGACGCTGTTTTTAGCAGAGCTGCCTGTATGGTTTTATTGTGTGTAGGAAAATGGATTTTTAAGTATCTCAGAAAAATCCACGAAAAATCATAGAAAATCCACGCACCCGAAGGAACCAGGAACCAGAAGTGGGGCCAGAGGGGGGCCAGGGGGTGCCCAGGCGCCCTGTGGGCGCCCCCCCCCCCTGGGACGTGCCGGGGGGTCGCCTGGGTGGGGCCCACACCCCCTGGTGCCCTACTTTGCCTCGTATTTTTACTCACGACGCGGAAACCCCAGATCAGAAGTTCTTTTCGCAGTTTTCCATCGCAGAGCCGCCGCCACCCTCTGTTCTTCCTCGGGAGGGCTAATCTGGAGGCTGAATTGGCCTCCGGAGAGGGGAGATCATCGCCATCGTCATCATCATCACCACTCCATCATCCCTCCATGTGTGAGTAATTCCCCTGCTGTAGGCGAAGGGGATGGTAGGGATTGGATGAGTTAGATCATGTAATAGTTTGTCAGATCGTTGGGGCATGTTGCCTATCATCTACTATGGTGTTTATCATCTTTGCTTCAACTTGTTATTCTTAATGCTTGACACTTAGGGCCCGAGTGCCATGATCTCAGATCTGAACCATATGTGTTTGCATGAATATATTTGTGTTCGTGATCCTATCTATGAGTTGTTTGCACCTATTACGGTTCGGAACCGGCGATCCCAAAAGGGACAGCTTGGGACACCAAAGGGGATGGTCCGTAGTTTGAGGATTACATGTATCCATTGATTTCATTGCTTTGTTCCGGTGCTCTTTGACAGGAGCACCTTAATCTCCATAAGTTCCTTTTGGCCCCGTTCGTAGCGGGATGGTAGGACAAAAGATGTTGTGCAAGTTCTTATTGCAAGCACGTACAACTACCTACGGGATACATGCCTAATGTTTGATATTTGCCTAGATGATCATTACTTTTCCGTGTGCCGTGCCCCAAGTTAGAATCTATCTCATCCATGCAGCGCCCAACCATCCATCTCCCTAGCCTCAGTGTTTTAAACCCTGCTTGTCACTAGTTGCTACTTTTGCCATTTACCTTCACTATTTACTTTTTGCTGTTTACTTTTACTATCACTATTGTCACTATCATATCACTATTACCACTTATCTTTTGTTGCAAGTAAGTATATTTCAGGTGCGGTTGAATTGACAACTCAACTGTCAAAGCTTATAAATACTCTTTGGCTCCCCGTGTGTCGAATCAATAAATTGGGTTATTCTTACCCGCGAAGACTATCTTGATCCCTTACGGTTGAGGGTTATCACTTCCTCCTTCTGCCCTGTTGTGTTCGTCCACAAGCGTGGCTCTGACTGCTCATGCACAAGTAAGGGGTAAAAAGGAGCGCCCCTAGTTTTGTACACCGACAGGAGCCCCTGTGTTGGGGAACGTTGCATGGGAAACAAAAATTTTTCCTACGTTCACCAAGATCAATCTAGGAGATGCATCTACGAGGGGAGAGTTGGATCCACATACCCTTGTAGATCGCTAAGCGGAAGCGTTCAAGAACGCGGTTGATGGAGTCGTACTCGCCGCGATTCAGATCGCCGAAGATCCTAGCACCGAAGCAACGGTGCCTCCGCGTTCTTCACACGTACAGCTCGGGGACGTCTCCTCCTTCTTGATCCAGCAAGGGGGAAGGAGAGGTTGATGGAGACACCGGCAGCATGACGGCGTGGTGGAGATGGTGGTGGAGGATTCCAGCAGGGCTTCGCCAAGCACCGCGGGAGAACGAAGATTGTTGTGGGAGAGGGAGGGCAGCACCGAGGCACGAACGTGTGTGGCTGCCCTCCCTCTGCCTCTCTTTATATAGGGGGAGTAGAGGGGAGGGGGCGCCCTAGGGTTTCCCCTAGGGGCCGGCGGCCAGGGCAGATGGGGAGGGGGCGGCGCCCCCTGGGGCTAGGGTTTCCCCCCCAGGTGCCTTGCCCCCCAAGCCTAAGGGGGTGCGGCAGCCCTAGGGGGGTCCACCCCTCTTGGCGCATGAGGAGAGGGCCCAGGGGGGCGCACAGCCCTATGAGGGCTGTTGTGTCCCCCCTTTGTGGCCCATTAGGCCCGAAACTCCTTCCGGGACCCCCGAAACCCCTTTCGGTCATCCGCCGATTTCCCGATGCTCCCCGGTGCACTTCCGGACTCCGATCACTCTCATCCTATATATCAATCTTCGTCCCCGGACCATTCCGGAGACCCTCGTCACGTCCGGGATCTCATCCGGGACTCCGAACAACCTTCGGTAACCATGCACTGTTCTCACTAACAACCCTAGCGTCACCGAACCTTAAGTGTGTAGACCCTGCGGGTTCGGAAACCATGTAGACATGACCGAGACACTCCCAGGTCAATAACCAATAGCGGGATCTGGATACCCATATTGGTTCCCACACGTTCCTCGATGATCTCATCGGATGAACCACGATGTCAAGGATTCAGGCAATCCCGTATACAGTTCCCTTTGTCTCGTTGGTATGTTACTTGCCCGAGATTCCATCGTCGGTATCTCTATACCTAGTTCAATCTCGTTACCGGCAAGTCTCTTTACTCGTTACCGTAATACATAATCTCGTGACTAACTACTTAGTCACTTTGAGCTCATTGAGATGACGTATTACCGAGTGGGCCCGGAGATACCTCTCCGTCACACGGAGTGACAAATCCCAGTCTCGATCCATGTCAACTCAACACACACCTTCGGAGATACCTGTAGAGTACCTTTATAGTCACCCAGTTACGTTGCGACGTTTGGCACACACAAAGCACTCTTACGGTGTCAGTGAGTTACATGATCTCATGGTCATAGGAACTTATACTTGACATGCAGAAAACTATAGCGATAACTGATACGATCAAAAGCTATGTTTAACGTTTGGGTCTCGTCCATCACATCATTCTCCTAATGATGTGATCCCGTTATCAAATGACAACTCATGTCTATGACCTGGAAACCGCGGTCATCTTTGATCAACGAGCTAGTCCTGAAGAGGCTTACTAGGGACACAAAGTTTGTCTATTTATCCACACATGTATATGAGTTTCCAATCAATACAATTATAGCATGGATAATAAACGATTATCATGAACAAGGAAATATAATAATAACTCTTTTATTATTGCCTCTAGGGCATATTTCCAACAGTCTCCCACTTGCACTAGAGTCAATAATCTAGCATTACAAGGTGATGAATCTAACACCCATAGAGTCTTGGTGTTGATCATGCTTAGCCCGTGGAAGAGGCTTAGTCAACGGATCTGCAACATTCAAATCCGTGTGTACTTTGCAAATGCTTATGTCCTCCTCCTTGACTGAATCGCGGATGGAATTGAAGCGTCGCTTTATGTGTCTGGTCCTCTTGTGAAACCTTGGTTCCTTGACTAGAGCAATGGCACCAGTGTTGTCACAAAACAGAGTCATTGGGTTTAGTGCACTAGGCACAACTCCAAGATCTGTCATGAACTCCTTCATCCAGACACCTTCCTTTGCCGCCTCCGAGGCAGCTATGTACTCCGCTTCGCATGTATAATCGGCTACCACGCTTTGCTTGGAACTGCACCAGCTTACCGCTCCCCCGTTGAGAATATATACGTATCCGGTTTGAGACTTAGAGTCATCCGGATCAGTGTCAAAGCTTGCATCGACGTAACCCTTTACGACGAGCTCTTGATCACCTCCATAAACGAGAAACATCTCCTTAGTCCTTTTCAGGTACTTTAGGATATTCTTGACCGCTGTCCAGTGATCCATACCAGGATTACTTTGAAACCTTCCGGCCATACTTATGGCAAGGCTGACATCTGGTCTTGTGCACAGCATTGCATACATGATAGAGCCTATGGCTGAAGCATAGGGGACGACACTCATCTTTTCTCTATCTTCCGCAGTCACTGGGCATTGAGTCTTACTCAACTTTGTACCTTGCAATACCGGCAAGAACCCCTTCTTGGATTGATCCATTTTGAACTTCTTCAAAACTTTATCAAGGTATGTACTTTGTGAAAGTCCTATCAAGCGTCTTGATCTATCTCTATAGATCTTGATGCCCAATATGAAAGCAGCTTCATCGAGATCCTTCATCGAAAAACTCTTGTTCAAATAACCCTTCACGCTATCTAAAAATTCTATATTGTTTCCAATCAACAATATGTCATCCACATATAATATTAGAAACGCTATAGAGCTCCCACTCACTTTCTTGTAAATACAAGCTTCATTGTAAACTTGTACAAACCCAAACGCTTTGATCACCTCATCAAAGCGAAGATTCCAACTCCGAGATGCTTGCACCAGCCCATAAATGGAACGCTGGAGCTTGCATACTTTGTCAGCATTCTCTGGATCGACAAAACCTTCCGGTTGTATCATATACAACTCTTCCTTAAGAAAACCGTTAAGGAACGCTGTTTTGACATCCATCTGCCAAATTTCATAATCGAAATATGCAGCTATTGCTAACATGATTCGGACGGATTTAAGCATCGCTACGGGTGAGAAAGTCTCATCGTAGTCAATCCCTTGAACTTGTGAAAAACCCTTTGCCACAAGTCGAGCTTTATACACGGTGACATTACCGTCAGCGTCCGTCTTCCTTTTAAAAATCCATTTATTCTGAATGGCCTTCCGCCCTTCAGGTAATACTTCCAAAGTCCATACTTTGTTTTCATACATGGATCCCATCTCGGATTTCATGGCCTCTAACCATTTGTCGGAATCCGGGCCCACCATCGCTTCTCCATAGCTCGTAGGTTCACCGTTGTCTAACAACATGACCTCCAAGACAGGGTTACCATACCACTCAGGTGCAGTGCGTACCCTTGTCGACCTACGAGGTTCGGTAGTAACTTGATCAGAAGCTTCTTGATCATCATCATTGGCTTCCTCTTCAACCGCTGCAGGCTCCACAAAAACATCTTTCTGTGCTGCACAACTCTCTGGTTGAAGCAGAGGTTCAATAACCTCATCAAGTTCTACCTTCCTCCCACTCAATTCTTTCGAGAGAAACTCTTTCTCGAGAAAGGACCCGTTTTTAGCGACAAACACTTTGCCTTCGGATCTGAGATAGAAGGCGTACCCAACAGTTTCTTTTGGGTATCCTATGAAGACACATTTGTCCGCTTTGGGTTCGAGCTTTTCTGGCTGAAGCCTTTTGACATAAGCATCGCAACCCCAAACCTTGAGAAAAGACAACTTAGGTTTCTTACCAAACCATAGTTCATACGGTGTTGTCTCAACGGACTTGGATGGAGCCCTATTTAAAGTGAATGCAGCTGTCTCTAACGCATATCCCCAAAACGATAGTGGAAAATCGGCAAGAGACATCATAGAACGCACCATATCTAATAGGGTTCGATTACGACGTTCGGACACACCATTACGCTGTGGTGTTCCAGGTGGCGTCAACTGTGAAACGATTCCACATTTTCTTAAGTGATTGCCAAACTCATAACTCAGATATTCTCCCCCTCGATCAGATCGTAGGAACTTGATCTTCTTGTTACGATGATTTTCAACTTCACTCTGAAATTGCTTGAACTTTTCAAAAGTTTCAGACTTATGCTTCATTAAGTAAATATACCCATATCTACTTAAGTCGTCAGTGAAGGTGAGAAAATAACGATATCCACCGCGCGCCGTGACACTCATCAGACCACACACATCAGTATGTATGATTTCCAATAAGTCACTTGCCCGTTCCATTGTCCCTGAAAACGGGGTCCTCGTCATCTTGCCCATGAGGCACGGCTCGCATGTGTCAAGTGATTCAAAATCAAGAGACTCCAAAAGTCCATCAGCATGGAGCTTCCTCATGCGTTTCACGCCGATATGACCCAGACGGCAGTGCCACAAGTAAGTGGTATTATCATTATCAACTCTACATCTTTTGGCATCAATGTTATGAACATGTGTATCATCACTATCGAGATTCAATAAGAATAAACCCCTCACTTCGGGTGCATGACCATAAAAGATATTACCCATATAAATAGAATAACCTTTATTCTCTGATTTAAATGAGTAACCGTCTCGCATCAAACAAGATCCAGATATAATGTTCATGCTTAACGCAGGCACTAAATAACAATTATTCAGGTTCATAACTAATCCCGATGGTAATCGAAGAGCGAGCGTGCCGACGGCGATCACATCAACCTTGGAACCATTTCCCACGCGCATCGTCACTTCGTCCTTCGCCAGCCTCCGTTTATTCCGCAGTTCCTGTTTAGAGTTGCAAATGTGAGCAACCGAACCGGTATCAAATACCCAGGCACTACAACGAGAGTTGGTAAGGTACACATCAATAACATGTATATCACATATACCTTGCTTGTTGTTGTTGTTGGCCCCCTTCTTGTCTGCCAGATACTTGGGGCAGTTCCGCTTCCAGTGGCCGTTCCCCTTGCAATAGAAACACTCAGTCTCTGGCTTGGGCCCAGCCTTGGGTTTCTTCACTGGATGAGCAACTGCCTTGCCACCCTTCTTAGAGTTACCCTTCTTGCCCTTGCCATTCTTTTTGAAACTGGTGGTTTTATCGACCATCAACACTTGATACTCCTTTTTGATGTCTGCCTCAGCGACTTTCAGCATCGAAAACAGCTCGGCGATGGTTTTGTTCATCCCTTGCATGTTATACTGCTGCACGAAGCTCTTGTAGCTAGGCGGGAGTGACTGGAGAATTCTGTCAATGATAGCCTCGTCCGGGAACACAAGTCCCAGATCAGCTATGCGGGTATAGTACCCAGACATCTTCAGTAAGTGCTCACTGACAGACGAATTCTCCTCCATCTTGCAAGCAAAGAATTTATCGGTGGTCTCATACCTCTCGATCTTGGCATTCTTTTCAAAGATGAACTTCAACTCCTGGAACATCTCATATGCTCCATGACGTTCAAAACGCCTTTGAAGTCCTCCTTCCAAGCTATACAATATGGCACACTGCACTATTGAGTAGTCATCCGAACGCGACTGCCAGGCGTTCATAACGTCCGCAGAGGCCTGAGGAGCGGGGGGTTCACCTAGCGGTGCATTTAAGACATAAACCTTTTGGTCAGCTGTGAGGATGATCCTCAGATTGCGGAGCCAGTCCACAAAGTTGCTCCCATCATCTTTCAGTTTAGCTTTCTCTAGGAACGCATTAAAATTCAGGGGAGCTACTGCGCGAGCCATCTACAACAAAAGATTTGCAAAGACATTTTAGACTATTGTTCATGATAAGTGAGTTATTACCTAATCAAATTATTTATAACTCCCACTCAAATTGACATCCCTCTGGTCATTCGAGCGTGACATGATCCAGATCCACCAACCCAAGTCCGATCATCACGTGAGATGAGGTGGTGTCAATGGTGAACATCTACATGTTGATCATATCTACTATATGACTCATGCTCGAACTTTCGGTCTTCCGTGTTCCGAGGCCATGTCTGTACATGCTAGGATCGTCAAGTCTAACCCGAGTGTTCTGCATGTGCAAAACTGGCTTGCACCCGTTGTATGCGAACGTAGAGTCTATCACACCCGATCATCACGTGGTGCTTCGAAACGACGAACCTTCGCAACGGCGCACACTCGGGGGGAACACAATTTTATCTTGAAATTTTAGTGAAGGATCATCTTATAATGCTACCGTCGTCCTAAGCAAAATAAGATGCATAAAAGGATTAACATCACATGCAAATCATAAGTGACATGATATGGCCATGAACTCGTGCTTTTGATCTCCATCTCCAAAGCACCGGCATGATCTCCATCGTCACCGGCGCCACACCATGATCCCCATCATAATGATCTCCATCATCGTGTCGCCATCGGAGTTGTCGCGCACCCACCATGCTCTTACTACTATTGCTACCGTTTAGCGATAAAGTAAAGCATTACAAAGCGCTTAATGATTGACACGCAGGTCATACAAAAATTAAAGACAACCCTATGGCTCCTGCCGGTTGCCGTATACATCGACATGCAAGTCGATATTAACTATTACAACATGATCATCTCATACATCAAATATATTTCATCATGTCATTGGCCATATCATATCACATACATACCCTGCAAAAACAAGTTAGACGTCCTCTAATTTGTTGTTGCATGTTTTACGTGGCTGCTATGGGTATCTAGCAAGAACGCTTCTTACCTACGCAAAGCCACAACGGTGATATTTAAGTTGCTATTTAACCTTCTACAAGGACCGCCTTGTTCTGTTCCGATTCAACTAAGATAGGAGAGACAGACACCCGCCAGCCATCTTATGCAACAAAAGTCACATGTCTGTCGATGGAACCGGTCTCATGTACGTGGACATGTAAAGTTGGTCCGGGCCGCTTCATCCCATAATACCGCTGAATCAAGAAAGACTAAGGAGGGAAGCAATCTAAACATCAACGTCCACAAACCCTTTTGTGTTCTACTCGTGAAAGCATCTACGCAAGATCCTAGCTCATGATGCCACTATTGGGGAACGTTGCATGGGAAACAAAAAAATTTCCTACGTTCACCAAGATCAATCTAGGAGATGCATCTACGAGGGGAGAGTTGGATCCACATACCCTTGTAGATCGCTAAGCGGAAGCGTTCAAGAACGCGGTTGATGGAGTCGTACTCGCCGCGATTCAGATCGCCGAAGATCCTAGCACCGAAGCAACGGTGCCTCCGCGTTCTTCACACGTACAGCTCGGGGACGTCTCCTCCTTCTTGATCCAGCAAGGGGGAAGGAGAGGTTGATGGAGACACCGGTAGCACGACGGCGTGGTGGAGATGGTGGTGGAGGATTCCAGCAGGGCTTCGCCAAGCACCGCGGGAGAACGAAGATTGTTGTGGGAGAGGGAGGGCAGCACCGAGGCACGAACGTGTGTGGCTGCCCTCCCTCTGCCTCTCTTTATATAGGGGGAGTAGAGGGGAGGGGGCGCCCTAGGGTTTCCCCTAGGGGCCGGCGGCCAGGGCAGATGGGGAGGGGGCGGCGCGCCCTGGGGCTAGGGTTTCCCCCCCAGGTGCCTTGCCCCCCAAGCCTAAGGGGGTGCGGCAGCCCTAGGGGGGTCCACCCCTCTTGGCGCATGAGGAGAGGGCCCAGGGGGGGCGCACAGCCCTATGAGGGCTGTTGTGTCCCCCCTTTGTGGCCCATTAGGCCCAAAACTCCTTCCGGGACCCCCGAAACCCCTTTCGGTCATCCGCCGATTTCCCGATGCTCCCCGGTGCACTTCCGGACTCCGATCACTCTCATCCTATATATCAATCTTCGTCCCCGGACCATTCCGGAGACCCTCGTCACGTCCGGGATCTCATCCGGGACTCCGAACAACCTTCGGTAACCATGCACTGTTCTCACTAACAACCCTAGCATCACCGAACCTTAAGTGTGTAGACCCTGCGGGTTCGGAAACCATGTAGACATGACCGAGACACTCCCAGGTCAATAACCAATAGCGGGATCTGGATACCCATATTGGTTCCCACACGTTCCTCGATGATCTCATCGGATGAACCACGATGTCAAGGATTCAGGCAATCCCGTATACAGTTCCCTTTGTCTCGTCGGTATGTTACTTGCCCGAGATTCGATCGTCGGTATCTCTATACCTAGTTCAATCTCGTTACCAGCAAGTCTCTTTACTCGTTACCGTAATACATAATCCCGTGACTAACTACTTAGTCACTTTGAGCTCATTGAGATGACGTATTACCGAGTGGGCCCGGAGATACCTCTCCGTCACACGGAGTGACAAATCCCAGTCTCGATCCATGTCAACTCAACAGACACCTTCGAAGATACCTGTAGAGTACCTTTATAGTCACCCAGTTACGTTGCGACGTTTGGCACACACAAAGCACTCTTACGGTGTCAGTGAGTTACATGATCTCATGGTCATAGGAACTTATACTTGACATGCAGAAAACTATAGCGATAACTGATACGATCAAAAGCTATGTTTAACGTTTGGGTCTCGTCCATCACATCATTCTCCTAATGATGTGATCCCATTATCAAATGACAACTCATGTCTATGACCTGGAAACCGCGGTCATATTTGATCAACGAGCTAGTCCTGAAGAGGCTTACTAGGGACACAAAGTGTGTCTATTTATCCACACATGTATATGAGTTTCCAATCAATACAATTATAGCATGGATAATAAACGATTATCATGAACAAGGAAATATAATAATAACTCTTTTATTATTGCCTCTAGGGCATATTTCCAACACCCTGGGCCTGGGCCATTCATAAGTGCAACGCGTTGTTGGGCTAGGCCCAGAACGGTGCGCGTGCAGTGAGGTTGGATTCCCTTTACCACAGTAACTCCTTCGATGGTTGCGCTCCCCCATGATCTACGTTCACGTGGGGGTCGTGCGTGGGTCGGTTTGCTACGTGCTAGTGTCACGTCGCAGTAAATGATGGTGGAGGGTGACCCGCGCCTTCCCCATAAAAAAGGGGGAAAACGCAGGCGCGTCTCTCATTTACCTCCAGTGCTCCTCCAAGCTCGCGCTTGCCGTTCTTCTCCTTCTTCCCCAAGCCAGAGCCTTCACCTCCGCCTGCCGCCGCCGTGCTCCCTTCTGTCTCCGACCCCTTTCTTTCCCTCGTGGCTACAATGGCACCCAAGTCCAGCAAGGGGAAGGTAGTGGCCGAGGGAGCGGGGGTGAAAGAGCTCCCGGAGAGTGAGCTAGCGGTGATGCGGATGGAGCACGCCTAATTCCACCCGACGGTCGACGCGGTCCATCTCAGGGACTACTTCAAGCCCTTGTGGGGGTGCGAGACGACGGGGCATCCAGCCACGCACGTCATCCCTACCCAATGCGCAGAGCCCGGCCCAAATCGATATCCTTTCTTTGTCGACTACTTGTATTGCGGCCTCTATCCCCCCTTTTCCAATTTCTTCAACGACATCATGCACACCTATTGCTTCCATCTCCTCGATTTCACACCGAACGCCGTGGCATGCATGGCTTTTTTCGCCCACCTCTACGAGGGTTTGGCGGGGGTGGTTCCAAGCACGGCGCTCTTCCGCCATTCCTTCTTCCCTCGTATCCAAGTGGGGGACACCATATCCGGCTGCATCGCCTGGATTCCACAGACCCAGGAGAAGGTCACATATCCGGAGGGTGTGCAGAAGGAGAGGTGGGAAGAGTGGAGGAGCCAGTAGTTGTGGATAGAGGAAGAAGACCCACCGGAGTTCTGTCGAGTTCGTCGGAGCCCGCCGGTCCGTAAGGGAGACTGGGGGCACGTCGACGTCAACGACAAAAAGATATCGATTGCCACCACCAGGATCCTCTGCCTTGCCCAGGCCGGGCTCACCCTCGAGATGATCGGGGCTGGTTTCATCCACCTCCAAATCGCGCCACTGCACAATAAGGGGATGACAACTTGGCTTTTCAAGAATGCGGCCGACATCATGAGGCTTCGCCTCGGCCTGAAACACAACTTCACGTGATGCACTACGGCCACATCTGCCAGAAGCTCTTTCAGCTTGACGTGGATCGCGACGGCAGAGCCGAGAGGACCGGCAAGGCTGCCAAGGCCGACAAGGCCGTCAAGGGGCCCCTTTTTGGGTTGCCGGCGGGAGTGGTCCCGCTAAGCAATAACTCCCGCTGGTCCGATATCATTGCCATGATGCCGGACTTCAACGTGCACGGCCTTGACCCATCTTGGGTCGAGCCGCCGGCGGATCAGGTGCAAGAGTTCTTCGAAACTCAGTCGGAGAAGCGCATCCGCGACGAGCCGGTGCTCGTCCACGGTACTACCCAGGCCGAGCTCAATTACATTGTCGCCACGGCGGCGGAGGCGGCTCTTGCCTTGGAGGCCGACAGCGCCGGCCACGCGGAGGACGAGGCCAATGTGGCCACCTAAGAGGAGTAGTTCGCTGGGTGGATGAAGTCTCCCGGGTAGGCCCTCCGCGCGGGTGCCGACGCCGACGCTCCCCTTGTCGAAGACGTGGTCGAGGAGTCGACCGACGAGGAGGCGGAGGCTGCTGACCCTCCTGCCGTGGCGTGGCGGCGGGTCCTGCGGCGAGCCGGTTCGGGCGAGCCGGTCCGGTTCGGTAGCATCGTGCGGCGGCAACAGCCCCCGGAGCAGCTTGGGCGCGAGACAAGGTCGATGGCGGTCGCGGCGGGGAGAAAAACGGGGAAGACCGCGATGGCGAAGAGGACGGCGGCCGCCTCCTCTTCGTCCAGGCGTGGTCGGACCCCATCTCCTTCTCCCCCTCCCGTAGGCGTTGCCATGGACGTCGACTTCGAACTTGGGTCTCTTAGCCCAAGGAGGAAGAGGAGGATACCAGAGGAGGAGGAGGAGGAGGAAACTGAAGACGAGTAAGCACCTCGCCCCTCATGTTATCTCCTGGTTTCATCCATGCATTATCTCTCTGTGATCCAATGCCATCTCTGCAGGGATACGGAGACGCTCGCCTAGAGGGTGGCGAAGAGGGCCAGGGCATTGTCCGCCGACAAGCCCCCGGCAGGTACTTCAGGCACGCCACTAGTGGTGGAGAGCAGCCCAGACAACAGCCCCCGGCGTAAGTTTACCATTCACTCTTCCAGGGGTGGACACGAGGGCGTGAATTCTTGATGCTGACCTTGTCGGCTTTGTAGGTGGGGACCGGCA
Organism: Secale cereale; assembly: GCA_902687465.1. Taxonomy (NCBI): domain Eukaryota; kingdom Viridiplantae; phylum Streptophyta; class Magnoliopsida; order Poales; family Poaceae; genus Secale; species Secale cereale. Next base: position 220,673,255 of record LR738710.1, on the reverse strand, counting down.
GCAGGAGGGCCCACAAGGGGCCACCCCCAACATGTCGCCCCTTCAACTACACCGCCCTGAGGGGCGTCCCCGGCAAGGGCAGGGACCACCGAGCCCGCGCCCATGGAGGAGGAGGAGAGGGACTTGAACGCCGGCGGCTCCTCCCCGGCAACGGTTGTTGGCGATGAGAGCGCCGCTCCTTCCCAGCCTGGTATGGACGATTTGTCTCTGTTCTCCAAGTTGAGCCATTGACCTCGGGCATTGCCTCACTTTATCTTTTGACTTTTTGACCCACCCTTGATGGACCGGGCGGATGGCGAGCCCACCGTCGAGGAGGTCACCGTGGACGCCGAGGCCGAGGACGGTAAGGCCGCTGCCGAGGTGGTCACTAAGGCCACGACAGAGGATGCAGCCCAAGGGTCTGTCGGAGGGACCGGCGACGCCGGTGCCAAGGAGGCCGGCAACGGGCCTGCCGGGTAGGTCGGCAAGGCCGCTGCCGAGGAGGCCGGCAAGGCTGCCGCCGAGGATCAGCCTTCCTCTTCTGCCGCCTTTGGCTCGGTCCGCTACCTAAACGTGAGTCATGACTTGTTCGTCCACCTCTCTGGATGGAAAGTAGAAGGGCGCCAACCGAGGGGGAGGTGTTTGATGACGAGGCGCTCGCCGCCGCTGGTCTTGAGGTCGTCGACGAGCCGGGCGCCGGCGGTGGCGGTTCTCAAGAGGAGCAGCTTCTTTGGGCCACGAGTGCAAGCTTCCAGAAGCTCTAGGTGCTTTATCATGCCCTCCTTGACAAGGCAAAGTCCAGATCGGTAGTGGTGGACAAGGCGGACGTGGACTTCCACGCGCAGGTCGCCCAGACAAAAGTCTGGTTTGACGAGGCCCGGAATGAGCTGAGGGCTTCCCAGGAAAAGCTGGACGAGCGCGCCAGAGACCTCATGTTGGCGCGGTCTGATTTTGAGAAGGTCCAGGAGGAGCCCAAGTAGCGAGCCGCCAATGATGGAGCCGCTCACAACCAGTGCCAAGCTCAACTGAACTCTCAGGAAGAACTTATCACCCGTGAGCAGGCACTCGCCGCCACCCTCCGCGGCAAGGATGAAGAGATTGACAGGCTTGTCGTGCGGTGGACCCAGGAGCTGGAATAGAGGCACATTGAGGCTCTCAATGCTCAGACTTGGGTCCACACCGGCAAGGTAAAGGAGCTGGAGGTGGAGTGGGAAGGCTTGAACAAGTGGGTCTTGGAGCTGACCACAGAGAGGGACACGATCCATGCTACCTGGATGGATGCGCAGTCCAAGCTCCTCGGCAAGGCTGAACAGCTCTCCACGTCCCAGGATTCCATCAAGGATCTAAAGCTAGAGTTGGAGGGCCTCAAGGGGACGCTCACAGAGCCAATGCTCGGGCGGAGGTTCTGAACAAGGGCCTGTAGGAGAAGAAACGGCTGCGAAAGGACAACGCCGCTGGCTACGCGGAGTACGTAAAGGGCGTGGCCCTTTGGATCAGCCGCATCATCACCGTCGCGGAGAAACTCACTGCGTAGCTGGCCACCATGGGCATGCCAAGCTTCAGGTTCTCCCGGGAGATGAACCTATCCATCCACGCCAGCTTGACCATGTTCTTCGAACGCGTTCTTGAGGCCCTAGGAAAGCTCCACTCTGACCGGGCGGCTTGTCTAGCTGATGAATCCCGGAAGCTCTGCTGGGGCGCCCTGACCAAGGTCCTCACCAAGAAGGCCTACTGGAACCCCGACCTCGACTTCGACGCCACACTGGATAGCTTGCCAGATGATGTAGATCTCACGGTGCTCAAGGAGCGTATCAAGCCCATCATCGATCGCGTCGACGGAATGCAGAGGGTAGAGGGCCAGCGTCGGGATTGAGCACCCCGTTTCTTGTTGCCGCTGCAGGTTCAGAACCGAGACAATTTTTATCTTTAGTCAGAACTGCAGCAACAATTCATGTAATATAACTCTGCAATATTTCGTAGCAATGCAAGTTATCTTCCTGTTTGATCCTTCTCTGTATGTCTACCCTATGTTTAATTGGGAGGGCTTGTCGGCGCGTAACCCAGTCCACGGCGTTTTGAGGACGGATCCTCAATAGCCTGCAGGGTATGCTTGCTGCCGGGCAAGCCAACTTACCGTTCCCAGCGCGGCCGTTTGAATTGTCGAGCGGGCTGGAGACAGGACAAAAGGGTTGCTAGTAACGGAAAGCCTTCCCTACCGTTCTCGACGCGACCACTCGAACTATTGAGCGGACTCGAAACAGGGCGAGGGCTTTGCCAATAGTGGAAGGGCCCCATTGGATACAGGTTTATCATACAGAGAGCAAGACCTCCAAGGAGAATAACCTTCATATGAAATGGAATTACTCAAAGACTTGCGTGACTTATCTTTCTCCTGTCGTCGCGTGGGCGCTCACCGAACTCACCGATGATGCCCCGCACTTGGTCATTTCCTTCTTGGGAAATTATGGTCATGAAGAACTGCCACACTAACTGCTAGACCAGATTTTCACAACTCGACCCCCTACCTGGCGCGCCAAAGATGTTGGTACGAAATGACACCTATGGGATCAACGGAATCCCTTTTACGGTTGACGGGCGCGAAGTTGTGCAAAGAGCAGGTCTAAGAGCCAGCACAGCGATCGTTTACCCAGGTTCGGGCCGTGAGGATGCGTAATACCCTACGTCGACCAGTATGTACGTACACGTTCGCGACCAGAATGACAACGCTATGTACGCTTCGATCAGGTGGGTCCCGACTGTCAGGAACTTCCTTGCATGCGAAGATGTAGCTGGTGGGTCCCAGCAGTCAGGGGGACAAATCGTTTTTTTTTTTGCCCGGACGCACTTCCTTCCTTGCGAAGATGTAGCCGATGGGTCCCAGCAGTCAGGGGGAAACGTTTTTATCGCGAAATATGGTGGCCCGTCCGGTGGGTCCCCGCTGTCAGGTGGAGGAATAATTATTTAGCATGTAATAAGGAGGCACTTCCTTGCTGCGGCCGTGGACCCAACTGTCAGCCTCTCCATGTACAGTACTCTTCCGATGGAAGTCGGTCGTTGACCACATTGACCACGCTGCGCCGAGAGCACCAAGGCAGTGGATGACGGCGAGGCCTAGGAAGGGGACAACGCGGAGCCAGGGAAGACGCGAAAGTGGATGCCCATGCGGAGAGGAGTACGAGGGTTCACTGGTTCGGCTGCGGTGTGAGGTTGTCGTCGCCGGAGAATAACAGGGGGTGTGGGTGAGTAGAGGGATGCCCTGGCCAGCGGTGGGAGTAGTAGGGGGCGGTGAGGCCTCCGCGGCATCACAGCCGGCCACGCGAAACAGGAGCACGAGGCTGGGTCGGCGCTGGTTTGGGCGGCTGGAGCAAGAAGACCAGAGGTTGAAGAAGCACTACGGCCGTTGGATGGACATCGTCCGGTCAATGGAGCTAGAATCGTGCATATTGACTAAGTTGACAGAGCCCTCCGTCCCCGTCAACTTAGTAGGCCCACAAGCCAGTCTCCCACTATACTGGGTCCCAGCTAGCAGGGGGAGTATTCATTTTTTTTTGTGTAACAAGGAGGCACTTCCGGTGGGTCCGAGGTGACAGCGGGGGGGGCGCGTTTTTTTTTCACGAAATACGGTGGCCCGTCTAGTGGGTTCCAGCAGTCAGGGGGGAAATGTTTTTCCGCGAAATACGGTTGCCCGTCCGGTGGGTCCCTACTTTCAGGTGGAGGAATAATTATTTTCCGCGTAATAAGGAGGCACTTCCTTGCGGCTGCCGTGGACCTAGCTGTCAGCGTCTCCATGAAAGTACTCTTCCGATGGAAGTCATTCCTTGACCACGTTGACCACGCCGCGCCGAGAGCAATAGGGCGGTGGACGACGGCGAGGCATAGGAAGGGGACGACGCGGAACCGGGGAAGATGTGGCAGTGGATGCCCACGCGGAGAGGAGTATGAGGGTTCACTGGTTCGGCTGCGGTGTGAGGCTGCCGTCACCGCAGAATAACAGGGGGTGTGGGTGAGTAGAGGGATGCCCTGGCCAGCGGTGGGAGTAGTAGGGGGCGGTGAGACTCCGCGGCATCACAGCAGGCCACGCGAGGCAGGAGCACGAGGCTGGACCGGCGCTGGTTTGGGCAGCTGGAGCAAGAAGACCAGAGGTTGAAGAAGCACTACGGCCGTTGGATGAACATCGTACGGTCAATGGAGCTAGAATCGTGCATATTGAGTAAGTTGACAAAGCCCTCCGTCCCCATCAACTTAATAGGCCCACAAGTCAGCCTCCCACTATACTGGGTCCCAGCTAGTAGGGGGAGTATTCTTTTTTGTGCGTAATAAGGAGGCACTTCCGATGGGTCCGAGCTGACAGCAGGGGGACCGTTTTTTTTCGCGAAATACGGTGGCCGGTCCTGTGGTCCCAGCAGTCAGGGGGGAAACATTTTTTCGCCAAATATAGTGGCCCGTCCGGTGGGTCCCTGCTGTCAGGTGGAGGAATAATTATTTTCCGCGTAATAAGGAGGCACTTCCTTGCGGCTGCCGTGTACCCAACTGTCGGCCTCTCCACGACAGTACTCTTCCGATGGAAGTCGTACCTTGACCATGTTGACCATGCCGCGCCGAGAGCACCAGGGCGGTGAACGATGGCGAGGCCTAGGAAGGGGACGATGCGGACTCGGGGAAGACGCGGCAGTGGATGCCCATGCAGAGAGGAGTACGAGGGTTCACTCGTTCGGCTACGGTGTGAGGTTGCTGTCGTCGCAGAATAACAGGGGGTGTGTGTGAGTAGAGGGATGCCCTGGTCAGCGGTGGGAGTAGTAGGGGCAGTGTGGCCTCTACCGCATCGCAGCCGGCCACGGGATGCAGCAGCACGTTGCACGACCGGTGCTGGTTTGGGCGGCGAGAGCAAGAAGACCAGAGGTTGAAGAAGCACTACGGCCGTTGGATGGACATCATACGGTCAATGGAGCTAGAATTGTGCATATTGACTAAGTTGACAAAGCCCTCCGTCCCGTCAACTTAGTAGGCCCACAAGTCAGCGTCCCACTATACTGGGTCCCAGCTAGCTGGGGGAGTATTCATTTTTTTGTGCGTAATAAGGAGGCACTTCCGATGGGTCCGAGCTGACAGCGGGGGGGGGGGGAACACTTTTTTTCAAGAAATACGGTGGTCCGTCCGGTGGGTCCTAGTAGTCAGCGGGAAACATTTTTTTCGCCAAATACGGTGGCCCGTCTGGTGGGTCCCAGCTGTCAGGTGGAGGAATAAGTATTTTCCACGTAATAAGGAGGCACTTCCTTATGGCTGTCGTGGACCCAGCTGGGAGCCTCTCCACGACGGTACTCTTCTGATGTAAGTCATTCCTTGACCACATTGACCACGCCACACCGAGAGCACTAGGACGATGGACGACGGCGAGGCCTAGGAAGGGGACAACGCGGAGCCAGGGAAGACACGGCAGTGGATGCCCACGCGGAGAGGAGTACGAGGTTTCACTGGTTCGGCTGCGGTGTGAGGCTGTCGTCGCCACAGAATAACAGGGGGTGTGGGTGAATAGAGGGATGCCCTGGCCAGCAGTCGGAGTAGTAGGGGGCGATGAGGCCTGCACGGGAGGCGGGAGCAGGCGGTCCCACCGGTGCTGGATTTGGCGGCTGGAGCAAGAAGATCAGAGATTGAAGAAACACGACGGCCATTGGATTGACATCGAACGGTTACGTCTGCTAGAAAAGTTTGTTGACGTATATAATAACTAAAAAAAATCTTGCATACACGTCAACTTAATAGGCCCATAAGTCAGACCATTCCCTCTTTTTTTAATAATTTATATATAGCTCATTGCGAATTCTTATGTAATTTATTGCAGTCCGTTTTTTTAGGTTAGCCAGGGCCAATTTCGCATATTTCTGTGGGTTCCAAAAAATTTTTAATACCGAAATGTCGAGCTATATTAAATGTACTTTGAAGATATATTTAAATTAGATTAACGCCCAATGAAATAGGAATCTGAAAATGTGAAAAAATTCAGAAATTATAAAGTAATTGCCAATTTGTCATCTGTTTTTATATTTACAACCAATTTCATATTACTTTGAAGATTTGCACGTGTCTTGAAAGAGTTGCAGCCCATCAGGGCGTAGAAAAATAAATAGGCCTGGATTAGTTATTCTTCAAAAAAAACTAGGCTCGTTTTACACTTTGTTAAAAGTACAACCCATTTTCTAGGTAGGACAACGATTAATAATTTCAACCAACCGTTCAAGACAGAATTCAATAAAAATTACACACATTTTGATGGGATCCAAAATATTTTTATCTCGAAATTTCTAGTCAGATTAAATATAAATTTGTATTACGTAAAAATCTAACGAAATATTGCGTGCGCAACAATTAAAAATTAAGATTTTGAAAATCCATAAATAATAATTTGTAAACTAATTTTGTGCTTGGTGCATTTTTTAATAGTTACTGCCCAGTTTTTATAATTACATCGCATTTATTATTTTTTAAAGCCCATTTTCCTGTTAAGCCTAATGCATCCCTCCTAGGAAAGATTTGCAGCCCAGTGGGGCGAAGAATAACAAGTTGACCTTGCATGGGTATTCCTAAAAAAACGTATAGCTGGGCTATCCATTTTCATCTTGAAAAAAATTAATATCGGGGCTGGATATCTGTCCTGGGCTAGACGGGCCACAGCCCGCCCAGTTAATACACTGCTCTCCTCTAAACAACAACGAAAACATCTCCAAGAAAAACTCTACAGTGCTCACGCCTCAAAAACACAAATACTGCTCGAGCTGCTTGGTCCCAACTGTCGGCCGCACCTTGTGCAGTTCTCTCGTTTATATTGACTACATAGGTTGACAATGGTGTGGGACTGTGATGTTAGGAAACCAGAAGGAAGCAAAAAAATATAGTTGTACATAATAAGGAGGCACTTGCGTACGTACGGCTATGTCCCTAGTGGGTCCTACTGTCAACCAGTCAAAATAAAGTCATCTCCTGAATCCTCATGTTCATTGACCATGTTAACAATGCTCGGTGCCACGGCGAGCACAACAATTCGAAGGGCGTCGGAGAGGGCCTCGTGGGCCCTACGGATGGTCTGATACAACGCCCGCTGCTCATTCAGGAAGCCAGGATCATCGGACACCTATGAGCACCTTCGAGAGACTGAGACGGCATGAAACAGGAAGGCCGCGCTTGAGAGCTCTGGTTTATTTAACACCTGTATTAAGATACAAGTGTAATTTACTTGTCATCGGAAACAACGCGTAAAATACAGGTGTGATGAAACCGAGGGCCCGAGGTCTGTAAGTAAAACGGGCGGGTTACGTGTGTAATTTGAGAGACCGGCGTATATTTTACTAGTCGAAATCGACCAACCAAGCGCATCGCCCGAGACCATCTGCTTTTAGTTACAAGCGTCAGTTTTACAAGCGGTTTTGGTTGGAAAACGACAATCCAATCACGGCCTAAGATGATGAGTTGGTCAGAAGATCATATGGTTTCACGTCTAATCTACCTGACTTGTCGTATAGGCTATGAATGAAACATAAGACGATGAACTTCTTAAGCACGGAAACAACATAAGAGGATGATATTCCTAACAAGCAAATCACTCGCATTAGATCAACATGCAAAAGAATACGAAGCATTATTCTCAGGAGGCACGGTGAACAGCTTGTGATCAACCCGAACCCTCTTCATCACTCACGCGTGCTTCCCGCCCGAAACGGTCAGTGCCGCATTCCTGCCCTGCCAGAGCGGACACGACCTCTCACTGGCGCCGTCATTAAAGTGGCGTGCCGGCCGAGAGAGCATCACCTGCACCGCTTCCTGGTGACTGCTCCACATTCAAAGGTCGCAATAGCCGGCCACAACATGCATGTAAAAAGTTCTTGGGAGTTCGTGCTACAGCTAGATGTCCTCCCCCAACTCGTCAATCTCTTCCAGTAGTACTAGTACTCCATGGTGCGATCCATCGACAAGCAGGTGGGAAAGTTATCGTATACTTGGTTTGCGGTGAGTGGCATGCCGAGCGACCATGTGGGGTCGAGCCGTGGAGGAGGGTGAGACACGAATGCGACATACGTGATTTAAACGTTGGTTTTGCTCTATGGCGCGATCCAACGAAACGAAACTTTGGTTTCTCTCTGTTTCCATTTTTTCTCCGAAAAACGGAAACTTTCCACTCTATTTTCATTCCTACTCCAAGGTTGCCCCGTTACAACAGTCCATCAAATACAAAGGAAAACTAACACGCATGTTGATGCATCTCAATGATTCACAGATCATAGCCAATATTTACTTCAAAACTAAAGTCAAAAGTTGTGAGAGCGTGTATGAAAGAAAAAATCCTGATGGGGTCACTACGACTTATACCCTAAACCCTAAGCATGATTTAATTTCCTGGCCAGGTAGAACCTGTCGAAGGAAAGACGGCTGGCACCCTCGGATCATACTATGCTTTTGTGCAGTTCCACTAAAATCGAGCTGAGCATCCCTGATGGCAAATATATTGAAGAAGTGTGATTAGAATAATAGTACTGGCACTAGTTCATGAGACATAAACTCATCACAAGTAGAAGCTGGTAGAAGTAGAGAAAGATCGACATGGAGATGGAGCTACATGGGGAGTTGCAGCAGTGGAGCAAGCCGGCTCCAAAAGGAAAATGGACTACCTAGGACATCGGGCTGTAGCTAGAAGGGCGGTTCAGTCGCGGCATCGGCCCATACCGCGGTGACCCCCGATTGGGACGCACCGACTGTGGATTTTCTCCCTTGCCGATGTCGACCATGTCTACGCAGAACATTGTTCCCTTCCCCCAGCTATGGGATCAGGCCGGATATGTGACCCGCGGTGTGGCCACCGTTGTTCTATGCTTGTGAAGAGAGCAACCCAAGCAAGGAGGCTTGTAGCTTAGGCTCCTGCTAGTGTATATATAGTGGTTTCTTTTTCTCTCCAGATCAACTATTTTATATTGCGTACGTGCCATTGAAGAGTGAAATGATGGTTGCTTCTTCCGACTAACTTACTGTGTGATTTGGCTGCTCCTTTAGTGGCCCCTACACGTACCCCCCCTACGTGTATGCAACAGTCACACGTACACATGGATGCAAAAAATGCGGGCGACGCCCTAATGCATGCATGTCCGAGCACACGACGGAACACACATGGTCACGCTCAAGTGCTCAACCTACATGTGCATGCACACACATACTCAGCCAGGGTGAGCTAGTGACCGTACAAACACTAGAAAATGTATATATTGAGCGCAATGAGCGTATTATGAAGTCCACTGACCGTATTTTTACAAATATACAGTGACAGACAGTGTATTTATCTCATTTGAAATTAAGCCATATTAACCGGAGAGGAGGCAGTATGTACTAGCATTACTTTCTTGTGTCCCGTCAACTTGCCGAACGAGGAGAAGCTTGCAGGACGAGAGAAGCTTGCGCGCGGTGGCTCGCAGGACAAGGAAAAACTTTTGGCTAATGCAAGCTGTCCTTCACTCAGGGGGTGGACATGCAACAGTTAATTCGGTGTCAGATTGCCAGAAGCATACACTATACTAGTAGTACTATTATTGTTGCACTTCCCGAAGAGGCGAACAGCCAAGCGCAAAGTTTACTAGTACTAGTACTACTACTATAGTAGTCTATAGAGATACTATACTAGTACTAGGAACCAGATGGAGGAGCGTCTGCACTCTTATTATATTTTTAAAATGTGATAAAGCAATCTTCAACACATTTGGTTCTCTTCAAGGGTTCTCGCATGTGATAATGGAAGTTGATTGCATGGAACACTCGCCACAATTCTCGCTTAATTCTGGCTCATATCCTGTTACAAATAGGAGCGCTCGGTAATATTTCCTCCTTTTCTTGTTATTCAGCATGTAAACAGGTCAGCAAACCTTGCGGCGCATCTTTGTGTGAACCATGCTTGCTGCACTTTGAATGTGGCCGAGAGCTGGCTTGATGAAACATCTCGCTTCCTACTTCTCTTTTTGTGGGTTACCACGCTTCCTAGTGACCAGTGTCTTGGCTGATCGTCCTAAGAATGCTTATATATGAATAAAGCTCTCTCATTTACCTACAAAAAAAGATTAAGGCATATTAACCAGAAAGGAGGGAGTATGGACTGGCACTACTTGTTGGTGTGTCCTATCAACTCGCAGAACTAGGAGAAGCTTGTAGGACAAGGTGAACCTCGCTTACGCCTTTTGACTAATGCAATGTACCCTCGCCCAGGTGATGGACATACATCAGTTCATTCGGTGTCAGATTGCTAGAGGCATACACTATAGTAACGAACATGCGTGGTACCATCATTGTTCGACTTCACGAATAGGCGAAGAGCCAAGCGCAAGGTTTAGTAGTAGGAGTAGTACTACTACTAGAACCGCATGGTGGAGCCTCTGTACTCTTATTTTTCTTAATCTCTGATAAAGTACAAATTTATTCCGGAGAAGGGCGGAAAACGGCAGCCCAACATGTAATGATGATATCGATCAACCATGCTCGAATATATCTTGGCCTCCGTGCGAGCCCGTCTGTGTGTTCTCGCTCCTCGTCTCTCTCAAGGAACAGCGGATTGACATTTTGCCGTCAATTGAGATTGGTTAGCTCACACTCCGGTCCCACATGTCAGTGATATGCCAAGAGGAGGTGCGTTCACCAACTGGCCGTACGCGTACTTGGTTTTGCACCTTCATACTACTCCTCCCTCCGTCACAGTTTACAGGGCGCACTTCATTATGATGCATTTCTCTCAATGCATTTCCACCACCAGAGAGACTTTAGACGTATTTGGTTTAATGCTCAATTAATTAGGGCGTGGTAACCACAATTTTCTCTCGATGTAGTACTATGGAGTGGAGTAAGTGCATGCATGTGAGTACCCGGGGTGAAAGCACTTCATGCATTTGTGTACGCAATATTTCCTCTAGTAATAGACGCTGTGCTATAACTACCAATGCTTTTTTTCAGGCCGATCGCTAGTCTCCTTGGTCCCAGAGATTTTCTCTTTTTCTGAAGCGTGCACTATAAACAATGACGGATGGATTAGTATGAGCGGATTCAAAGAAGAGTGTATTGATGGTTGCTTCTTCCGAGCAACTTACAGTGGGAATGGTGGGGCTTATGATTTGACTGCTCATTACTCACTATTAATGTGGCGCAACGAGCGGTCTGACTCTCCCATGCGGCTGTGCACTACCCCCTTTGTTCTTAAACATACTCTGGAGTATTTGTCTTTCTATAGATTTCAACGAGTGACTTCTCAAATATTTGTCTTTTTAGAGATTCAAATGGACTACTACATACGGATGTATATAGACATACTTTAGGGTGTAGATTTACTCATTTTGCTCCTTATGTAGTCACTTGTTGAAATCTCTAGAAAGACAAATATTTAGGAACGGAGGGAGTACACATACGAAGCAAAAAGAGTGAATCTACACTCTAAAATATGCCCATTTGGAATTTCTAAAAAAGACAAATATTTAGGAATGAATGAGTATAATTTTGTGCATGGCACATGGACCCGGATGCCGAAGAGGCTTCTAGCAATGCTATCAAGCTTCCAGCATTTTTTACATAATTGACGTACTATACAAATAATTTTCCAGCGACATGAAATTGTACAATGGTGTGAGCTTTCAGCTTTTGTTTCGTGTGTCTTGCCATCAATGCCCTTTCGGAAACAATAAAAAACTAACTTCCTTCGTAATCAGAGAAAATATTTACATCACAACTAAAGACAAAGTTGTGAGAAGGTGTTAAATTAAAATTGATCCATGCTTTCATTGGCAGCAACGTCCCCCCCCAGCTCTGTCTAAATCAACAAGGCATGTTGGGAAAAAAACTAGCAGTCTGGAGCATGCAACATTCCGATCATTTTGTGCAGTTCCACTAAAATAGAGTTGAGCGTCCCTGTTCCAAACATATTAAGTGTGATTACGATAATAGAGGACTGCTGATGAAACAATAAACACACAAATAGAAGCTGGTCACCTTTGCAGTCTCTCTTAAGACTAACTAGTTGGAGAAGATTAGGCTCGGGGTTGGATGAGGAGGATAGAGGAAAACCAATCTCCCTTTGTGCAGTCGCACGGAAATGTAGAGACGTTGCCCGTGTGACATTTGGGTAGAACTACACAAAACACTCTTTAGAGAATAGTGATTTGTGCAGTTCACCAAAAGGTCGCAATCGCAACGAGGTGAAATGGATATCCCTATTTGCAAAAAAGAGGTAGAAAGGAAACAATTACTGGCCAATAACAGTTGATGACACATGCAACGAAAAAAAGAAGCATATTCTTTGTCCTAAGGGAATATAACAACACGGTTGTGTTTTTCTAAAATGGTGTGAGGACGAGATTGCAATATGGAAAGTATGTCGGACGAGCTACGTTTTGGGCAAACAACTATGGAAGATCCACATGCAGAGACGCGGGAAGACGGAAAGTGGAGCAAGGCCGGAGGGGATACCTGGAGGTCGTCGGGATGTAACTAGGTGAGCGGCAGCAGGCGGAATCTACCCATACTACGGCAGCGAGCAGCTGGCGTAGGCCCTACCACGCTAGAGCTTGGTCAGAGAGAACGACGTGTACCGCAGATCGGGACGTGCTGCCTCGACGCCGTCGAACGGAGAAACGATGCACGTCCTCCCTTTCCGCTAGCGGACAAGATGCGGCCGGATCACTGACCAACGGTGAGAGAGAGAGAGGCCACTGCAGCCTTGTGTGACATACTCTGAAGAAAGACAAACCAGGCATGCAGGCTCCATTGTATATAATGGAGCGGACTACCTTTTTCTCCATAAAAACCGTTTTATATTCTGTGTACGTGCCATTGAGAGATATAACTTTATTTAAAAGTAACGCGCCAACGCATCAAGTCGAACTTTGTTTCGTGCACGCGTGGCACGCAACCTCCGTAGGTAAACAACCGCTACACGCGTTCAAATTAGCACGTGGGCTGCCATTTCGTACAGAAATGAGCTCCACCGTGTACCCGCGCGGGTGTGGCTGGGCACGAAGCGTGAGTACATGTATGGTGCGCCTATTCTCTTCTTGTATACGTACACCACCTACGTGGGGTTGTGTGAGAGAGATACAAACGTAGAGAGATATAGTGTGTGGGTTCGTGAGAGTTTTTTTGGGGGTTGGGGTCAATCAAAAAATGTAACATATGCAATGTGTGTGAAATAGAGTCTTGGATATATCCTATATATAGAGGGGGCGATCCACGAGAAGAGAGTGGAGGTATCATCGGCTTGAGGTGTCCATAGAATCGAAGAGAGGGATGATGTGTGCGTGTGCGCGCGCGCGATCGATAAAGAGTGCCATCGAATTTGTGTGTGCCCACATCAAAGATATAGAGTGGCTGGCCTACTGGAACATGAGAGGGGACATGTGTAGTTTGTCTCTATGGCATGGATACCTAACTACAGCGCTCGACTACCGGTGTGTGGTCGGGGAGAGGGAGTCCTAATTAACTATAGAGGTACAATGGCTGGTATATGTGTGGAGGAGGAGAGAGGCCTACCTCATGTATTAAGGGAGATCGATCTACCTCGTGTATTAAGAGAGATCGATCGGCATCCATGCATATGTGTAGGAGAGGAATAAGGTTGGGAGAGAGACAAAGCTAGAGTGTTGGAGGGGGTCGTAGTGGAGTTGCTTCTAACAAATGGTGGGATAGGCTTGCTAGACAACCGGAGGGCACACCTGCAATATCAATAAGAGAGTGGATGGCTGCCTGTCTGTGCACGTGCGTGTGAGAGACGGGTCAGTAGGCATGCACGAATGACGAGGGGGAGATATGGTTGTGGTAAGCAGACATAACTTGTGAGGTACGTCGATCGATGGGGGGGGTAGTTAAAGTCGACCTAGGTATATGTTGGGAGATCGATCGGTATACATGAATGTTTGTGTTAAAAGCAAATGAGGCATGGGGAGAAGGATAGAGAGAGAGGGATTCACCTAGGAGGTGGTGCGAGAGTCATACTATATCGAGGGGGGAGGAGTGTGCGAGTACGAGATCGATGAAGAGAGTGGTGTAAGTGAGGCACGGACGGTGATAAGAGAAGAGCGGAAGCTTGTGTTTTGTGCTAGGCACACCTGGCTAGAGAGACATATCGATCGATGTGTGCCATAAAGAAGGAGCTGGGGGGCCTACACACACCGTGGGTGAACGACCTAAAGTGAAAAGACGAATTTGCATGATGGAGCTAGAGAATGCTGAGGGAGGGTGAGAGGGATGCGGGCGTCTGCATGCACGAGAGAAAGTTAGCGCTAGCTAGCTACAAAGATAAGAGGATTGTGTGGGTGTAAAAGACGAATAGAGATCATACTTCATTATAAAAGCTAATTCGGATATTTGAAGAATTTATCATAGTGTTTTATACCGACGCATGTGTGCATATATATAACGGTGATACACATGGTGTGGTTATGAACATGTTATACTACATATAATATATTTTATCTCTACTCTTCTAAAAACGGAGTTGTTGATGATGGTGCCATCCTGCAATATAGGCCGTCCGATTTATATCTGACGGATAGGAAGGAAACTATGGCAATTTTGAAAAAAGATACCCACACCCCTCTCCATATTTGCAAATTAGGCCTCCCCTTGATCATGTTGATGTTCTGTGGAACGCATGGGCATCTTGCTAGTACTACGCATAACATACAGAACATTGATCATAATTTGGGCTAATGTGTGGCTTTTGCAGCTCAAGTCTAAATACTTGTCATAATGTAGGGGGTGGGGCACTATACTATGTGTGATAAACACGGCGTACACATATGGAACATGGTTTAGATTCTGAATATATAGTTAGTACATCAAATGTACTACTATTTGGAATCAACATCAAGTGTATTAAAAAATAGAATTTGAGTTCATGTAGTACAGATAGTTCATATCTATATCTATAGTAATCATGTGGTGTGTTATTAAGGTAAAACACGAATGATGGTTGAAGTTGGCAACAATCATGATTGTAGATTGTTATTGAAATAGAGAAACGAATTGAAATTCAGTTCGAATTGCAGTGGTAGTATAGACATTGGGAATGTACTAAAATGTTGGTATGAGTAGGTTACATGCATTATACAGCAAGCGAAAAAAATTATTGGACATAACATGGATTCATACTACCGAATAGCATTTAATTGCACTAAATTGTTGGTATGAGTAGCTTTAAATAGCATTTTTATAGTAAAACGGGGCAAGATTCTCCCTTTGTGTGGTGTGAATAGTTTTATTTTTTCATTTTATTTTTGGTTGAGAGAAGTGCGAATTGATTTGGTACGTACAAATACAATATTACACGTTAGGCTTGTCCCTAAAATTCAACCCGCCCCTTGTTATATCCGGAAAATTCAGATATCGTGCTCCCAAAACTGGCGCCTTCACAACCCGCGCCTTGCTATCCCGAAATTACAACGCGCGCTAAAACTCCCTTCAGCTGCCAAATCCCGACACGCGCAATCCCCCTTCTAACCCTGAGCCGAAAGGGCCGCTAGTTCAAATCGGTGGGGGGTACTTTTGTAACACACCCTACATATTGGACAAGCGCGTCTCCATCGCCTCCTTTTTGTAATTCGAAATCCCAGGCCACCATAACCTCTCCGCTCTATCCGCGAAACCCCACCCTCCTCCGTTCGCCACCTAACCGCTGCCTAGCCGGAGCCTCTTCCCTGACGACGTCGTCCACCGCAGCAGCTCGACGTCCCTCGTCCACCTCCCCGGATGAGGATCCTTCGTCCATCTCGCCATCCCGCCGGTTCAGCCGCCCCGTCCTCCACCTCCAAGGAGTTGCTCCGACGATCGCCTCGTCTATCGCGGCTACGCCATCCCCATAGCGCCGCCTTAACCTGCTCCACCGGAACCGCAACATCCTCACCGACTCCTCGGATGAAGCCAAGGCCTACTCGGCGCCACCAAATAGGTTGTACACTCATCGCATCGCACCTTCTCTTTAGATCGACCTCCCGGCTCCGACGGTGCTCCATCTCGCACCCCCATGGAGCGGCTACCTTGAAGCCGGCGCCACGGGCGACACCTCCACGGAGGCTCTCCCCTAGTGAGAGGCCCCTTCAGCGGCGGCGTCCATACCAGCCGGATCTGCTGCTGCTACTCTAGCTCTCGCTCGCGCTGCTGCTGCTGCTCTGGCTCTCGCTCGATCGCTCGCTCACCTAGTTGCTGCTGCTCCGGCTCTCGCTCGCTCGCTCGCGCTGCTGCTGCTGTTGCTCCGGCACTCGCTCGATCGCTCGCTCGCCCAGCTGCTGCTGCTCCGGCTGTCGCTCACTCGCTCGCGTTGCTGCTGCTGCTGCTCTCCCCCTCGCTCATGTTGCTACTCTGCTCTAATTTAGCTACACTTCAATCGACTAAATCGACTTTCGGGTCAGTCGATTTTCAGGGGGTGGGGGGTCGCCAGAGTTAAGGAAGAACCACCCGCAGTGCCGCCAGGGGCTCGTCGGAGAGGTACCCACTATCTATCTTAGGGTTCATGGTGGGGGCGGGGGGCCTATAGGGCTGGCCGGGGCGGCGGCGGACCGGCGGTGGGGAGTTCTTTCGGGGCGGCGAGGCGGCGCTGGGGCCGGCGGTTCGCCCGGTGGTGGCTGGTGGCTAAGGGGGTGCATGTAGAAGATGAATTGCAGGCCCTCCCTAAACTACATGTCAAGTGCCTCTCTGCTACCATTGCGTTCACTTTCGACAGTAACATTCAGATTCCAAAGTAAATTTTAGTTTCGACAGTTAAGTTCAGAGTCGACAGTTTTTACCTCATCTATTGTAGTCAGGTGGTTTTTGGTGATGTAAATTTTACATCTATTTTACATCATCTATTGGAGATCCTATTAAAATCCCACTTGAGATTGACGATGTCTGTCTTGTGCTGCTTCAGCCTTGATGTCTTACGTCTCACCGGGGCTGCTCCAACGATAGAACAACAACAGAGAAGTGCCCTGGACGCGGTCTATAGATTCCTCAGATCTTCCTCCACACATCCGACAGCCACCTCTGCGTCAACTGATTCAGCGACCAACCCAATGATGCTGAGGTCGACACGGCTACGGCAAAGAGGTTGTACACTTGTTGCATCACTTATTACTATACATTCATGTCGATCCATGAGGGCTATTTTTGTTCGACGGAAAACATAGCAATAGAGAATCTTCCAATGGCACTCTACTATTCAATTATTCATGCATTTCATTGATTTCAATTAAGCAAAATATCCACCTGGACCTACTTTTCAAAATCCTATGCATGAAAACAAGACCAAGTGCATTAGTGGCAGAATAACATTCTAACTGTACACGCTTTCATATGGTTTCACTTTATTTTGGCCATGTTTCTTTGCATTCCTCTGCTCTTCCAATACCTGTAAACCAAACACCCAAGTTGACAGAAATACTGTGTTTACAAATGCTCTGTTTACCATGTGCATTCCTATCCTATTCCGATGTTTTTCCTATCCCTGCGTTTTAGGATCATGCAAGCCAAATGAGCCCTTATAGAATTACTTCAGTTATGGGTAGGTGTCGAAGGGAACTTTGCATGGTTTGTCCTGCTCCTGCCGCGACGTCATCCACCTCACCTGAGATGCTCCATCGACAGAAACATCCACCAAACCAGACATCACGACTCCTGACAGTCTTTCACTACCTTAGATCTCCTTCACTGTTGCCGGCACCCACCGCAGCGGCATCACCATCATCGACTCAGCAAATGAACCTGAGGAGTACACGGGTCCACAAGAGAGATCGCACTCTTTTGATTCTGCTTGTGTTATGCATTGCTTAAAATTACCTGCTACTTTATCGTCCTGTTCACATCTTGGACTCCAAGTCAGGTCCAAATTAATGTTCAAACTTGAGTTCCAAATTAGTTGTGGGGCACATATCAAGGAAGCAATGAATAGTATCTCGGTCTAATATCTGGTTCACCTAGGGTATGCCTATGTTGTTCATCTTGGGTGAGAAACAAATATTAAAGCAATCATCATCTGTCTTTTTATTAAATTAAAGCAATCATCAGCCAGCTATCATTATTTTTGGATCCATCCATAGGTTGTTACCATCACTCTAAATTTCTGCATGCTCTCCTTACATAATCTCACCATATGTTTTTCGTATGCATGTCAGATATTGTACATAGTCATGTTGAAAATGTAGAGAAAAAGATAAGAGTTTTGCGCGACAACACAATGTCATGCAGACATCGCTCCATGGTGGGTTCAATGACAAACCCTCCCCACCCCTCTCCAGATTGTAATCCAGAGGAAGATATCTGTTCTGACGTAGATTCAGACGCTGCTGACCACTCCTATTTACCCCCCCCCC
>LR738710.1:220628271-220654787 GCA_902687465.1 Secale cereale | reverse complement strand
CCCCCCCCCCCAAGGTGTTTGCTCTACCTTGGCATGATGATGTTAGTCATATCATGCATATGTTGCCCTCTAGTGCCTACTTTTGACATCATATATGTCATCTGCTTAGTTTAGACATGTTCTATCGCCACCTGTTTAGCTTCTATATCATATATGGGAATTATGCAGTCTCATGTCTTTTACCAGCCATAATATATGTGAAATGTGCAATGCCATCCTGTTTAACCAGGCATCATATATTTGAATGATATCTTGCCCATCCTTTTCTTCATTACATTTCCATTTGTCGACAATGTTTGTACATTGAACTACTCTTCCTATGAATCAGCCATTTGGGTGGGAGATTGAAAAATCTGGAGTGAAAACAAGGCCTTCAGAGCAGACAGTGCTACATGTCGAAGCAGATCTCTTGTTGGGCCCCGATAGCTCCTCAGAGATGGATTCAAAGACAGATGACCATTCCTATTCCCCCACCAAGGTGTATGCTCTAACTTGGCACGGCGTTTTAGTTATTCATCATATCTTTGAATTATGTTATGCTATGCTATCCAGTTTAGATAGACATCATATATGTGAAATTATGTCATGCTAACCGTTTTAGTTAAACAATATACATGTCAACTATTTCATGTCCTATTTTTTCCACACTATCTATTGCATATGTCTCTCATACAATGTCTGTACATTCAACTATGTTTCCTGTTTATCAGCCATTTGAATTGGAGTGGGTGATGCAAGCATCTAGCAGACTAAAAACACGGTCTTCAAATAAAACAGTGCTACCTCTTGGTGGAGATAGCACCCCGATTGTACATGCACGAGAACCAGCCCTACCACACATAACCCAAACTCTCGCAGATTGTACCCCTACTACGATGGACAGAGAACCAGCGTCACCCAATCTAACCCCAACCCCAGTTGATAGTAACCCAGTTCTTGTTGACACAACACCATCTCCACCACAGAGCTCCCAAACAAGAGCAGTTAGTAAGGTAGCTCCAGTGCCCAAAGGGCCAGTACTACCACGGCGAACCCCAACTCCACCAGTTAGTATGCCTATTCCCGTGGTGGAAGCACAACCAGCTAGTCGTACTTTAGCATCTATCGCATTTGATGTTGTCAAATCGTATGTGCGTATCTTCCCATAGTGGAAATATTATACTGAAGATGAAGGAAAATGCCAGTTGCAGGTGTTTGTCCAGGAGATATGTGTAAGTAATGTTATTCATCGCAATTACTTTGCTTTGTCCCATACATCCTACCTCCATGATGGTTATAATACAGCAAATTTTCCCATTTTTCTCTATAGAGAAGGACCGATTTGGAAAATCAGGATGAGGTAACCTGTGCTAATACCTCTGCTATCTTCAAGAATGCATGGTGGCAGTATCGGAATTACCTGAAGAAAACGTACTTCGCCGGTAAAGAAACTCATCAAATTCCCTTACGTTCTCCTGAGACACATTTACTGGACGATGACTGGGAACGCCTTGTTCTGTACTGGTCCCGAACCAAGAATGTGGTAAGGTCTATGAGCTCATTTTCTATTTTACGTACTATATTCTTCCGTCTTATTGTACTCTGTTCATGTAGAACAAGTGCCTAAACTTGAAGAACAACTGTTCTAATTTAAGATTCCATTGTTGTCATAGTTCCAAAAAGCGCTAGGCGTTAATTGTGTGTTTTGCCACCGCCTTCGCTTTACTGACCAAAGTGCATGCTTATGCGCAGTTATGCACATATTAAGCGTAGTTATGTGCAATGCGTTTCGCCAACACCTAGAGCCTAGGCGCTCTTAAGCGCTCTCTTAGGTGCGCCTTTTTTAACTATGATTGCTATTGTGCATACTACTTTGCTCTTGTATCATTGTATTTACTCATACAAACTTATTTTCAAATTGAAGAATCCAATCGAAACTCCAATGGCACAGCAGGTATGTTCACACATGTTTCTTTAAGAGGCTTGCTCTTATCAATAGCTCTGTTGATTTCAATTTCAATTGTGTATACAGTTGACTTCTCATATCATGCTCATTACTAGCATCACAACAAAGCAAATAGTGTTGTTGTACATGTAGACCCGAGGTACCCATCTGAAATCTTGTTGTGCCATGTAGTTTCCCACGCTTTGTATTCTTTCACTGCTGCTTTGTCTTGAACTTCTATGATTTGAACGGTGTCTCTATTTTGATTTGGCAAGACAATGCAGTGACCATAGGACATAGATATATGTTTGTTTGATGCTTTTATTATGTACTAGTACTTGGCAATAGAAGACTTGGTAGTTTAATCATGTCCGCCTTACTAATGAACTGGTTCACCCAAATGAGTTTCATATACTAGTACATGCTAAACTGTTATGTGTCTGCTTGTTTCTTCTTTTAGAATGCTGACAGAATATTCGGGAAGAGTGCCTTATTAAGCAACGGTAAAGGAAGTAATGTAGATAAGGTTCAGGATAGTGACACATCCTTGTTGGTCTCCAACAAAGCTGATAAACAGCTAAGGAAGACTATCTCGAAGACAGTGAGACAACCCCAAAGTCCTGTCTTGGTTTAGTGTTGGAGTTACTGGCCACTACCGCTTGCACAAGCTATTCAAACTCACTGTCTGAATCAGTTCGGTTTCTTGAGTCTCAACTACAAGCTGAAAGACATCGATCAGCTGTGCTGCGACAAGAAGCGGAAGGAATCCGGAAGTCCCTAGAGCATTCAGATGCATATTTCCTGGTGCAACAGCAAGCGTTGGAGGATTTCAGCGCAAAACAGGACAAAGCTAATCAGCTTGCTAAGCTTATTGCCAGCATGGTGGATACCATGTTTCTCGAGCTCTTCTGAAGTTGTTTCAGTTATGCTCATGTATTGCTGCCGCATTTATTTGCATTGGTGGCCAATTTTGACGGCCAGTGTATGTCATATGCTGCTTTGTTCCCTATATTTGCACTTGTGGCGATTTTTGATGCCCAGTGTATGTAACATGTGTAATAGCCGTGATAGCCTAGCGTAAGTTGCTTGCTTATTTATTTCCGTTGTCTTGTTTATTTGTTTGCTTGTAGTAAATGCTGTTCTTTTTCTGCGGTTTGCTAGTGGCCAGAATAACCTATTTTTTAAAACTAGTCCACATTAACAACGGGATACGTATTTACTGTAGTTAACATGGGCCTCCTACGGGTCGTAGAGGACTTCTAAGGGCCGTAGAAACAATGGGCCTTCTACAAGGCGTAGACACAATGGGCCTTCTGCGGGTCGTATCATCAATGGGCCTTCTACGGGCCGTATGATGGGTTAGCCAAACATGGGCCAATAACAGACCACATTATGGCCGTAAATGGGCTAGAGTTGAAACCGTCTGTTCATGGGTCGACCATAACGGGCCGTCGTTAATAGGCCGTATTTGATGACGCTGTAAAAACGGCCCAACGACTAATGGGCCACAAACGGGCCGACTGTGACCACGGGCTGTATTTGGCCCACAAGCAGAGAATGACAGTAACGGGCCGAAAGTAAACGAATGCTGGAAATGAGCCCAAGAATAAAAGGGGACGTATTTGATGACGCTATGAAAACGTCCCAATGTATTAACGGGCCACAAACGGGCCGACTGTAACCACGGGCTGTATTTGGCCCACAAGCAGAAAATAACAGTAACAGGCCGAAAGTAAACGAATGCTGGAAATGAGCCCAAGAATAAATGGCCCCTGAGAAGGCCGAAAGATAAAATGGGCTGGAAATGGCCCAGCGGAATAATGGGCCGTTAATGGGTATAAAGTGATACACTGTTCATTACGGCCCAGTTTTACCACAGGCCGTTAATGGGCCGAGAGTAATAAGGGCCTCATATGGGCCGAAAGACGTCATGGGACATACATGGGCCGGATGTTAAAACAGGCTGGAATTATATTGGACGGCCCAGATGATGCTACTGGGCCTAATTCGGATAGGCCATAAACGGGCCCTCGATTAGCGGGCTGTAAATGGGCTATATGCGAACAAGCCGTTAACAGGCTTGCCGTGGGCCGGCCCGCCACATTTTGACCAAGTCAAACGGGCCGGCCTTTTCATAGGAATGGGCCTCTGTTGGGCCGTGCTAGGTGTCGACGTATCATAGGCGCTTTGGGTCCAATGAGTGGATGACATCTCTCCCAACGGTGAGCTGATACGTCTCAAACGTATCTACTTTTCCAAACACTTTTGATATTGTTTTGACCTCATTCTTGCATGATTTGAACTAAACTAACCTGGACTGACGCTGTTTTCAGCAGAGCTGCCTGTATGGTTTTATTTTGTGCAGGAAAACGGATTTTTAAGTATCTCAGAAAAATCCACGAAAAATCACAGAAAATCCACGCACCCGAAGGAACCAGGAACCAGAAGTGGGGCCAGAGGGGGGCCAGGGGGTGCCCAGGCGCCCTATGGGCGCGCCCCCCCCTGGGCCGCGCCGGGGGGTCGCCTGGGTGGGGCCCACACCCCCTGGTGCCCTACTTTGCCTCGTATTTTTACTCACGACGCGGAAACCCCAGATCAGAAGTTCTTTTCGAAGTTTTCCGTCGCGGAGCCGCCGCCACCCTCTGTTCTTCCTCGGGAGGGCTAATCTGGAGGCTGAATTGGCCTCCGGAGAGGGGAGATCGTCGCCATCGTCATCATCATCACCACTCCATCATCCCTCCATGACTTCTCCCTCCATGTGTGAGTAATTCCCCTGCTGTAGGCGAAGGGGATGGTAGGGATTGGATGAGTTAGATCATGTAATAGTTTGTCAGATCGTTGGGGGCATGTTGCCTATCATCTACTATGGTGTTTATCATCTTTGCTTCAACTTGTTATTCTTAATGCTTGACACTTAGGGCCCGAGTGCCATGATCTCAGATCTGAACCATATGTGTTTGCATGAATATATTTGTGTTCGTGATCCTATCTATGAGTTGTTTGCACCTATTACGGTTCGGAACCGGCGATCCCAAAAGTGACAGCTTGGGACACCAAAGGGGATGGTCCGTAGTTTGAGGATTACATGTATCCATTGAGTTCATTACTTTGTTCCGGTGCTCTTTGACAGGAGCACCTTAATCTCCATAAGTTCCTTTTGGCCCCGTTCGTAGCGGGATGGTAGGACAAAAGATGTTGTGCAAGTTCTTATTGCAAGCACGTACAACTACCTACGGGATATATGCCTAATGTTTGATATTTGCCTAGATGATCATTATTTTTCCGTGTGCCGTGTCCCAAGTTAGAATCTATCTCATCCATGTAGCGCCCAACCATCCATCTCCCTAGCCTACAGTGTTTTAAACCCTGCTTGTCACTAGTTGCTACTTTTGCCATTTACCTTCACTATTTACTTTTTGCTGTTTACTTTTACTATCACTATTATCACTATCATATCACTGTTACCACTTATCTTTTGTTGCAAGTAAGTATATTTCAGGTGCGGTTGAATTGACAACTCAACTGTCAAAGCTTATAAATACTCTTTGGCTCCCCGTGTGTCGAATCAATAAATTGGGTTATTCTTACCCGCGAAGACTATCTCGATCCCTTACGGTTGAGGGTTATCAAGTACCGTTTTCTGGCGCCGTTGCCGGGGAGCATAGCAATATTTACAAGTCTACTTGAGGTATCCTACCTGCTGCACTTTATCCACTATGGGTAAGAAAGGAGACCCGAAGGTTCCGATCTTACTATCCACTACAAGAAGAGGTACTGCTCTGAGCACTAGTGCTACACTTGATTCACCTTCTGTTATGATTAAGTTTGCCTCACCACCACCACATGATGCTCCTACTGAATCTGTTACTATGTCTGATACTCTTGATGATGCCTCTACTACTTTTGATGATATTAGTTCGCCTGGTTATGCTCTTGATATACAAATTGCTGCCGTTGCTAAAAAGTCTGGAATTGAACTTCCTGTTACTCGCTACCCTATTGGTGAAACTTATGATTATCCTGATTTAAGTAAACTCAAAGAGAGGCTCCTTGATGATGATTACTATATGCTTGATGAAGATTTATGCAGGGAACTGACAGAGTTTTCTGGCTCTGACCCTGAAGTTATTAAGAAACTATTTGAAAAACACTCTTTGAAGAACAAAACCGTTCCTGATCCTGAATTTGCTACATCTCCTATATGCATTGATGATCCTGATTATGATTTCTCTATTGATCTTTCACTTATACCTATGGTTGAAGCTGACCCCTTTTATGGCAGAGAAAATGATGATGCTATTGCACACCTGACTAAACTCGGTGAGTTAGGTGGCCTGTTTACCTCAGATGAGAAGATACGATACTTTTATATCACCAAGCTTCTTCCTTTCTCCTTGAAGGAAGGTGCTAAAGCATGGTATGATTCACTCTCATGCGGTTCCATTAAGAGTCCTCAAGACTTATCTCACTCTTTTGTTGATAAGTACTTTCCTGCTCACATGCAACATGCTGCTTTACAAAGAATTTATAACTTTAAACAGTTGTAGGATGAGTCCCTCCCTAAAGCTTGGGGGAGGTATTGCGGTCTGATTCGGGCTAGACCAGGACATGAAATCCCTAAGAATGAATTAATCGATATATTCTATGCTGGTCTAACTGATGAATCCAGGTCCTATTTGGACAGTTGTGCTGGTTGTGTTTTCAGGAAAAGAACACCGGACGATGCGGAAGATTTGATGGGCAGGATTGCCAAAAACCATGAAGATTGGTCCGTCCCTGAACCACCTCCACCACCAAAGAAGAGGGGCATATTTGTTCTAAGCCCCGAAGATATGCGAGAAGCAAAGAAGTCTATTAAAGAGAAAGGTATTAAAGCTGAAGACGTGAAGAATCTACCCCCTATTGAGAAGCTGTGTGAGCCTACCACTCACCCTCCTATGGTAGAGGTACACTCTCTTTTAGATTTCAACGCAAGTGACATCCCTCATGGTAAGCCTCCTGATCAATGTTTAGATGAGTTTGATAATTTTATTATGAAACAAAATCATTTTAATGAGAGGATAGAAAGTCAATTGCATGATAATTCCCTTGCTATCAAAAGACTGCTTGATGTTTTAGATAGAACAGTTAATGATGTTCAATGTCTTGTGAAGCATTTTCAAATGGTTCAAACTCAGCTTGACCAAATTTCTAAAGTGCAAAGAGATTTGCTTGCTAACAATGCCAAACAAGATAATTTGCAGGCTTTCGGGATTAAGACCCGAGGAGGAACTAGCACTCAAGATCCTCTCTATCCAGAGGGACATCCGAAAAGAATCGAGCAGGATTCTCAAATGCAGGAAGAAGAAATTGTTGGCTCTCCAAAGAAAAAGAAGAAACACAAGGAGACTGACAATTCTATTGATCCTATTGCAGATGAAGAGCCAGCTATTGATCCCAACAGTGTATCTATATCCGATGCTGAGACTGAAGACGATGCTGAACCTGAAGGTAAGGATAGTGAGAAGAATGATCCGCCTGAAGTTCGAGAAGAAGAAACACCTGACAAACGTAAGAGGTACACTAAAGAAGACTTCATAGCAAGAAAACATGGGAAGAGAAAGAGAACCATGGGTACAGAAACCCATGCCCTTTCCAGGTAAGTCCATCAAATCTAAAGAAGAAGAGCATTATAATAAGTTTTGTGAGTGGATTAAACCTCTTTTTCCTCAAATCCCTTTGACTGATGCTATTAAGTTACTTCCTTATTCAAAATATATGAAGGATATTGTCACTAATAAAAGAAAAGTTCCTAATGATGCAATATCTACTATGCTTGCTAACTACTCTTTCAGTGGCAAGATTCCTGAGAAGCTCGGTGATCCAGGTATACCCACCATTCCTTGATCCATAAAGAATAATTACGTCAAAACTGCTTTATGTGATCTTGGAGCGGGAGTGAGTGTTATGCCTCTCTCTCTTTACGAGAGGCTTTGTTTAGAGAAACTAATTCCTACAGATATCTCCCTTCAGATGGCTGACAAGTCAACCGCTGTTCCGATAGGTATTTGTGAGGATGTTCCCGTAGAGGTTGCTAATTGTTTAATTCTTACTGATTTTGTTGTGCTTGACATGCCCGAGGATGGGAGCATGTCCATTATTCTTGGTAGACCTTTCCTTAACACCGCAGGTGCTATTATTGATTGCAATAAAGGGAAGGTTACTTTCCATGTGAATGATAAAGAACACACAGTATATTTTCCAAAGAAGATCGACAGGAGGCATGGTCTCAACTCTATAGAAAATATCGAGATCGTGAAGATTGGAGAATGGGATTGTCCACTACATGTGCCTCACAAATACAAAACTATCATGGTAGGGACAATGTCCATCAAGGTAAAGGTTCAGTGATTACTTCGTGAGAGGTGAGACTTTTTGCTCTATATATCACCTGTTTGTTGGTAAGACTTGATCAACCTTATTAACAAATATGTTTTATATGGATAAAATGTTGAGCTTGTTATATTTTCATTTGTTTTTAGTTTTTGTCCTACTTGTTGTACCAAGTATTTATGTTTTGAAGCTTCACAATACTACTCACTACTTCAAGTTTTCAGAGAGTTTCGCAGCTTTTTGAACTTCGAAAAAATTTCAACAGTGAAGTTTTCAGAAAAATTCCAGAAAAAATTAAATAAAAATTTCCACGTCGAGAGAGACCCAGAAAGTCCTGGGGCCAGCCAGGGGGACCCACCAGTGGCCCAGGCGGCCAGCTGGTGCGGCCCAGCCCCTGGCCGCGCCCATAGGGCGCCTGGGGCCCACATGGCCCCCCTCCAGGTATGTCTTCTTCCTTCCTCTCTCTTTTTCTCCAAAAACCCGAGTTCTGCACTTGTTCTTGTGTTCTTGCTGTTCTTGGAGGCGATTCTTCGATCTCTCTCTACAGCCCATCATTTGAGCTGAAATTTTGAGCAAATACTCCCTGGTATGTGACTCCTCCACCCCTCCAATTAGATTTTTGATTGGTGGCTTCATTTGTGAGTATTTAGTAGTTCTTGGTGCTTTATAGATGAGCTTGCATGCATATGTAGAAAGTTATTTTTCAAGTTTGGATGCAAGTTTATGCCTTGGGCAAGTGAGTTGAGTAGTTTGCCTTAGCTCACTTTGTTTTAATCCTCGTTTTTGTAAATTGTAAAAAAATTCAGAAATGAGTTTGTTAGGAAGGGCAAAAGGGTGGCTTGAGAAGAGGAGGCCCGCACACTCCGATCGAGTTCCTAGAGCCGCAGCTTCACCATCGACTGCTAGGGTGTGCCAAACGTTGGGAGGACGGCTAGGATGGCCACTCAGCCCTCCGAGCTGAAAACCGTCATCAACTCTCTCTGCAGCATGGGTACGAGGGATATTCATCGGTCGAAGATCTCCAGCATCTTATTTCCTCACCTCAGGTATTTTGCATATTATATTGCCAGAGGGGTGTTAGCTCGTGACAACACGAGCAGCATTTCTGCTCCGGATATTGCTATCCTGGCAGCAGCACCCTCAGGGAGGTCTGATTATAATCTGGGTGCCTTAATTGCTCGATGCCTTGCTATGAACGGTAATAAGGGGGACTTATATGGTGGCGTTTATGCCACACTTATCTTAGAACATCTTGGAGGCACCCCACACCCTGATGATAATCCTTTTACTTATTTAAGCTTTGATCTTGCTGCTATGAAAAGGCATAAGTTTGTCACCATGGGTTCTGAGCTTGATAATCTTGTTTATATCTTGCGTTTCGGAATTACCGCGGAACGCGAGATCCGTCTACCTGCACCTCTTTTGTTTGGTTTTTTCTCGCAGGAACGGACGGTCCTTTGATGTTGTCCAGTTCGATGAGTTCATGGTCCAGCATCAGTTTCATAACCCCATGGAGGGGGTTGTGCCCGACGAGGAGAAGCACGGTAAGTTACCACATTTTCAGGAAGAGACCACCACCGAGTTTGGTGAAGGTTCTTCTTCTGTTTGGCGCTCGGAACCTTCCTCGTGGGAGACTCCGAGGAGTTCGGTGTACGCGCCAGCATCCTTCTACGACCCTTGGACTCACCACCATACCCCCGGAGCAGGAGGCTCCTGGGGGCAGTAGCTGCTACCTACTTAGGCCAAAAGCCTAAGCTTGGGGGAGTACGTGCCCCTCTTACTTTTCCATTGTATTATCCGTTTTATTCACTTTGATATTTTCGAAGTTTTTGCCCGTTCTTCTTTATTTCTCTCTTTGCAAAAACAACAAAAAGATTTTCTCTTTCTTTTGCTTTTATTCAACCTTTGAAAAATCCAAAAAGATTTCCTTTCTCTCTTTAGTTTGCTTTGTTTTCGGAGTTCAGCTCGAGTCCGTGATGGCATTTAATTATATTTCCTGCATTCGATCGTGCAAGTGACAAGCAGTAATGACGAAGATCAACTGAAGGGAAGCAACAAGGAAGACCGGTATGAACTCTTTTTGTTTCTACTTTTGTGCATATGCCTGTACTTATGATCTAGAGACCAGCTTGTAGCGACATAGTGCTATGTTTACAATGCTCTTTCGGTGGTTCATGCTTTCCTTGTGGCTAGTCTCGAATAACTAGAGTATATAATGTGTTATTGAAATGATCTACATGCATTGCACTGTTCATAGTCTGGTATACTAAGGTGGTATTTCCCTTTAGAGAATTTTTTGATTGACTTGGCACATGCTTACACATGTTAAGACTAAAAAGTCTACTCTGCCTTGATGATCTTTGAGTTTCAGAATAGTTATATCACTTTCATGCCCGACTCAATGTTGCTTTGTCGCTCTGCATGATTATGACCGTTATTGCTCTCTAGATGGTCGCTTCCCAGTCTTTTGCTAAACTTCCACCTGTACTAAGCGGACTGACTGCTTGTGCATCCCAAATCCTTAAAACCAGTTATGCCATATGAGTCCACTATACCTTCCTATACATGGTATTTACCTGCCATTCCTAACGAAGACTTTCGTGTACCATCTCGAAATTAATCAAAAGCATTTCTCTTTTGTGCCTATGTTTTAGCTCATGAGGAAGTAGTAGTTAATTCATAATCTTTTTAAGTTGGACAAGTTTCACCCCTGGATTGCATGTATAATGTGCAAACCCCTAATACAAAAAGGAACTGGCATTGAGTGCGCCCGGCTCAAAAAGATAATATAACAAACAAACCCTCCTTCACGCTTTGTTCATGAGAAATCAGAAAACTTTGGCAGTGATAAACAAAGGAGATTAAGAGGATGTGATCGTCCTCATGCGGGAGCCGTTCCTCGAAACTTGTCCAGCTCAAGGAGTGATTGAGTTATCTGCTAGCATTCGTTGACAAAATATGCACCTCTCAAAACGTTTTTATCTCTGTTTTTAAAACCAAGAGCTCTGGTACATGTCTAGTTTTTGTTTCCGACACGGGTTTTCAACCTTGCCAATAAAGCCACGGTTCGAGAGTCTCACCTTCTTTCTTCAAAGCACCAACTATGAGAGCATAATTGTCATTCTGAGTGTAACGTGCATTGTCCCAAAGTATTACATTGTCTTCTGCATACTTGTGATATGATTTATTCTGAAATTCTTAGTTCTAGTCTCCTTTAAAAACTATGGAGGAGTCTCTGCATTTATGTTTTGCTTCACTCATGGAGGCTAGCGAGATACCACCCTAATATGCTCAAGCTATGTGTAATGTAATATTGTCTTGATTTTCAGTAGTATATTATGTACTTTTAAGTATTTGTGACTAATCACTTGAAAGAAGGATTGCTCCTTGCATTGTCCTCATAAGTACTGTTTCAATACTTGCTAAACTCTTTTCGTAGTACATGCTTATATACATCTAATGAAGCAAAAGAGTTTGTCAAAGTTTTCTTTGTCGCGTCCAGTTCGTTGAACTGAATTGCTTGAGGACAAGCAATATGCTAAGCCTGGGGGAGTTGATACGTCTCAAACGTATCTACTTTTCCAAACACTTTTGATATTGTTTTGACCTCATTCTTGCATGATTTGAACTAAACTAACCCGGACTGACGCTGTTTTCAGCAGAGCTGCCTGTATGGTTTTATTGTGTGCAGGAAAACGGATTTTTAAGTATCTCAGAAAAATCCACGAAAAATCACAGAAAATCCACGCACCCGAAGGAACCAGGAACCAGAAGTGGGGCCAGAGGGGGGCCAGGGGGTGCCCAGGCGCCCTGTGGGCGCACCCCCCCCATTGGGCGCGCCGGGGGGTCGCCTGGGTGGGGCCCACACCCCCTGGTGCCCTACTTTGCCTCGTATTTTTACTCACGACGCGGAAACCCCAGATCAGAAGTTCTTTTTGCAGTTTTCCGTCGCGGAGCCGCCGCCACCCTCTGTTCTTCCTCGGGAGGGCTAATCTGGAGGCTGAATTGGCCTCCGGAGAGGGGAGATCGTCGCCATCATCATCATCATCACCACTCCATCATCCCTCCATGACTTCTCCCTCCATGTGTCAGTAATTCCCCTGCTGTAGGCGAAGGGGATGGTAGGGATTGGATGAGTTAGATCATGTAATAGTTTGTCAGATCGTTGGGGGCATGTTGCGTATCATCTACTATGGTGTTTATCATCTTTGCTTCAACTTGTTATTCTTAATGCTTGACACTTAGGGCCCGAGTGCCATGATCTCAGATCTGAACCATATGTGTTTGCATGAATATATTTGTATTCGTGATCCTATCTATGAGTTGTTTGCACCTATTACGGTTCGGAACCGGCGATCCCAAAAGTGACAGCTTGGGACACCAAAGGGGATGGTCCGTAGTTTGAGGATTACATGTATCCATTGAGTTCATTGCTTTGTTCCGGTGCTCTTTGACAGGAGCACCTTAATCTCCATAAGTTCCTTTTGGCCCCGTTCGTAGTGGGATGGTAGGACAAAAGATGTTGTGCAAGTTCTTATTGCAAGCACGTACAACTACCAACGGGATATATGCCTAATGTTTGATATTTGCCTAGATGATCATTACTTTTCCGTGTGCCGTGTCCCAAGTTAGAATCTATCTCATCCATGCAGCGCCCAACCATCCATCTCCCTAGCCTACAGTGTTTTAAACCCTGCTTGTCACTAGTTGCTACTTTTGCCATTTACCTTCACTATTTACTTTTTGCTGTTTACTTTTACTATCACTATTATCACTATCATATCACTGTTACCACTTATCTTTTGTTGCAAGTAAGTATATTTCAGGTGCGGTTGAATTGACAACTCAACTGTCAAAGCTTATAAATACTCTTTGGCTCCCCGTGTGTCGAATTAATAAATTGGGTTATTCTTACCCGCGAAGACTATCTCGATCCCGTACGGTTGAGGGTTATCATGAGCCGACACATGTTTCCTACAGCCAATGATGATTTTACACGTGGAAAATCCCCATTGGTCGGGGCTGTTAACAGGTTATCGGATCCAAAACCGGACCTGATAGCTTAACGGCGTTCTGTTACGGTGGATGCCACGTGTCGGTCACCCTTGACGAAAGCACTTCTGTGATGCGCGATTTATCATCATGGAAGTCGACACTTCCGTGATGATAATTTTGGTAATGTCATGGAACACTACTACGACAGCACGGGTATGACTATCTTGATTCTGCCATAAATTTGCCATGGATGTACATGCATGACAAAAAACGTTACCTACTGTGACAAACACGTATCATCACGGAAGAGTATTTTTTTGTAGTGTTCAGCCCTACTTACAGCTAGTCGTGTGAATCGATCAAATTTTGTTGAATTGTTCCTAGCCTAACTTCAATCTTTCCTGATTGGAATCGAATAGGATTGATCCCACGCTTGCTTTATGGCAGGCGGTTAGGATGGAAGTTAGTGTGCTACATGATAGAAAACTGC
This sequence comes from Secale cereale, assembly GCA_902687465.1. NCBI lineage: Eukaryota > Viridiplantae > Streptophyta > Magnoliopsida > Poales > Poaceae > Secale > Secale cereale. The sequence goes on along the minus strand of LR738710.1, from coordinate 220,641,006 downwards.
ATACGATTACTTCTATCCAAAGGTGGTAGAAACAACTATGTCGTTCAAAGATTTGCTCACGACGCTCCAAAACTCTCATATGGGTGGAGCCCTGCCGATGCGGCTGAACTGGAATTTTTCAGCAGTATGATACATCTACAACGTATCTACTTTTCCAAACATTTTTGCCCTTGTTTTGGACTCCAACTTGCATGATTAGAATGGAACTAACCCAGACTGACGCTGTTTTCAGCAAACTGCCATGGTGTTATTTTTGTGCAGAAATGAAAGTTCTCGGAATGACCTGAAAATCAATGGAGATTTATTTTGGAATATGTAAAAAATACCTGCGGAAAGAACCAGACCAGGGGGCCCACAGCCTGTCCACGAGGGTGGGGGCGCGCCCCCTGGGCGCGCCCCCTGCCTCGTGGGCGCCCTGAGGCTCCATCGACATCACCCCCGACTCCATATATTCACTTTCAGGGAGAATAAATCAAAGAGAAGGATTCATCGCGTTTTACGATACGGACACGCCGCCAAGCCCTAATCTCTCTCGAGAGGGGTGATCTGGAGTCCGTTCGAGGCTCCAGAGAGTGGAGATTGTCGTCGTCGTCATCATCAACCTTCCTCCATCACCAATTTCATGATGATCACCTTCGTGCGTGAGTAATTCCATCGTAGGCTAGCTGGACGGTGATGGGTTGGATGAGATTTACCATGTAATCGAGTTAGTTTTGTTAGGGTTTGATCCCTAGTATCCACTTTGTTCTAAGATTGATGTTACTATGACTTTGCCATGCTTAATGCTTGTCACTAGGGCCCGAGTGCCATGATTTCAGATCTGAAGCTATTATGTTTTCATGAATATATGTGTGTTCTTGATCCTATCTTGCAAGTCAATAGTCACATACTATGTGTTATGATCCGGCAACCCCGAAGTGACAATAATCGGGACAACTCCCGGTGATGACCGTAGTTTGAGGAGTTCATGTATTCACTATGTGTTAATGCTTTGGTCCGGTACTCTATTAAAAGGAGGCGTTAATATCCCTTAGTTTCCAATAGGACCCCGCTGCCACTGGAGGGTAGGACAAAATATGTCATGCAAGTTCTTTCCCATAAGCACGTATAACTATATTTGGAATACATGCCTACATTACATTGATGAACTGGAGCTAGTTCTGTGTCACCCTATGTTATAACTATTACATGAGAAATCGAATCCGACATAATTATCCATCATTGATCCAATGCCTACAAACTTTTCACATATTGCCTGTTGCTTATCTACTTTTCCGATGCTACTGTTACAATCACTACAAAACTACTATCGCTCCTTTTGCCACTGTTACTGTTACTTCCATATTACTTTGCTACTAAATACATTGTTGTAGATATGAAATCTTCCAGGTGTGCTTGAATTGACAACTCACCTGCTAATACTTGAGAGTATTCTTTGGCTCCCCTTGTGTCGAATCAATAAATTTTCTGTCGCCGTTGCCGGGGAGCATCGCTATATTCTTTAAGTCACTTGGGATTTATATCTGTTGATCACTGTGAAGAACTTGAAAGACTCAAACACCAAGATCTATGCCTCAACTACGAGGGGAGGTAAGGAACTGCCATCTAGCTCTACACTTGATTCACCCTCTGTTATGAGTAAACTTGCGACACCTACTCCTGCTACTGAATCTGATACGTCGCATGCTCTTGATGATGCTACTTCTGCTATGTATGATGAAACTACTTCTATGCTTGATAATACTATGCCACTAGGTGAATTTCTGGATGAACAAATTGCTAAGGTTAGAGAGAATGAAATTATTGAAACTGATAATATTGATGAAAGTGATGATGAAGATTCTCCTCCTAGATATGAATTGCCTGTTGTTCCTGAGGGTTATGTTATGGATGAAGAAACTGCTAGAGACTCTCTTGCTTGCAATGATAGATATGATCTTGAGAAATTATTAGCTAAGCTGAAAGAAAAGTCTTTGAATGCTAGAATGAAATATGACCTTGCTTTTGGTACTTCACCTATCTATGTTCCTGATAAGGATTATGATTTCTCTGTCGATCCTAAGTTAATTACTTTGGTTGAATCTGGTCCTTTCCATGGCTATGAATCCAAAACTATTGTGGCACATTCTACTAAGTTGAATGATATAGCCACCCTATTCACCAACGAGGAAAAAGATCTTTACTATTATATCCTAAAGCTTTTTCCGTTCTCGTTATAGGGTGATGCTAAGATATGGTTTAATTCTCTTGATCCTGGTTGTGTGCATAGTCCCCAAGATATGATTTATTACTTCTCTGCTAAATATTTTCACGCTCATAAGAAACAAGCTTCCTTACGGTAAATATACAATTTTGTGCAGATAGAAGAAGAGAGTCTCCCACAAGCTCGGGGAAGGCTTCTCCGATTACTTAATGCTTTGCCTGATCATCCTCTTAAGAAAAATGAAATACTTGATATCTTTTATAATGGACTAACCGATGCTTCTAGAAACCACCAGGATAGTTGTGTTGGTTGTGTTTTCAAGGAAAGAACTGTCGATCAAGTTGAATTGGTATTGAATAATATGTTGACTAGTGAAAACAATTGGACACTTCCCGAACCAGCCCCTAAGCCAACTCCAAAGAAAAGGGGTGTTCTGTTTCTCAGTCCTGAAGATATGCAAGAAGTAAAGAAATCTATGAAATAAAAAGGTATTAAAGGTGAAGATGTTAAGAATTTACCACCTATTGAAGAAATACATGGTCTTGATAACCCGACACAGGTAGTAAAGGTAAATTCTCTCTATAGATTTGATGAATGTGATATTCCTCGTTATAAGTCTGCTAGCCCATGCTTAGATGAGTTTGACAGTTTTATTTAGAAACAAGAAAACTTCAATGCTTATGTTGGTAGACAATTGCAACGTAATGCTTATATGATTGAACGCTTGAGTGATTATATGTCTAGAGTTAAAGGTGAACTGAAACTCATTAGTAAACATGCTTCTATGGTTACCTCTTAAGTAGAACAAGTACTTAAAGCACAAAATGATTTTCTCAGTGAATTAAATAGTAAGAAAATGATAATGCTATTGGAGTTGTGACTAGAGGTGGAAGAATGACTCGGGAACCTCTGTATCCTGAGGGCCACCCTAAGAGAATTGAGCAAGATTCTCAGAGAGCTAATGTAGGTGCACCTAGTTGTTCTAAGGACCTTGCATGCTTCTAGTGAACCTGTAGCTGACACACCTGAGAATCCTAATGATATCTCTATCTCTGATGCTAAAACACAATCTGGTAATGAACATGAACCTAGTGATAATGTTAATGATGATGATCAACCTAGCAATGAGAATGATGTAGAGATTGAACCTGTTGTTGATCTTGATAACCCACAATCGAAGAATCGACGTTATGGTAAGAGAGACTTTGTTGCTAGAAAGCATGGTAAGGAAAGAGAATCATGGGTTCAAAAACCCATGTCTTTCGTTCCTAAACCATCCAAGAAAAAGGATGATGAGGATTTTGAGCGCTTTGCTGAAATGATTAGACCTATCTTTTTGCGTATGTGTTTGACTGATATGCTCAAAACAAATCTGTATGCTAAGTATATGAAAGGCATTATCACAAATAAAAGAAATATACCTGAAGTTGAAATTTCCACCATGCTTGCCAATTATACTTTTAAAGGTGGAATACCTAAGAAACTAGGAGATCCAGGAGTACCCACAATACCTTGCTCCATTAAAAGAAACTACGTTAAAACTGCTTTATGTGATCTTGGAGCCGGTGTTAGTGTTATGCCTCTCTCTTTATATCATAGACTTGATTTGATTAAGTGGACACCTACTAAAATATCTTCGCAAATGGGCGATAAATCAACTGCTATACCTGTCGGTATTTGCGAGGATGTGCCTGTTGTGGTTGCAAATGTTACTATTTTACTGGACTTTGTTATCCTTGATATTACCGAGGACGATAGTATGTCTATTATCCTTGGTATACCATTTTGAATACTGCAGGGGCTGTTATTGATTGCAACAAAGGCAATGTCACTTTTCATGTCAGTGTTAATGAGCATACGATACACTTTCCAAGGAAACAACCTCAGGTCCACAGTATCAATTCTATTGGAAAAATTTCAACGATTACTATTAGAGGTTTTGAATTTCCTCTTCCTACTTCTAAGAAGAAATATGATATCCTTATTGTTAGGGATATACATATCCCCATTGAGGTAACCTAGTGTCATTCGAAAATTCTCCAGTTTCATGTTATTCGTAAAGAGTTTATTAACAAGACCTGATCAACCTTGTTAATGAATTCCTTTTTGATGAGCATGAGATAGTTGAATTTAGATAGCACAACTTTCTGTACCCTCCTTTTACTTTTTGTTAATTCGATTAAATAAAGAAAAAAATAGTATTTTCTGTCTGTTTTCAGAGTTACCCGTGCAATAAAAAAATATGCCAAAAATAAAAGTTCTCCAAATGCCCCGAAAATTAAATACGATTTTTTTTCCAGAATATTTAAGAATATTTGGCACTGAGAACACAACAGGGGGAGCGAGCACCTGGCCACGAGGGTACAGGATGCGCCTATCCCCCTAGGCACGCCCCCTACCTTGTGGGCCCCACGTGGCCCCCTCCACTTACTCCAGCACCCACACACTCCTTCCTCCCAAAAATATCACCAACCAGCTCAAGCATGAGTTCTAGCTCATCTTGCTGTCATTTTCGATCTCCTTGCTCAAAGCTCCATTCACAAAACAGTTTGGGGAGATTGTTCTTCGGTATGTGACTCCTCCAATGGTCCAATTAGTTTTTGTTCTAGTGCTTTATTTATTGCAATTTTTTGTTGCATAGGTGACCCTATTCTTGAGCTTGCACGTCAGATTTATGTGGTTCCAAGTAGTTCTAATGCATGATATAGTCTCTAGGCACTTGTGGGAGTAGTTGCTATCAATCTTGTTGAGCTAGGTTCACTTTTATTTTGAGTCACTAAAAATTTCATAAATTTCCAGAAAAAATGCATAGGAAAATCCACCAAGGTGGTTTTTCAAGGAAGCAGGGACCAAGGCTCGCGATACGTGAGCCGGACGATGAACTACCAAGGAAGAATTTTACACATATGTGCGTAATGTGAATATTGAGGACTTCATGTCAGATAAGTGCCCTCAATACCAATACCTAACTGATTCCTTTGTGAGAAGGTTTAAATTTACATCTTCACGTAATTCTCCCACTTTCTTGTTTGATCTCTATGATAAATCTTATACTATGGATTTAGAAGATTTTAATGAAGCTTGTAAACTCCCACAGAGGGGGAATGTTGGTGAACCTCGCAAATCTGAGTATAAGGACTTTCTAGCTAGTATCACTGTGGGGGAATCTAGAGAAATCTCCCAAACTACCATAGGGAGCATTCATTTCCCTGCTATACATTATTTTTCTCTCTTCATTGGTAGATGCATTAACGGTAAAGATGAGGCTTGCCACATGTGCGTACTAGATCCTAGTGTCCTCAAAAGTGTTGTATTAGGTGATAGATAATATAATTTGGGGGCCATTGTTGCACGTAGGTTACATCTTAATGGTTTAAATGGCGATTTGTTTGGTGGAATTTATGCAACTCGCTTGGCTAATTATCTTCATGTGCCCATACATGAGAATGATGCGAAGTTTCCAACTCCTTTTCTAGATTTTAATGCCATGATTCGCCATCAGTTTGTTGAGAGGGATGGACAATACCTCCAGTATCGACTAATCTTTGACATGAGTCGCACTGTCCATATTGCTCTCCCGGATACTACTTTCTTTGACTTTCAGGCAAAAGGGAGATATATTATAACCAGGGAGGAGGCGAATGAGTATGAGGAGATGACGAAGGCTGCTCGTCTTCAAGATGCAGCTCGTCAGGCAGTAGCCGCTGCATCTCAGTACAACACCAACTACGACTTTGGATATCCGTCAGGCCAGTACTGGCCATAGACCAACTTAGGCCAAAAGCATAAGCTTGGGGGAGTACGTATTTCTCACCGACATTACATTCATGTTCACACACTTATTTTAGTAGTCGGTGCTCATATTTTTTCATTGTACTATCCATGCTAGTTTCATTTCTTTTTTTAGTCTTTTTCTTGTGTGTTAGAAAAACCTTAAGAAAAACAAAAAAATTAGTTGTAGCTTTTAGCTAGTCTACTTTCCATGCATGTGGTAGTAGTAATTAAAAGAAAACCCAAAAAGATTTATCGTTCTTCTTTTGCTTGTTAGGAGCTTTTCCGTGTAAATATTTTCTTTTCTTCTCTTTGGTGGTCAAGAGGAGAAGAGCGTGATGAAAATGCTTAGCGGCTCTCGTATGCATTATTGTTGATTTAACCCTGATCCATATTACTTTGTCTTCTCTCTTGTATTAAATGCTTGACATTCTAGCTTAGTCCAATGCACGTGCATTATTATTATTATTATCCACACCGTTCGGTCGTGCGAGTGAAAGGCAATAATGGCAATATATGATGAATTTATTGAGATGAGAAAAGCTGGTATGAACTTGACCTCTCTTGTTTTTGTAAACATGATAGTTCATCATTCCTGATTCAGCCTATTATGAATGAAACATGCTTGCAATGACAATTAGAAATCATAGCTTCTCATGCCATGCTTAATTAGTTAAGACTTTATAATGGTGTTCCTTGCATGCCAACATGATATTAAAATGGTTGTGATGTGGTATGATAGGGTGGTATCCTCCTTTGAACGATTCAAGTGGTTTGACTTGGCACATGTTCACGCATGTACTTGAAACAAAATCAACATAGCCTCCACAATATTTATGTGCGTGGTGATTTATATCCTGCTCATGCTTGCATTCATTGTTGATTAACTTTAGTGCATGTTCATGACTGTTGTCGCTCTCTAGTTGGTCGCTTCCCAGTCTCCTTCTAGCCTTCACTTGTACTAAGAGGGGATACTGCTTGTGCATCCACTTCCATAAACCCCAAAGTTGTTTCATATGAGTCCACCATACCTTCCTATATGCGGTATCTACCAGTCGTTCCAAGTAAATTTGTATGTGCCAAACTCCAAACCTTCAAATGAAATTCTGTTTTGTATGCTCGACCGGCTCATGTATCAACTAGGGTAGTCTATATCTTCCATGCTAGGTGGGTTATTGTAACATCCCAAATTTTCAATTTGGAATGTTATACATAGATCATATTGCATTTCATACTTTTTTCTTTTTTATTTGTGGCATTCCTCGAAATTCTAAGAAACTCAAGGACCTACGGAGAGAGTTGGGAATTTTACCGTTTTCATATTTGAGTTCGCTCGAATACCGGTACGAGGACAATGTGATTCTAATTATTTTTCTCTCCTAAAAATATTTCTAAATACAAAATATGAGCGGAGATAATATGACTTCTCCAAAATAACAGAAATATTGGAGGAAAAATGTTAAACTCACCTTTGGTATTTTTCTGGATTTATTTGCGAATTTATTTGCATAGGAAAAATGCGCGTCTCTAAAAATTGCACTTAGGTCCGGGAAAAATGTCCACTTTGTCCTAAATATTATTAGAGGACGGTGAAAATTTATTTCAGGATTTTTGGAGTCCCTTTAGTATTTCTTTCGTTAGTTTTTCTGCGCCAGGACTCTATTTAAAAAAAGGAAACAGACTTAGACTCGTATAGGATTGGGACTCTGGGCTTTATAAGCGCCAGAGCCGGCCCAAGTCGCCCGCCAGCCCCGCCTCGCCCCGCCAGCCCGCCAGCCTCGCCGCCCGTGAAACCCTAGCGCCCCCGGCGCCTTGCGCCGCGCCGCCGCCGCCTGCGCTGCCCGCCGCCGCCAGCTGCCGCCGCCGCTAGCCGCCACCGCCACCGCTAGCCGCCGCCGCCGCCGACCGTCCGCCTCGGTCGCCGGAGCACCGGATCCCACCGGAGTTCGTGAGGTAGTTACGGTTTTTTTAGAACCGGTCGGTTTAGTATAAACCGTAGATCTGTTTTTTTATTAGATTAGATCGGTTCGGTTTTCCGTCGGTTTAGTTATTTATCGGACGTTCGTCTGTACGTTCGTTTTAACGAACGATTTTCGTCAGTTAGCCGCAGACAGCGAACGTTCGTTCTTAGCCTGTTCGTCCTTTTTTCTTTTTCGGGGTATTTATCCGCGATTATTCCGATCGTGATTTCTGCCCTGATCTTGTTTTTCGTTTTTCTTTTCGCTCGAGAGTCGGAATCAGGTGATTCAAAATCCCAGATCTTCGCCTCGATACCCTCTTTACGTTTAATCAACTTGAACAAAGTTTGGGCTACTGTAAAATTTGAGTTTAGGCCAATTAGTAACTGGAGCTCGTTTCTTTCACAGTTTGAGTTTCGTTGCTTCTTCCGAGTTGATTCTGTTTGCAAACCGGAGTTCTTAAGTTGAACTTTCTGGTTAGATCTCTTATTTTAGTTTTACCCGTGCATTAGTTAAGTACTTATTGTGTGCTTGTTTGATTGCGATAGAGTACCCGGAGTGCGCCACTTGCTACTTTGAGTCTCTAGGTTTTGCGGATCATCAGCAAGGCAAGTAACACTATGATCATACTTTCCAATTACCCAGTTTTCATTGCATTAGTCCAACCCTCACACATTGCATGAGTAGAATCAATTAACTTGTGGGATTGGGTAGTAGATTGAGGTAGTACCTAGTACCTGCGTTACATTCAAACCTTTGGGAGTTACTTCTACGTTTGCTGTTAGGACATGCTATGCTCGTAGACGTGGATTGGGTGAGTGTATTCCATGACAGATGTGAGATTGTTAATTAATGGTTCAACTTAAGGTGGCAACTTTAACACACATCTGGGTGGATTGAGGCATCTGGTTATTCCAGTGATTGCCTGTTTTTCTTTTGGACCGCCACCCAGGCACAAAGGGATCATGAGATTTTTCATACGAGAAACTTCTGTGTGCATCCACATGCCAATATGGGCTCTGGCATAGTTGAGTAAGTTGTGGGAAACCTTTCCATGATGGGCTAGCAGATGTAGTGGGTTTTGTAGGTGTACCAGCCTATCTATCTGGTTAAGGGGACCTCTTCGGAAAGTGTCGGGGATATACCCCGCGGTGTAACCCGGCCGGAAGTATAGCCCGGCCGGACTTGGCGGTTTATTTGTGACGGTTTACACTTGGTGATTCACTGGCGATCCATCCTAACTAGACGGTTTGCAAGCAACCTGCCGGAATAATATCACTCACTGGTAACCCGGTTGGCGGATCACGGATGACAAGGCCCAAGGCCCAGAAGGCCGGTTCATGTTATGGTGGGCCGGTTTATGAAGAAAGCATAAGGAATATTCACCTCCAAAGGAAGCAAGACTAGGACTCCTTGTAATAAAGCAATCCTAATCCTACTAGGACTAGTCATGTAACCCGCCCCTTCAACATATATAAGGAGGGGCAGGGCTTCCCAAAAGAGGGACAAGTTTAGACAAGTTCTCACAAGTTTCTAGGGCTAGACACCAAGAGTCGGTTTACCGGCGACACCATGAGGATCATAATGAGATCTAGCCTCAAACAGCACGTGGGGTTATTACCGGATGATGTTTCCTGGGGCCCGAAGCTGTCTAAATCCCTTGTCTTGCGTCGCGTCTCTCGACTTTGCTCAACCCCTCTCAAGCTACTACATAGATGTGCGGCCTCACGACTAAGTCCGTTAATTCGGACATCTGCCGTGCTAATTCCACGACAGTTGGCGCCCACCGTGGGGCCAGCGCACGGTGGTGATGAGTTCTTGGAGGGTTCTACATCAAGGATCAAGAAGTTCGCAATTGTTTGAAAGAAGAATTGCTGGTTTCCAAGGATCTGGTCAGCCCCGAGCTCACCGGACCAGATTGCGATCTGCGAGGGTTAAAAAATCAAGAAAATTAGGGTTACGATCGGTTGGTGGCCGCAAGTCGCCAATATTAAACAATCGGGTCTACTGCAAGATCTCCTCAAACCGAAGGATGACCCAGAAGCGAGTTATTCCAAAGCACGGACTCCGCGGTTGACCCGCCTGGTTGACCACCCGGCCTCGCATCGAGCCATCGCGGACTCACCCTGCGTCACGTAGCCAAGCAGCCGCGGCTGATGGGTGACCACCCTGGCAGGCGCCACTCGCCGTATCCCGTCCTGAGCCGCACCGCTGCGCCGTGCCGCAAGTCACTCCGACAGCTTACCGCTACCACAAACCGCCCAGGTTTCCGACTCGCTCCGTTGTTGAACCATCAAAGCGCCCTCGCGCCTGCTTGAGTCACTGTTGCGCGGATTCGCCTCATCCCCCTCCGCGAGAGCCGCCGTGTCACGGTCACGACCGCAACCTTCGCCGGCCGGCCACCTCCATCAAGTCGCTGATGTACCTCGTCGGGTCACCCTGTCACGTCCTCCGTCACGCCGGTGAGCCACCTCAGCCTCGCTGAGCCGCCTCAAATCCGCCGTGGACAAACTGCTTTGAAATTCACCTCGGCCTTGAGGCTCCTCTACCATGGCCAGTCCAGCCTCCGCCTTTCCTGCAACCCGCCGTGGCCGCGGCCCGCTGCAATCTACCTCGTCCTGGCCTTGCCGAGCCGCCATTTCAAGTCGCCAACCACCGTGAGCCGTCCGTGCTTCGCTGGTTTCTACCTCTGCATCAGTGGCTTCGAGCGGCCCATTGTTCATCTTCGTTGAGCCGCCAGCTATTGTCGTCATCGTGGTCCCGCCGCCATGGTCAACCACCCCGGATTCTTCTGCCACCACGGGTCGAGAGTCGCCGGGCGGCTCCGCCTCGGATCCGACCTGAGTCGCCGTCGTCCTTGTTGCTAAGATGCCTCAATCTCGATTCCGAGTCGCCACCCGTCCGGGCGTGCCTCGCCTCCTTCTGCAGGGTTTTCTGCCATGGCCAAGCCGCCAGCACGTCGTTCCGCCGTCAGGCGTCAAGTGAGCAATCTCGGCAACCGCTGTGAGCCATCGGCAGCTGACCCGGCGCTATGTATATCACCCGTGGCTGCTGCCCGCGTCCGCAGCTTCGTCCTCGAGTTTTTTCTCCGTCATGGCCGTCATTACAAGTACGGGTGTGCGCCGGAGCAGGTTCTTAGCCGGCTCAAGCTTATTCTGATCAAACTGTGCACACCTCGCCAACTGAAGGAATATGCAGCAGGGTTCAGTGTTCAAGCAGTAGCGAAGTGGTCGCTTTCAGAGTGCCCTTTCCCCAGAGCTTAATCAACATCAACCAGGCTGGCAGTTGTCATTATAATTTGGCTAAAGATTAAAACTGCAAGCGGAGACCAAAAGACGTTTTCTCTGTAAACTTCACTGAGCACCGGCCATTACTTCACGCAAAGACCAAGGAAGATGCTATACACGTGGTCATCAATTTATGCTATTTAATAATGGTCGCATGCGTGTCAGACGAGTTGTGCTGGTTGTTTTACCCGTCAAAGAACAATCTATCAAGTCAAACTCCCACGCAGTACCAACTTCATTGTTCTACGCTCAGGGACATTCTAATGGACAATGCATCGCATGGGAATCATCTATCGTTCAAATATATCATGTGTTATCTATCCTATTTATTTTTTAATACATATTAAATCATTCGATCAAAAATACATCGCCCTGCTATATTTTATATGCAGGAAAATTATTCATTACAAAGCAGTATTATACCACGGAGGTGGAGGCACGCCAAACATCGTTCGACACAAGTGGTCGTCGTTATTCCACGGATTCCCGCGCCGGTTTACAGCGCCTTGGCCGTCTCTTGCGACCGAGCCGTTTTACAATGTCGTGGCCGTCTTTCGCGACCGCACCGGCTTACAATGAAGAGGACGACTAGCCCGACGACGCCGGCCGACCAATCTGTTGTTCGAGCAAATCAGGTGTTATCCCTCCTATATATTTTATCAGGATATTTTAATTCCTCTGAGCACCATTACACTGCCCTATTGGTGTTTTTACAGGTAAAATCATTGTTGTACCGCGGATATAAAACATGCATTGGCGACGTGCTACAACGGCGTTTTCCTCCGTGTTACATTACCTGATGAACGAACGGCTGGTTCACACGTCCACACCGATTTACTACGCGGAGGACAACTTGCTCATCTGTACTGGTTTACAACTGCAACCGATTCGTCTGTTTGAGCCGCCTCTAATACTGCGGTCGTTTTACTGTCCGCCCTGCGGTCCGGTCCATTCAACATACCGGGTTGACTCACAGACCCCGATGGGGATCAAGAATACATCAGGTGATATCCATCTAAAGTTTACTTCTTTTGATATATATCATTTTCATCAAAGAAGAACACGATGCTTTGATCAAGTTATTTTGCTATGCAGAACAATTCTATAAGGGACCAAACAGGACTTGCCATACAAGCGCAACTTTCTTATAGATACCCTACCTCCGCAGTCACTAGAAGGCTATGGATCCCAAGAAAAAACTGTTCTTGTCCCTAGGGAACCTTCCTTTGATGGAGATGCAATATTTCCTGCCCCTTGGTTGATCATTCCCTTTGATGGCAAAAGAAAAAACTATTCTTGTCCCTAGGGAACCTTCCTTTGATGACAGATGCAATATTTCCTGCCCCTTGGTTGATCATTCCCTTTGATGGCAAAAGAAAAAACTATTCTTGTCCCTAGGGAACCTTCCTTTGATGGCACATGCAATATTTCCTGCCCCTTGGTTGATCATTCCCTTTGATGGCAAAAGAAAAAAACATGTTCTTGTCCCTAGGGAACCTTCCTTTGATGGCAGATG
>LR738710.1:220582072-220627952 GCA_902687465.1 Secale cereale | reverse complement strand
TTGATGGCAAAAGAAAAAACCTGTTCTTGTCCCTAGGGAACCTTCCTTTGATGGCAGATGCAATATTTCCTGCCCCTTGGTTGATAATTCCCTTTGATGGCAAAAGAAAATCTGTTCTTGTCCCTAGGGTACTTCCTTTGATGGCAGATGCAATATTTCCTGCCCCTTGGAAGATACATACCCTTTGATGGCAAAAGAAAAGTTCTTGTCCCTAGGAGTACTTCCTTTGATGGCAGATGCAATATTTCCTGCCCCTTGGAGTACATCCTTTGATGGCAAAAGAAAAGAGTCATAGCCCTTTGGGTCGCACCCATTGATTGGCACATATGGAGCCTGGCAGCTCGCAAAAAGCCTCGACTACATGGTCTTGTTTGTAACAGTGTTTTGTGTTTTGCGTTTTGTGATTTTTTTCAAAGTTTTCTATGGTTAACCAAGTTTTTTGATCCGGAACTGGGCAACTTCAAAGTTGACCACATATCTACAAAGTGAAAAGTCTGGGTCATGAATACCAGCACAAGTTCAAAGTCTGGAACATAAACACCAGCATGATTTAAACCGGCGTTTATCTTAACCCGGATCGGCCATCATATTAAGCCGACAAAAGAAGCTAAGGGTTTCATCAGCACCCATGCCTTACATTATTCCTGCCGGATTAAGGTTTACAGATACACTTAATCACAGAAGCGGGTAAGATAATGACCGGTGTTTATTAACCCGGCCTGGCTTTTGACTATAAGTCGCCAGTATGAGATAAGATAATGACCGGTGTTTATTAACCCGGCCTGGTTTTGTTTATAAACCGGCTATCAATGATAGTCACCAATGTTCAAGTTTTGCGTTATCATCCTTACTACACTGGCTTGGTAAAACCAACCGTGTGATCAAACATTACTGGAACCGGTTTTCAAACCGGATTATATTATTCAAATATTTAATAGCCAACATGGCTGGATTTTTATTATGGTTATCAACATTATGATTGAGGTTGTCAAAGTTGCTTCAGCGCAATGGATATTATTTCATCAATGGGTATGATTTATTCTACAAAGGAATAGTCCCGAGTCGCTGCAGGCTTACAACCCGGCACTTGGGGGCTACATTATTCAGATTGAGATTATATTAAATACACAAGTCTCATGTCGCTGCAAGCATGCACCATGACACTTGGGGGCTAATGCAAAGTCCTATTTTGCTCACATTATTGAAGACCCGACTCATCACATCATATTGAGCCAGCCCTTGGGGGCTACCAATCTCTCCTGTTAACAATTCAAGGTACACAAGTATTAATCCATTATATTGAAGGGTCCATTGCTCAGTTGGTAAATCTCAAAGCTCTTAACCTTGTGGACGCGGGTTCAAACACCACGATGGAAGTTACATTATATAATGTTATTTTCAATGATTATATCTACAAAGTCCCTGCTCATTATTGCATAATAACCCGGCACTTGGGGGTTACATGTTGCTATTCAAATTTACATGATCATATTTTCAAAGTCCCTGCTCATTATTGCATAATAACCCGACACTTGGGGGCTACATGTTGCTATTCAAATTTACATGATCATATTTTCAAAGTCCCTGCTCATTATTGCATAATGACCCGGCACTTGGGGGGCTACGTGATATGGAATATTCAGTTTCATAGTGATTGGGATGAACAATCCGGATTTCTTCAAGATTGCAAGATTTATATTGAAACAAGTCTTAAGCTATCACTATGTTCTCCTCTTAAGACTTGGGGGCTACAGGTAATGTGCATATAAAGGAGGAACATCTTCAAATTCTCAGTTTTGGGTAAGTCCGGAAGGTTAATTGTGTGACCCGGCGTTGACAATAATCATAGCCCGGCATCTATAAACAGTCATGACCCGGAATTATCAGTTTTTATAAACCGGCAATGGTGGTAATCATAAACCGGTATCCTCAAGCCGGCTGGATATCAGTTGAATATTTCAAAGACCAATATTTTTGTCAAGTCAGAGCATTGAAGGCCGATTCAAATGGATTCTTGATTTATAATATTTATTTTCTGCAAGCAAATGGATTATGAAGCTGGTCTATTAACTTGGAGTTTTCAGAAGAAGAGCCTTGATTTTTTGCGTTGGTAATATTTGAACATATCTGCTAAGGAGATTTGCTATGAGATCATGGATACATATCAAGGAGGAAATGACAAGGACTTAAGGATGGTCAGGAGCCGATTTACAAGAATTCTTAACCCGGTGCACAACCTATCAAATTTGTTCTTGTGGTTATTTTGCAGCATAAGTTTACCATGATTAAATCCAAGCTAAATTGGGGGATAATGTCGGGGATATACCCCACGGTGTAACCCGGCCGGAAGTATAACCCGGCCGGACTTGGTGGTTTATTTGAGACGGTTTACACTTGGTGATTCACTGGCGATCCGTCCTAACTAGACGGTTTGCAAGCAACCTGCCGAAATAATATCACTCACTGGTAACCTGGTTGGCGGATCACGGATGACAAGCCCAAGGCCCAGAAGGCCGGTTCATGTTATGGTGGGCCGGTTTATGAAGAAAGCATAAGGAATACTCACCTACAAAGGAAGCAAGACTAGGACTCCTTGTAATAAAGCAATCCTAATCCTACTAGGACTAGTCATGTAACCCGCCCCTTCAACATATATAAGGAGGGGCAGGGCTCCCCAAAAGAGGGACAAGTTTAGACAAGTTCTCACAAGTTTCTAGGGCTAGACACCAAGAGCCGGTTTACCGGCGACACCATGAGGATCATAATGAGATCTAGCCTCAAACAGCACGTAGGGTTATTACCGGATGATGTTTCCT
This sequence comes from Secale cereale, assembly GCA_902687465.1. Taxonomy (NCBI): domain Eukaryota; kingdom Viridiplantae; phylum Streptophyta; class Magnoliopsida; order Poales; family Poaceae; genus Secale; species Secale cereale. Next base: position 220,625,136 of record LR738710.1, on the reverse strand, counting down.
GGGGCCCGAAGCTGTCTAAATCCCTTGTCTTGCGTCGCGTCTCTCGACTTTGCTCAACCCCTCTCAAGCTACTACATAGATGCGCGGCCTCACGACTAAGTCCGTTAATCCGGACATCTGCCGTGCTAATTCCACGATAGAAAGACTGTGTCTCGGTCATCCGTTTCTCAAACACCATGCAGTGCGAGAAACCAAACGGAGGCGATCGAGTCTTGTGGGGAAAAGTGCACAAACCTCTGCAGAGTGTACAAACTGATCATGATTAGCCGTGTCCCCGGTTATGGACGTCTTGAGTATCTAGTACTTGGATTATCATGTGAATCTCATCATGTTACTCTAATTAATATTGTTGGGTTTAATGATTATTTTTAATTGGGGTTGAGAGGATGTCTATCTTCTCAACGATGTTTCAACTACCATGATAGTTAATTAAAATATATTCCTTTGAAGTAGGGAAAAATTGGCTTTACGCAAAAACTTAACCGTAGAGCTTTCCACTAGCCATATTGCATATAGTATAGCTTTACTTCCATTGCATTCTCTTGTGTTACCTTGCCAGCATATTCCATGTGCTGACCCATTTTCGGGCTGCAACGTTTCATGTTGCAGACTTTTCAGACGACGAGTAAGGTGCCTTTTTAGGTCGTGGTTCTATACTCAGTGATGCCGTTGGAGTTGATGGACTCACTTATCTTCCAAGCCTTCCACTGTTATCGTGTTAGATGGCCTTCAGCCATATTTATTGTAATAAGTTCATTGTTGGACTATCGATGTAATAAGTGTGTGATTGCCACTCTGTTATAAATCCTTCAAGTACTGTGCGTGTCAGTATTACTGATCCAGGGATGACACTGATGCATAGAGATCAGACTGTTTGAGCTATGGTCGCTACAAGATGGTATCAGAGCACACGCTGCCTGTAGGACACGACCACTAAGCTAAAGCCCTAGAGCATTGTTCACTCTTCTCTTTCTGACTCTTCATCTTTTCTACTCTTTAGGATGGTGGATGCAAAGAACAAGTTCATGCAACCGGATGATGATACACCATTTGGACGACACCTGAAGGAAGTCACAAGATATCTAAACATTGGACTACCAAGTTTCACCGGAACCTACAACGCCACTCTACCTGAGGAAGAGCGTTGGTTGATTCAAGCCCAAGTTCCAGGAAGGACGTTCGCGCCCGTCACCTCACTCATAGAATTTTATTTTAATGCGCCTACATGGAACCTAGGCAGGAGCATGGCAGCCCACATTGCTATGGGAAGGATTGGAGAAGTCTACAAGCAGGAGCTAAAGGACACCGTCTACCAAATTTGTGGACGCCGAGATGAGAATTGGGACATGATCAGCACCCGGAAGGATAGATCCATTGCAGCATTCATCCAGGAGTTGAATCACCACATTCATCGCCAGGAGCACCAGATGTGTGCAGGGATGATAGATTTGAAGAAAGCCCTAAATAGGAATTTGGAGCTAGAGGAAGAACTCAAGTCTACACGCGACGGATACGAGGAGGAGATGCTAATACTTGTAGAGAAGAATGATGACTTGACACGGAAATTAGGGATATTCATGAGAGAAGAAGACGAGGAAGAAGAACCCAAGGAGATTCCACCGGAAGACTATATCATCATTGACGACACGGATTCAGAACCTGAGGATAGCAAGGGCGAAGATTATGAAGATGAAGCTGGAGCAGATATCATGGAATCCTCTGCCGATCAATATTTTTAGATGACCACCCTGTGACTAGTAGTTTACCTCCATATATTAGTTTTAGAGCACTTTTGTAACGTTAGTTAGATTTGTAAGATCTTGCTTGAAATTGATTGGTGTGATATGATTGTGTGTTTGCCTCATGTGCATATGGGTAGTGATTTTCCCTTAGACCTCTTTTCTATTCTGATCTCTCCCCTATACACCCATCAGATGCCTCCAATACGCGAATTTGAGTTTCCCCCTGAGCTCACCCAGTTGATCCAGCAGCAGAACACCCTGATGCAACTTCTTGTCCAGAACACTCAGAACAACCAGAACAACAACAACAACAACAACCCTCCACCACCACCACCCGTGGACAACCTGACACGTTTCTTAAGGTTGCAACCACCCGTGTTTGCTAGCAGCATCGAACCAATAGTGGCTAATGACTGGCTACGCAAGATTGGAAGCGATTTGACCACCGCCAATTGCTCGGATGCTGAGAAGGTGCGATTTGCCGCACACCAGTTCTCTGGACCAGCCGCAGCATGGTGGGAAAATTACACAGCCACTTATCCCGTAGCCAATGTGACTTGGGATCAGTTTCAGCAAGCTTTTCGTACCGCCCATGTCTCAACTGGAGCCATGAGTATGAAGAAGCAGGAGTTTCGCAATTTGCGCCAAGGCAACCGTACTATGGCCCAGTACGTGCATGAGTTTAGTACCCTATCTTGTTATGCCCCAGATGATGTGGCCACAGATGCCGCTAAGCAGGAGAGATTCATGGAAGGGCTGAATGATGAGATGAGTGTATAGTTGATGGTGGCAACTTTCAATAACTACCAGGAGCTGGTTGATCGCGCCCTAATGATTGAAAGGAAGCATCAACAGATTGAAAGTCGCAAGAGGAAGTATGGGCAAGGAAAGTATAATTCTGGAGCTCAGCAGAAGCCCCGTTTTACCCCTAAAATGGTAGGACAATTTCAACATACCCATGGAGGAGGTAGCTCGCACAACCACAATGGCCCCAAGAATGGAAATGGAAATGGAAATGGAGCAAATGGTAACCAGAGCCGCCCTACACCGTCCACACCCACCAAGAGGGATTTCAACCATGTCACTTGTTACAAGTGCGGGAAGAATGGACATTATGCCAATGAATGCCCATAAGCTAAGAATGGGAACGGCAATGGAAGCGCCGCGAAGAAGCCCAACCCGTTCAAAAAGGACAAGTGAACCACGTGACTGGGGAGGAGGTAGAAGAGCAACCAGATGTTTTTGTCCGTAAGTTTTTGGTTAAGACATTTACCTAGTTCTTTTCGATACTGGTGCATCGCATTCATATATTTCGAGGGGATTCGTAAATAGACATAGGATGTCCACCCGAGTTCTTAAGACCCCCATGTTAGTAAGTTCACCTAGAGCAGATTATATGGGAAACCAAGGATGTTTTCAGACGCCATTGATCATAGGACGCCATACTTTCCCCTCTGACCCAATAGTCCTGGAGTCACAAGGATTAGATGGGATATTAGGTATGGATTGGCTATCGAAGTATGGAGGGAACATTGACTATGCCAGTAAGTCAATTTTGCTCACCACCCCGGAGGGAAAAAGGATTAAGTATGTATCTAGGCATTCGCCCACAAGGACTCAAGTACATTCTCTCACGGGAGTTGTTTAGGAGGAAGTGCCAGAAGTGAAGGATTATCCGGATGTGTTTCCACAGGAGTTACCTGGCATGCCACCGGATAGAGATATAGAGTTTTTTATTGAACTTTTGCCAGGCACCGGGCCAATTTCTAAGAGACCATATAGGATGCCCGCAAAGGATTTGGAGGAGATAAAGAAACAGATTAAGGAGTTACTGGATAAAGGATTCATACTCCCAAGTTCTTCGCCTTGGGGTTCGCCGGTACTTTTAATGGAGAAGAAGAATGGATCGTTAAGAATGGTTGTTGATTACCGAGGACTGAACAAAGTAACGATCAAGAACAAGTACCCATTGCCGATGATCAATGATCTGTTCGATAGATTGCAAGGAGCTAAGATATTTTCCAAGATCGATCTGCGATCAGGGTACCACCAATTGAAGATCCGAGAGCTGGATATACCTAAGACGGCCTTTACCACCAGGTACGGGTTGTACGAGTATACCGTTATGTCTTTTGGTCTGACTAACGCACCGGCATACTTTATGAACCTGATGAACAAATTGTTTATGGAGTATTTGGATAATTTCGTCGTTGTGTTCATAGATGATATATTGATCTATTGAAGGATGAAGAAGAGCATGCACAGCATTTGCGTTTGGTATTGGAGAAGCTCAGAGAGCATCAGTTATATGCCAAGTTTAGCAAATGTGAATTTTGGTTGAAGGAAGTCGGATTTCTCGGACACGTTATATCTGGAGAAAGAATAGCAGTAGATCCCGCTAAGGTGGACACTGTGACCCATTGGGAAGCACTAACAACAGTTGGAGAGATCCGGAGTTTTCTTGGACTTGTAGGATACTACCGGAGATTTATTGAGAATTTCTCGAGGATTGCAAAGCCAATGACGGAGTTGTTGAAGAAGGACACCAAGTTCAGTTGGACAGAAGAATGTGAGGCCAGTTTCCAGGAATTAAAGAAAAGATTGGTCTCATCCCCTGTGTTGATTCTGCCAGATCAACATAAGGATTATGAGGTGTACTGTGACGCTTCACGTCGAGGACTTGGAGCAGTCCTTATGCAGGAAGGAAGAGTTGTTTCGTATGCTTCACGACAGCTAAAACCTCATGAGCTGAACTATGCCACCCACGATTTGGAGTTAGTAGCCGTAGTGCATGCATTGAAGACGTGGAGACATTTTCTTATTGGAAATCATTGTGAAGTATATACGGATCACAAGAGTTTGAAGTATATATTCACTCAGAAGGAGCTGAATCTCAGGCAAAGGAGATGGCTGGAACTCATTAAGGATTACGACATGAGATTGCATTATCATCCCGGAAAGGCTAACGTAGTAGCCGATGCGCTAAGCCGTAAGAGCCATGTCAATACCCTAATGATGGAGGATTTTCCAAAGGAGTTAGTCGAGGACTTACGAGAACTACGTATGGAGATAGTTCCGAGAGGCTATGTAGCAACACTAGAAATCCATTCTACCCTAATGGATAGAATCAGAGAAGCTCAGAAAACTGACAAGGAGGTTGTCTCTATAAAGGAGAGGATGAGCGAAGGAAGAACTAAAGGTTTCCGTGAGGATGAACACGACACCTTATGGTTTGAGGATTGAATCTATGTGCCAAATGACCCGGGGATTAGGAAGTTGATTCTACAGGAGGCCCATGATTCACCATACTCGATTCACCCAAGAAATACTAAGATGTATTTGGATTTGAAGGACATTTTCTGGTGGACCGGTATGAAGAAAGATATCGCGGAGTATGTAGCAGTTTGTGATGTATGTCAGAGAGTAATGGCAGAACATCAGAAGCCAGCAGGATTGTTACAACCTATGCCAATACCCGAATGGAAGTGGGAGAAGCTTGGCATGGATTTTATCACCGGATTGCCCAGGACAAAAGCAGGATATGATTGAATCTGGGTAGTAGTGGACCGATTAACGAAGGTATCCCACTTTTTCCCTGTGAAAACCACTTATACCAGTGCAAAGTTGGCAAAGATATACATGACCAGAATTGTATGTCTGCATGGAGTTCCGAGGAGCATCGTATCAGATAGAGGAACCCAGTTTACCTCAAAGTTCTGGAATCAGTTACATGAAACTTTGGGTACCAGACTAGATTTTAGCATGGCTTTTCACCCACAGACAGATGGACAGACGGAGAGAGTCAATCAGATTTTGGAAGATATGCTGAGAGCCTATGCATTAGATTATGGATCTCGTTGGGACGACAATTTTCCCTACGTAGAGTTCTCATACAACAACAGTTACCAAGCCAGTTTGAAGATGACACCGTTCGAGGCATTGTATGGAAGGAGATGCCGAACACTTTTAATGTGGGATGAAGTTGGAGACCGACAGTTGTTTGGACCAGACTTAATCAAAGAGTCTGAGGAGAAGGTGAAGTTGATCCGAGATAGACTGAAGGTAGCTTAGTCCAGGCAGAAGAGTTATGCAGACTCGAAGCGCAAGGAGATAGCCTATGAGATCGGAGATAGAGCGTACTTGAGAGTATCGCCTCTCTGAGGAGTTAAACGTTTCGTAGTTAAAGGGAAGTTAGCCCCGAGATTTTTGGGACCTTACCGTGTTTTGGAACGCATGGGAGAGGTTGCCTATAAGTTGGAGTTGCCCGAGGGATTGTCAGGAGTACACGACGTGTTTCACGTTTCACAGCTTAAGAAGTGCCATGCGGAGATGGCTGATATACCGCTTAGAGACACAGTACCCCTGGAAGCAATTCAGTTGGACAGTGATCTGACTTACGAGGAGAAGCCTGTTAAGATTCTCGAATTTTCAAGCAGAGTCACCAGCAGTAAGGTTATCAAGTTTTGCAAAGTTCAGTGGAGTCACCACACCGAGGAAGAAGCCACCTGGGAACGAGAAGATGATATACGCAAGGATCACCCACACCTCTTCTCTAGCCAAGTCGAATCTCGAGGGCGAGATTCATTCTAAGGGGGGTAGGTTTGTAATATCCCAAAGTTTCAATTTGGAATGTTATACATAGATCATATTGCATTTCATGCTTTTTGCATTTTCGTTTGTGGCGTTCCTCGAAATTCTAAGCAACTCAAGGACCTACGGAGAGAGTTGGGAATTTTACCGTTTTCGTATTTTAGTTCGCTCGAATACCGGTACGAGGACAATGTGATTCTAATTATTTCTCTCTCCTAAAAATATTTCTAAATACAAAATATGAGCAGAGATAATATGACTTCTCCAAAATAACATAAATATTGGAGGAAAAATGTTAAAATCACCTTTGGTATTTTTCTGGATTTATTTGCGAATTTATTTGCATAGGAAAAATGCGCGTCTTTCAAAATTTCATTTAGGTCCGGGACAAATGTTCACTTTGTCCTAAATATTATTAGAGGACGGTGAAAATTTATTTCGGGATTTTTGGAGTCCGTTTAGTATTTCTTTCGTTAGTTTTTCTGCGCCAGGACTCTATTTAAAAAAGAAAAAAAGGAAACCGACTTAGACGCGTATAGGATTGGGACTCTGGGCTTTATAAGCGCCAGAGCCGGCCCAAGTCGCCCGCCAGCCCCGCCTCGCCCCGCCAGCCCTGCCGCCCGCGAAACCCTAGCGCCGCCGCCGCTGCCCGCGCTGCCCGCCCCCGCCAGCTGCCTCCGCCAACGCCTCGCCCGCGCCGCCCCGCCGCCAGCTCGCCGCCACCGCCGCCGACCGCCCGTCTCGCTCGCCGGAGCACCGGATCCCACCGGAGTTCGTGAGGTAGTTACAGTTTTTTTTAGAACCGGTCGGTTTAGTATAAACCGTAGATCTATTTTTTTATTAGATTAGATCGGTTCGGTTTTCCGTCGGTTTAGTTATTTAGCGGGCGTTCGTCCGTACGTTAGTATTAACGAACGGTTTTCGTCAGTTAGCCGCAGACGGCGAACGTTCGTTCGTTAGACTGTTCGTCCGTTTTTCTTTTTTGGGGTATTTATCCGCGATTATTCCGATCGCGATTTCTGCCCTGCTCTTGTTTTTCGTTTTTATTTTCGCTCGAGAGTCGGAATCAGGTGATTCAAAATCCCAGATCTTCGCCTCGATACCCTCTTTACGTTTAATCAGCTTGAACAAAGTTTTGGCTACTGTAAAATTTGACTTTAGGCCAATTAGTAACCGGAGCTCGTTTCTTTCGCAGTTTGAGTTTCGTTGCTTCTTTTGAGTTGATTGTTTTTGCAAACCGGAGTTCTTAATTTGAACTTTCTAGTTAGATCTCTTATTTGATTTTTACCCGTGCATTAGTTAAGTACTTATTGTGTGCTTGTTTGATTTTGATAGAGTACCCGGAGTGCGCCGCTTGCTACTTTGAGTCTCTAGGTTTTGCGGATCATCAGCAAGGCAAGTAACACTTCGATCATACTTTCCAATTACCTAGTTTTCATTGCATTAGTCCAACCCTCACACATTGCATGAGTAGTATCAATTAACTTGTGAGATTGGGAAGTAGATTGAGGTAGTACCTATTACCTGCATTACATTCAAACCTTTGGGAGTTACTTCTACGTTTGTTGTTAGGACATGCTATGCTCGTAGACGTGGATTAGGTGAGTGTATTCCATGACAGATGTAAGATTGTTAATTAATGGTTCAACTTAAGGTGGCAACTTTAACACACATCTGGGTGGATTGAGGCATCTGGTTATTCGAGTGATTGCCTGTTTTTCTTTTGGACCGCCACCCAGGCTCAAAGGGATCATGAGATTTTTCATACTAGTAACTTCCGTGTGCAGCCACATGCCAATATGGGCTCTGGCATAGTTGAGTAAGTTGTGGGAAACCTTTCCATGATGGGCTAGCAGATGTAGTGGGTTTTGTAGGTGTACCGGCCTATCTATCTGGTTAAGGGGACCTCTTCGGAAAGACTGTGTCTCGGTCATCCGTTTCTCAAACACCATGCAGTGCGAGAAACCAAACGGAGGCGATCGAGTCTTGTGGGGAAAAGTGCACAAACCTCTGCAGAGTGTACAAACTGATCATGATTAGCCGTGTCCCCGGTTATTGACATCTTGAGTATCTAGTACTTGGATTATCATGTGAATCTCATCATGTTACTCTAATTAATATTGTTGGGTTTAATGATTATTTTTAATTGGGGTTGAGAGGATGTCTATCTTCTCAACGATGTTTCAACTACCATGATAGTTAATTAAAATATATTCCTTTGGAGTAGGGAAAAATTGGCTTTACGCAAAAACTTAACCGTAGAGCTTTCCACTAGCCATATTGCATATAGTATAGCTTTACTTCCATTGCATTCTCTTGTGTTACCTTGCCAGCATATTCCATGTGCTGACCCGTTTTCGGGTTGCAACGTTTCATGTTGCAGACTTTTCAGACGACGAGTAAGGTGCCTTTTTAGGTCGTGGTTCTATACTCAGTGATGCCGTTGGAGTTGATGGACTCACTTATCTTCCAAGCCTTCCACTGTTATCGTGTTAGATGGCCTTCAGCCATATTTATTGTAATAAGTTCATTGTTGGACTATCGATGTAATAAGTGTGTGATTGCCACTCTGTTATAAATCCTTCAAGTACTGTGCGTGTCAGTATTACTGATCCAGGGATGACACTGATGCATAGAGATCAGACTGTTTGAGCTATGGTCGCTACAAGATGGTATCAGAGCACACGCTGCCTGTAGGACACGACCACTAAGCTAAAGCCCTAGAGCACTATTCACTCTTCTCTTTCTGACTCCTCATCTTTTCTACTCTTTAGGATGGTGGATGCAAAGAACAAGTTCATGCAACCGGATGATGATACTGTTGGGGAACGTCGCATGGGAAACAAAAATTTTCCTACGTTCACCAAGATCAATCTAGGAGATGCATCTACGAGAGGAGAGTTGGATCCACATACCCTTGTAGATCGCTAAGCGGAAGCGTTCAAGAACGCGGTTGATGGAGTCGTACTCGCCGCGATTCAGATCGCCGAAGATCCTAGCACCGAACGGACGGTGCCTCCGCGTTCTTCACACGTGCAGCCCGGTGACGTCTCCCACGCCTTGATCCAGCAAGGAGAGAGGGAGAGGTTGGGGAAGACTCCATCCAACAGCAGCACGACGGCGTGGTGGTGATGGAGGAGCGCGGGACTCCAGCAGGGCTTCGCCAAGCGCTGCAAGAGACGAGGAGGGAGAGGGGTAGGGCTGCGCCAAGAGGGAGACTTTCTCGTGTGTCAAGCAGCCCTAAAACCTCACATATATATAGGGGGAAGGGAGGGCTGCGCCCCCCTTTAGGGTTTCCCACCCCTAGGGTGCGGCCAGCCCTAGATCCCATCTAGGGGGGCGGCCAAGGGGGAGAGAGGGGGAGGCGCACCACTATTGGGCCCTAGGGCCCAACTGCCCTAGGGTTTGCCCCCCCTCCCCTCTTGGAGGCGCCCTGGGACTTGGTGGGGGGGCGCACCAGCCCCCTTGGGGCTGGTCCCCTCCCACACTTAGCCCACGTAGCCTTCTGGGGCTGGTGACCCCACCTGGTGGACCCCCGGGACCCTCCCGGTGGTCCCGGTACATTACCGATATCGCCCGAAACTTTTCCGGTGACCAAAACAGGACTTCCCATATATGAATCTTTACCTCCGGACCATTCCGGAACTCCTCGTGACGTCCGGGATCTCATCCGGGACTCCGAACAACATTCGGTAACCGCGTACATACTTTCCCTATAACCCTAGCGTCATCGAACCTTAAGTGTGTAGACCCTACGGGCTCGGGAACCATGTAGACATGACCGAGACAACTCTCCGGCCAATAACCAACAGCGGGATCTGGATACCCATGTTGGCTCCCACATGTTCCACGATGATCTCATCGGATGAACCACGATGTCAAGGATTCAATCAATCCCGTATACGATTCCCTTTGTCTATCGGTATAGCACTTGCCCGAGATTCGATCGTCGGTATACCGATACCTTGCTCAATCTCGTTACCGGCAAGTCTCTTTACTCGTTCCGTAACACATCATCCCGTGATCAACTCCTTGATCACACATTGTGCACATTATGATGATGTCCTACCGAGTGGGCCCAGAGATACCTCTCCGTCATACGGAGTGACAAATCCCAGTCTCGATTCGTGCCAACCCAACAGACACTTTCGGAGATACCTGTTGTGCACCTTTATAGCCACCCAGTTACGTTGTGACGTTTGGTACACCCAAAGCATTCGTACGGTATCTGGGAGTTGCACAATCTCATGGTCTAAGGAAAAGATACTTGACATATAGAAAAGCTTTAGCATACGAACTACACGATCTGTGCTAGGCTTAGGATTGGGTCTTGTCCATCACATCATTCTCCTAATGATGTGATCCCGTTATCAACGACATCCAATGTCCATGGTTAGGAAACCGTAACCATCTATTGATCAACGAGCTAGTCGTCTAGAGGCTCACTAGGGACATGGTGTTTGTCTATGTATCCATACATGTATCTGAGTTTCCTATCAATACAATTCTAGCATGGATAATAAACGATTATCGTGAACAAGGAAATATAATAATAACCAATTTATTATTGCCTCTAGGGCATATTTCCAACAGTCTCCCACTTGCACTAGAGTCAATAATCTAGTTCACATCGCCATGTGATTAACACTCACAGGTCACATCGCCATGTGACCAACATCCAAAGAGTTCACTAGAGTCAGTAATCTAGTTCACATCAATATGTGATTAACACTCAATGAGTTATGTGTTTGATCATGTTATGCTTGTGAGAGAGGTTGTAGTCAACGGGTCTGCAACATTCAGATCCCTATGTACTTCGCAAAACTTTATGTCATATCGTAGATGCTGCTACCACGTTCCACTTGGAGCTATTCCAAACTGTTGCTCCATTATACGTATCCGGTATCTCCACTTAGAGTTATCCGGATAGGTGTTAAGCTTGCATCGACGTAACTCTTTACGTCGAGCTCTTTATCACCTCCATAACCGAGAAACATTTCCTTATTCCTCTAAGGATAATTTTGACCACTATCTAGTAATCCACTCCTGGATCACCTTTGTACCCTCTTGCCAGACATGTGGCAAGGCACACATCAGGTGCGGTACTTAGCATGGCATATCGTATAGAGCCTATGACAAAATCATAGGGGACGACCTTCGTCCTTCCTCTTTCTTCTGCCGTGGTCAAGCTTTGAGTCTTACTCAACTTCACACCTTACAACTCAGGTAAGAACTCCTTCTTTGACTGATCTATTTTGAACTTCTTCAAAATCATGCCAAGGTGTGTGATCTTTTGAAAGTATCATCAGGCGTCTTGATCTATCTGTATAGATCTTGATGCCCAATATGTAAGCAGCTTTATCCAGGTCTTCCTTTGAAAAACTCATTTCAAACAACCCTTTATGCTTTCCAGAAATTCTACATCATTTCGGATCAACAATATGTCATTCACATATACTTATCAGAAATGTTGTAGTGCTCCCACTCACTTTATTGCAAATACAAGTTTCCACCAAACTTTGTATACCCAAAAACTTTGATCACACCATCAAAGTGTATATTCCGACTCCGAGATGCTTGCTCTAGTCCATGGAAGGATCGCTGGAGCTAGCACACCTTTTAGCATCCTTAGGATCGACAAAAACCTTTCTGATTGTATCACATACAACCTTTCCTTACGAAAACTGGTAAGGAAACTTGTTTTGTCATCCATCTGCCAGATTTCATAAATGCAGCTAATGCTAACATGATTCCGACGGACTTAAGCATCGCTACGGGTGAGAAAATCTCATCGTAGTCAACTCCTTGAACTTGTGGAAAACTCTTCGCCACAAGTCGAGCTTCATAGACGGTGACATTACCGTCCACGTCCGTCTTAGTCTTAAAGATCCATTTGTCTCAATGGCTTGCCGATCATAGGGCAAGTCCACCAAAGTCCATACTTTGTTTTGATACATGGATCCTATCTCGGATTTATCGGCTTCTAACCATTTGTCGGAATATGGGCCCACCATCGCTTCTCCATAGTTCGTAGGTTCATCGTTGTCCAACAACATGACCTCTAAGACAGGATCACCGTACCACTCAAGAGTAGTATATATCCTTGTCGACCTACGAGGTTCGATAGCAACTTGATCTGGAGCTTCATGATCACTATCATTAGTTTCCTCTTCAACTGTCATAGGTTCCACAGAAACATCTTTCTGTGTTGCACTACTCTCCGGTTGAAGTGAGGGTTCGACAACCTCATCAAGTTCTATCTTCCTCCCACTCAATTCTTTCGAGAGAAACTCCTTCTCGAGAAAGGACCCATTCTTAGGGACAAACATTTTTGCCCTTGGATCTGAGATAGGAGGTATACCCAACTGTTACCTTTGGGTATCCTATGAAGATGTATTTGTCCGCTTTGGGTTCGAGCTTTTCCCGGCTGAAGCCATAAGCATCGCAGCCCCAAACATTAAGAAAACGACAACTTTGGTTTCTTGCCAAACCATACGACGTCGTCTCAACGGACTTAGATGGTGCCCTATCTAAAGTGAATGCAGCTGTCTCTAATGCATAACCTCAAAATAATAGCGGTAGATCGGTAAGACACACCATAGATCGCACCATATCTCATAAGGTTCGATTACGATGTCCGGACACACCATTATGCTGTGATGTTCCAGGGGACTTCAACTGCGAAACAATTCCACAATGTCTTAAGTGATTGCCAAACTCATAATTAAGATAATATCCCCTTGATCAGATCGTAGGAACATGGTCTTCTTGTTATGATGATTCTTAATCTTCACTCTGAAATTTTTGAACCTTTCAAACGTTTCAGACTTTTGCTTCATTAAGTAAATATACCATATCTACTCAAATCGTCAGTGAAGATGAGAAAATAACGATATCCACCACACGCCTTAATTCTCATTGGATCACATACATCAGCATGTATGATTTCCAATAAGTCACTTACCCGTTGCATTGTACCTGAAAACGAGATCTCAGTCATCCTGCCCATGAGGCATGGCTCGCATGTGTCAAGTGATTCAAAATCAAGTGATTCCAAACATCCATCAGCATGGAGTTTCTTCATGCATTTTATGCCAAAATGACCTAAGCGGCAGTGCCACAAGTAAGTGGTACTATCATTATTAACTCTACATCTTTTGGCATTAATATTATCATCATGTGTATTGCTATAATCGAGATTCAATAAACCATTGGGTGCATGACCATAAAGGTATTATTCATGTAAACAGAATAACCATTATTCTCTAACTTAAATGAATAACCGTATTGCAATGAACATGATCTAATCATATTCATGCTCAACGTAGACACCTGATAACATTTATCTAGGTTCAACACTAATCCCGAAAATAGAAGGAGCGTGCGATGGTGATCTTATCATCCTTGGAAACACTTCCAACACACATCGTCACCTCGCCCTTAGCTAGTCTCCGTTCAGTCCGTAGCTTTTGCTTCAAGTCACTAATAATAGCAACTGAACCAGTATCCAATACCCAGGTGCTACAAGGAGTACTACTAAGGTACACATCAATAACACGTATATCAAATACACTTTGTTGAAGTTGCCAGCTATCATATCTACCATGTATTTGGGGTGGTTCCGCTACCATGTGACCGTTCCCCTTACAATAGAAGCACTTGGTCTCGAGGTTTGGGTTCAACCATGGGTTCCTTCATCAGAGTGACAACAGGTTTGCCATTCATGAAGTTTCCCTTCTAGCCCTTACCCCTTTTGAAACCAGTGGTCTTGCTAAACCATCAACACTTGATGCTCCTTCTTGATTTCTACTTTTGCGGTACTAAAAACCGCTAACAGCACCGGGATCATCTCCATCCTTTGCATGTCATAGTTCATCACGAAGTTCTAGTAGCTTGGTGATAGTGTCTAGAGAATTCTGTCAACCACTATCTCACCTGGAAGATTAACTCCCACTTGGTTCAAGTGATTTCAGCACCCAGACATTCTGAGCACATGCTCACTAGTTGAGCCATTCTCCTCCATCTTTTTGGCAAAAGAACTTGTCAAAGGTCTCATACCTCTCAGCACGGGCATGAGCCTGAAATCCCAATTTCAGCTCTTAGAACATCTCATATGTTCTATGGCGTTCAAAACGTCATTGGAATCCCGATTCTAAGCCGTGAAGTATGGTGCACTAAACTATCAAGTAGTCATCAGGACGTCTCTGTCAGGTGTTCACAACATCCACAGACAACGTTGTAGGGGTTTGCACATCGAGCGGTGCATCAAAGACGTAAGCTTTCTGTGCAGCAGTGAGGACACTCCTCGGACTACGGACCCAGTCCGCATCCTTGCTTACATTATCTTTCAACTTAGTCTTTCTATAGGATCGTATTAAACAGGGAGCTACAACGCAGTTATTGGTCTACAACATAATTTGCAAAGTCAACTTAGACTATTGTTCATGATAAGTGAGTTTAACTAATCAAATTACTTATAACTCCCACTCAAATTGACATCCCTCTGGTCATCCGAGCGTGACATGATCCAAATCCACCAACCCAAGTCCGATCATCACGTGAGATGAGGTGGTGTCAATGGTGAACATCTTCATGTTGATCATATCTACTATATGACTCATACTCGACCTTTCGGTCTTCCGTGTTCCGAGGCCATGTCTGTACATGCTAGGCTCGTCAAGTCTAACCCGAGTGTTCTGCATGTGCAAAACTGGCTTGCACCCGTTGTATGCGAACGTAGAGTCTATCACACCCGATCATCACGTGGTGCTTCGAAACGACGAACCTTCGCAACGGCGCACACTCGGGGGGAACACAATTTTATCTTGAAATTTTAGTGAAGGATCATCTTATAATGCTACCGTCGTCCTAAGCAAAATAAGATGCATAAAAGGATTAACATCACATGCAAATCATAAGTGACATGATATGGCCATCAACTCGTGCTTTTGATCTCCATCTCCAAAGCACCGGCATGATCTCCATCGTCACCGGCGCCACACCATGATCCCCATCATCATGATCTCCATCATCGTGTCGCCATCGGGGTTGTCGGCGCCCACCATGCTCTTACTACTATTGCTACCGTTTAGCGATAAAGTAAAGCATTACAAAGCGCTTAATGATTGACACGCAGGTCATACAAAAATTAAAGACAACCCTATGGCTCCTGCCGATTGCCGTATGCATCGACATGCAAGTCGATATTAACTATTACAACATGATCATCTCATACATCAAATATATCTCATCATGTCATTGGCCATATCATATCACATACATACCCTGCAAAAACAAGTTAGACGTCCTCTAATTTGTTGTTGCATGTTTTACGTGGCTGCTATGGGTATCTAGCAAGAACGCTTCTTACCTACGCAAAGCCACAACGGTGATATTTAAGTTGCTATTTAACCTTCTACAAGGACCGCCTTTGTCTATTCCGATTCAACTAAGATAGGAGAGACAGACACCCGCCAGCCATCTTATGCAACAAAAGTCGCATGTCTGTCGATGGAACCGGTCTCATGTACGTGGACATGTAAAGTTGGTCCGGGCCGCTTCATCCCATAATACCGCTGAATCAAGAAAGACCAAGGAGGGAAGCAATTTAAATATCAACGCCCACAAACCCCTTTGTGTTCTACTCGTGAAAACATCTACGCAAGATCCTAGCTCATGATGCCACTGTTGGGGAACGTCGCATGGGAAACAAAAATTTTCCTACGTTCACCAAGATCAATCTAGGAGATGCATCTACGAGAGGAGAGTTGGATCCACATACCCTTGTAGATCGCTAAGCGGAAGCGTTCAAGAACGCGGTTGATGGAGTCGTACTCGCCGCGATTCAGATCGCCGAAGATCCTAGCACCGAACGGACGGTGCCTCCGCGTTCTTCACACGTGCAGCCCGGTGACGTCTCCCACGCCTTGATCCAGCAAGGAGAGAGGGAGAGGTTGGGGAAGACTCCATCCAACAGCAGCACGACGGCGTGGTGGTGATGGAGGAGCGCGGGACTCCAGCAGGGCTTCGCCAAGCGCTGCAAGAGACGAGGAGGGAGAGGGGTAGGGCTGCGCCAAGAGGGAGACTTTCTCGTGTGTCAAGCAGCCCTAAAACCTCACATATATATAGGGGGAAGGGAGGGCTGCGCCCCCCTTTAGGGTTTCCCACCCCTAGGGTGCGGCCAGCCCTAGATCCCATCTAGGGGGGCGGCCAAGGGGGAGAGAGGGGGAGGCGCACCACTATTGGGCCCTAGGGCCCAACTGCCCTAGGGTTTGCCCCCCTCCCCTCTTGGAGGCGCCCTGGGACTTGGTGGGGGGGGGCGCACCAGCCCCCTTGGGGCTGGTCCCCTCCCACACTTAGCCCACGTAGCCTTCTGGGGCTGGTGGCCCCACCTGGTGGACCCCCGGGACCCTCCCGGTGGTCCCGGTACATTACCGATATCGCCCGAAACTTTTCCGATGACCAAAACAGGACTTCCCATATATGAATCTTTACCTCCGGACCATTCCGGAACTCCTCGTGACGTCCGGGATCTCATCCGGGACTCCGAACAACATTCGGTAACCGCGTACATACTTTCCCTATAACCCTAGCGTCATCGAACCTTAAGTGTGTAGACCCTACGGGCTCGGGAACCATGTAGACATGACCGAGACAACTCTCCGGCCAATAACCAACAGCGGGATCTGGATACCCATGTTGGCTCCCACATGTTCCACGATGATCTCATCGGATGAACCACGATGTCAAGGATTCAATCAATCCCGTATACGATTCCCTTTGTCTATCGGTATAGCACTTGCCCGAGATTCGATCGTCGGTATACCGATACCTTGCTCAATCTCGTTACCGGCAAGCCTCTTTACTCGTTCCGTAACACATCATCCCGTGATCAACTCCTTGATCACATATTGTGCACATCATGATGATGTCCTACCGAGTGGGCCCAGAGATACCTCTCCGTCATACGGAGTGACAAATCCCAGTCTCGATTCGTGCCAACCCAACAGACACTTTCGGAGATACCTGTTGTGCACCTTTATAGCCACCCAGTTACGTTGTGACGTTTGGTACACCCAAAGCATTCCTACGGTATCTGGGAGTTGCACAATCTCATGGTCTAAGGAAAAGATACTTGACATATAGAAAAGCTTTAGCATACGAACTACACGATCTGTGCTAGGCTTAGGATTGGGTCTTGTCCATCACATCATTCTCCTAATGATGTGATCCCGTTATCAACGACATCCAATGTCCATGGTTAGGAAACCGTAACCATCTATTGATCAACGAGCTAGTCGTCTAGAGGCTCACTAGGGACATGGTGTTTGTCTATGTATCCATACATGTATCTGAGTTTCCTATCAATACAATTCTAGCATGGATAATAAACGATTATCGTGAACAAGGAAATATAATAATAACCAATTTATTATTGCCTCTAGGGCATATTTCCAACAGATACACCATTTGGACGACACCTGAAGGAAGTCACAAGATATCTAAACATTGGACTACCAAGTTTCACCGGAACCTACAACGCCACTCTACCTGAGGAAGAGCGTTGGTTGATTCAAGCCTAAGTTCCAGGAAGGACGTTCGCGCCCGTCACCTCACTCATAGAATTTTATTTTAATGGGCCTACATGGAACCTAGGCAGGAGCATGGCAGCCCACATTGCTATGGAAGGATTGGAGAAGTCTACAAGCAGGAGCTAAAGGACACCATCTACCAAATTTGTGGACGCCGAGATGAGAATTGGGACATGATCAGCACCCGGAAGGATAGATCCATTGCAGCATTCATCCAGGAGTTGAATCACCACATTCATCGCCAGGAGCACCAGATGTGTGCAGGGATGATAGATTTGAAGAAAGCCCTAAATAGGAATTTGGAGCTAGAGGAAGAACTCAAGTTCACACGCGACGGATACGAGGAGGAGATGCTAATACTTGTAGAGAAGAATGATGACTTGACACAGAAATTAGGGATATTCATGAGAGAAGAAGACGAGGAAGAAGAACCCAAGGAGATTCCATCAGAAGACTATATCATCATTGACGACACGGATTCAGAACCTGAGGATAGCAAGGGCGAAGATTATGAAGATGAAGCTGGAGCAGATATCATGGAATCCTCTGCCGATCAATATTTTTAGATGACCACCCTGTGACTAGTAGTTTACCTCCATATATTAGTTTTAGAGCACTTTTGTAACATTAGTTAGATTTGTAAGATCTTGCTTGAAATTGACTGGTGTGATATGATTGTGTGTTTGCCTCATGTGCATATGGGTAGTGATTTTTCCTTAGACCTCTTTTCTATTCTAATCTCTTCCCTCTACACTCATCAGATGCCTCCAAGACGCGAATTTGAGTTTCCCCCTGAGCTCACCCAGTTGATCCAGCAGCAGAACACCCTGATGCAACTTCTTGTCCAGAACACTCAGAACAACCAGAACAACAACAACAACAACCCTCCACCACCACCACCCGTGGACAACCTGACACGTTTCTTAAGGTTGCAACCACCCGTGTTTGCTAGCAGCATCGAACCAAGATTGGAAGGGATTTGACCACCGCCAATTGTTCGGATGCTGAGAAGGTGCGATTTGCCGCACACCAGTTCTCTAGACCAGCCGCAGCATGGTGGGAAAATTACACAGCCACTTATCCCGTAGCCAATGTGAGTTGGGATCAGTTTCAGCAAGCTTTTCGTACCGCCCATGTCTCAACTGGAGCCATGAGTATGAAGAAGCAGGAGTTTCGCAATTTGCGCCAAGGCAACCGTACTATGGCCCGGTACGTGGATGAGTTTAGTACCCTATCTCGTTATGCCCCAGATGATGTGGCCACAGATGCCGCTAAGCAGGAGAGATTCATGGAAGGGCTGAATGGTGAGATGAGTGTACAGTTGATGGTGGCAACTTTCGATAACTACCAGGAGCTGGTTGATCGCGCCCTACTGATTGAAAGGAAGCATCAACAGATTGAAAGTCGCAAGAGGAAGTATGGGCAAGGAAAGTATAATTCTGGAGCTCAGCAGAAGCCTCGTTTTACCCCTAAAACGGTAGAACAGTTTCAACATACCCATGGAGGAGGTAGCTCGCACAACCACAATGGCCCCAAGAATGGAAATGGAAATGGAGCAAATGGTAACCAGAGCTGCCCTACACCGTCCACACCCACCAAGAGGGATTTCAACCATGTCACTTGTTACAAGTGCGTGAAGAATGGACATTATGCCAATGAATGCCCATAAGCTAAGAATGGGAACAGCAATGGAAGTGTCGCGAAGAAGCCCAACCCGTTCAACAAAGGACAAGTGAACCACGTGACTGGGGAGGAGGTAGAAGAGCAACCAGATGATGTTGTCGGTAAGTTTTTGGTTAAGACATTTACCTAGTTCTTTTCGATACTGGTGCATCGCATTCATATATTTCGAGGGGATTCGTAAATAGACATAGGATGTCCACCCGAGTTCTTAAGACCCCCATGTTAGTAAGTTCACCTGGAGCAGATTATATGGCACACCAAGGATGTTTTCAGACACCATTGATCATAGGACGCCATACTTTCCCCTCTGACCCAATAGTCCTGGAGTCACAATGATTAGATGTGATATTAGGTACGGATTGGCTATCGAAGTATGGAGGGAACATTGACTATGCCAGTAAGTCAATTTTGCTCACCACCCCGGAGGGAAAAAGGATTAAGTATGTATCTAGGCATTCGCCTACAAGGACTCAAGTACATTCTCTCACGGGAGTTGTTCAGGAGGAAGTGCCAGAAGTGAAGGATTATCCGGATGTGTTTCCACAGGAGTTACCTGGCATGCCACCGGATAGAGATATAGAGTTTTTTATTGAACTTTTTCCAGGCACCGGACCAATTTCTAAGAGACCATATAGGATGCCCGCAAAGGATTTGGAGGAGATAAAGAAACAGATTAAGGAGTTACTGGATAAAGGATTCATACGCCCAAATTCTTCGCCTTGGGGTTCGCCAGTACTTTTAGTGGAGAAGAAGGATGGATCGTTAAGAATGGTTGTTGATTACCGAGGACTGAACGAAGTAACGATCAAGAACAAGTACCCATTGCCGATGATCAATGATTTGTTCGATAGATTGCAAGGAGCTAAGATATTTTCCAAGATTGATCTGCGATCAGGGTACCACCAATTGAAGATCCGAGAGCAGGATATACCTAAGACGGCCTTTACCACCAGGTACGGGTTGTACGAGTATACCGTTATGTCTTTTGGTCTGACTAACGCACCGGCATACTTTATGAACCTGATGAACAAATTGTTTATGGAGTATTTGGATAAGTTCGTCGTAGTGTTCATAGATGATATATTGATCTATTGAAGGATGAAGAAGAGCATGCACAGCATTTGCGTTTGGTATTGGAGAAGCTTAGAGAGTATTAGTTATATGCCAAGTTTAGCAAATGTCAATTTTGGTTGAAGGAAGTCGGATTTCTCGGACACGTTATATCTGGAGAAGGAATAGCAGTAGATCCCGCTAAGGTGGACACTGTGACCCATTGGGAAGCACTAACAAGAGTTGGAGAGATCCGGAGTTTTCTTGGACTTGCAGGATACTACCGGAGATTTATTGAGAATTTCTCGAGGATTGCAAAGCCAATGACGGAGTTGTTGAAGAAGGACATCAAGTTCAGTTGGACAGAAGAATGTGAGGCCAGTTTCCAGGAATTAAAGAAAAGATTGGTCGCATCCCTTGTGTTGATTCTGCCAGATCAACATAAGGATTATGAGGTGTACTGTGACGCTTCATGTCGAGGACTTGGAGCAGTCCTTATGCAGGAAGGAAGAGTTGTTTCGTATGCTTCACGATAGCTAAAACCTCATGAGTTGAACTATGCCACCCACGATTTGGAGTTAGCAGCCGTAGTGCATGCATTGAAGACGTGGAGACATTTTCTTATTGGAAATCATTGTGAAGTATATACGGATCACAAGAGTTTGAAGTATATATTCACTTAGAAGGAGCTGAATCTCAGGCAAAGGAGATGGCTGGAACTCATTAAGGATTACGACATGAGATTGCATTATCATCCCGGAAAGGCTAACGTAGTAGCCGATGCGCTAAGCCGTAAGAGCCATGTCAATACCCTAATGATGGAGGATTTTCCAAAGGAGTTAGTCGAGGACTTACGAGAACTACGTATGGAGATAATTCCGAGAGGCTATGTAGCAACACTAGAAATCCATTCTACCCTAATGGATAGAATCAGAGAAGCTCAGAAAACTGACAAGGAGGTTGTCTCTATAAAGGAGAGGATGAGCGAAGGAAGAACTAAAGGTTTCCGTGAGGATGAACACGACACCTTATGGTTTGAGGATTGAATCTATGTGCCAAATGACCCGGGGATTAGGAAGTTGATTCTACAGGAGGCCCATGATTCACCATACTCGATTCACCCAGGAAATACTAAGATGTATTTGGATTTGAAGGACATTTTCTGGTGGACCGGTATGAAGAAAGATATCGCGGAGTATGTAGCAGTTTGTGATGTATGTCAGAGAGTAATGGCAGAACATCAGAAGCCAGCAGGATTGTTACAACCTATGCCAATACCCGAATGGAAGTGGGAGAAGCTTGGCATGGATTTTATCACCGGATTGCCCAGGAGAAAAGCAGGATATGATTAAATCTGAGTAGTAGTGGACCGATTAACGAAGGTATCCCACTTTTTCCCTGTGAAAACCACTTATACCAGTGCAAAGTTGGCAAATATATACATGACCAGAATTGTATGTCTGCATGGAGTTCCGAGGAGCATCGTATCAGATAGAGGAACCCAGTTTACCTCAAAGTTCTGGAATCAGTTACATGAAACTTTGGGTACCAGACTAGAGTTTAGCACGGCTTTTCACCCACAGACAGATGGACAGACGGAGAGTCAATCAGATTTTGGAAGATATGCTGAGAGCCTGTGCATTAGATTATGGATCTAGTTGGGACGACAATTTTCCCTACGCAGAGTTCTCATACAACAACAGTTACCAAGCCAGTTTGAAGATGGCACCGTTCGAGGCATTGTATGGAAGGAGATGCCGAACACTGTTAATGTGGGATGAAGTTGGAGACCGACAGTTGTTTGGACCAGACTTAATCAAAGAGTCCGAGGAGAAGGTGAAGTTGATCCGAGATAGACTGAAGGTAGCTTAGTCCAGGCAGAAGATTTATGCAGACTCGAAGCGCAAGGAGATAGCCTATGAGATCGGAGATAGAGCGTACTTGAGAGTATCGCCTCTGTGAGGAGTTAAACGTTTCGTAGTTAAAGGGAAGTTAGCCCCGAGATTTTTGGGACCTTACCGTGTTTTGGAACGCATGGGAGAGGTTGCCTATAAGTTGGAGTTGCCCGAGGGATTGTCAGGAGTACACAACGTGTTTTACGTTTCACAGCTTAAGAAGTGCCATGCGGAGATGGCCGATATAGCGCTTAGAGACACAGTACCCCTGGAAGCAATTCAGTTGGACAGTGATCTGACTTACGAGGAGAATCCTGTTAAGATTCTCGAATTTTCAAGCAGAGTCACCAGCAGTAAGGTTATCAAGTTTTGCAAAGTTCAATGGAGTCACCACACCGAGGAAGAAGCCACCTGGGAACGAGAAGATGATCTACGCAATGATCACCCACACCTCTTCTCTAGCCAAGTCGAATCTCGAGGGCGAGATTCATTCTAAGGGGGGTAGGTTTGTAATATCCCAAAGTTTCAGTTTGGAATGTTATACATAGATCATATTGCATTTCATGCTTTTTGCATTTTTGTTTGTGGCATTCCTCGAAATTGGAGAGAGTTGGGAATTTTACCGTTTTCGTATTTGAGTTCGCTCGAATACCGGTACGAGGACAGTGTGATTCTAATTATTTCTCTCTCCTAAAAATATTTCTAAATACAAAATATGAGTGGAGATAATATGACTTCTCCAAAATAACAGAAATATTGGAGGAAAAATGTTAAAATCACCTTTGGTATTTTTCTGGATTTATTTGCGAATTTATTTGCATAGGAAAAATGCGCGTCTTTCAAAATTGCATTTAGGTCCGGGAAAAATGTTCACTTTGTCCTAAATATTATTAGAGGACGGTGAAAATTTATTTCGGGATTTTTGGAGTCTGTTCAGTATTTCTTTCGTTAGTTTTTCTACGCCAGGACTCTATTTAAAAAAAAAGGAAACCGACTTAGACTCGTATAGGATTGGGACTCTGGGCTTTATAAGCGCCAGAGCCGGCCCAAGTCGCCCGCCAGTGCCGCCTCGCCCCGCCAGCCCGCCAGCCCTGCCGCCCGCGAAACCCTAGCGCCGCCGCCGCTGCCCGCGCTGCCCGCCGCCGCCGCCGACCACCCACCTCGCTCGCCGGATCACCGCCGCCGCCGGAGCACCGGATCCCGCCGGAGTTCGTGAGGTAGTTACAGTTTTTTTTAGAACCGGTCGGTTTAGTATAAACCGTAGATCTGTTTTTTTATTAGATTAGATCGGTTCGGTTTTCCGTCGGTTTAGTTATTTAGCGGGCGTTCGTCCGTACGTTCGTTTTAACGAACGGTTTTCGTCAGTTAGCCGCAGACAGCGAACGTTCGTTTGTTAGCCCGTTCGTCCGTTTTTCTTTTTCGCGGTATTTATCCGCGATTATTCCGATCGCGATTTCTGCCCTGATCTTGTTTTTTGTTTTTATTTTCGCTCAAGAGTCAGAATCAGGTGATTCAAAATACCAGATCTTCGCCGCGATACCCTCTTTACGTTTAATCAACTAGAAGAAAGTTTTGGCTACTGTAAAATTTGACTTTAGGCCAATTAGTAACCGGAGCTCGTTTCTTTCGCAGTTTGAGTTTCGTTGCTTCTTTCGAGTTGATTCTTTTTGCAAACCGGAGTTCTTAATTTGAACTTTCTGGTTAGATCTCTTATTTGATTTTTACCCGTGCATTAGTTAAGTACTTATTGTGTGCTTGTTTGATTGCGATAGAGTACCCGGAGTGTGCCGCTTGCTGCTTTGAGTCTCTAGGTTTTGCGGATCATCAGCAAGGCAAGTAACACTTCGATCATACTTTCCAATTACCTAGTTTTCATTGCATTAGTCCAACCCTCACACATTGCATGAGTAGGATCAATTAACTTGTGAGATTGGGAAGTAGATTGAGGTAGTACCTATTACCTGCATTACATTCAAACCTTTGGGAGTTACTTCTACGTTTGCTGTTAGGACATGCTATGCTCGTAGACGTGGATTGGGTGAGTGTATTCCATGACAGATGTGAGATTGTTAATTAATGGTTCAACTTAAGGTGGCAACTTTAACACACATCTGGGTGGATTGAGGCATCTGGTTATTCGAGTGATTGCCTGTTTTTCTTTTGGACCGCCACCCAGGCTCAAAGGGATCATGAGATTTTTCATACTAGAAACTTCCGTGTGCAGCCACATGCCAATATGGGCTCTGGCATAGTTGAGTAAGTTGTGGGAAACCTTTCCATGATGGGCTAGCAGATGTAGTGGGTTTTGTAGGTGTATCGGCCTATCTATCTGGTTAAGGGGACCTCTTCGGAAAGACTGTGTCTCGGTCATCCGTTTCTCAAACACCATGCAGTGCGAGAAACCAAACGGAGGCGATCGAGTCTTGTGGGGAAAAGTGCACAAACCTCTGCAGAGTGTACAAACTGATCATGATTAGCCGTGTCCCCAGTTATGGACGTCTTGAGTATCTAGTACTTGGATTATCATGTGAATCTCATCATGTTACTCTAATTAATATTGTTGGATTTAATGATTATTTTTAATTGGGGTTGAGAGGATGTCTATCTTCTCAACGATGTTTCAACTACCATGATAGTTAATTAAAATATATTCCTTTGAAGTAGGGAAAAATTGGCTTTACGCAAAAACTTAACCGTAGAGCTTTCCACCAGCCATATTGCATATAGTATAGCTTTACTTCCATTGCATTCTCTTGTGTTACCTTGCCAGCATATTCCATGTGCCCGTTTTCGGGCTGCAACGTTTCATGTTGCAGACTTTTCAGACGACGAGTAAGGTGCCTTTTTAGGTCGTGGTTCTATACTTAGTGATGCCGTTGGAGTTGATGGACTCACTTATCTTCCAAGCCTTCCGCTGTTATCGTGTTAGATGGCCTTCAGCCATATTTATTGTAATAAGTTCATCGGTGGACTATCGATGTAATAATTGTGTGATTGACACTCTGTTATAAATCCTTCAAATACTGTGCGTGTCAGCATTACTGATCCAGGGATGAGACTAATGCATAGAGATCATACTGTTTGAGGTCTGGTCGCTACAGTTATTCTCACGATGAGTGGACTCCGCTCATCATTCATGAGAAAAAGGCTGGTAACCGGGATGCCCAGTCCGGTGCTCAAATCATAATAATTAAACAAATCTCCCCCAGGGTTGCTGTTGATTTGGACGGTACCCGTTGTTTCGGGTCAGCCGTGGAGTGTGCTTGTTGGTGGTTGGGGATTATAAACTTTACCATTCTTTTGGGAACCGCCTATAATGTGTGTAGCATGGAAGATATCGAGATCTCTTGGTTGTTATGTTCACAAGGAAAGTATACCGCTCAAAATATTATTCACCTCTATTTCAAAATCGAGCTCTAGCACCTCTACAAATCCCTTCTTCCCTCTACGAAGGGCCTATCTATTTACTTTTATGTTGAGTCATCATCCTCTTATTAAAAAGCACCAGCTGGAGAGCACCGCTGTCATTTGCATGTATTGCTATTAATTTACATTGAGTATGATTGTGACTGGATCTCTTTTACCATGAATTACAATGTCTAGTCAGTCCTTGATCTTCAAAGGTGCTCTGCATTTATGTTTTGCGGTCTTAGAAAGGGCTAGCGAGATACCATCTTGTCATATCATAATATGATTGTTTTGAGAAAGTGTTGTCATTCGAGGTTTATTATTATTGCTCTCTAGTTGATTATGCCATTGATATGAGTAGACTTGAGACCAAAAAGTTATTGTGAATGTGGTTAGTTCAAGATCTTTGCTGAAAACTTGAATGCTGGCTTTACATATTTACAACAACAAGAGCAAACAGAGTTTGTCAAAGTTTTTCTTTATCACTTTCAGTTTATCAACTGAATTGTTTGAGGACAAGCAAAGGTTTAAGCTTGGGGGAGTTGATACGTCTCCAACATATCTACTTTTCCAAACACTTTTGCCCTTGTTTTAGACTCTAACTTGCATGATTTGAATGGAACTAACCCGGACTGACGTTGTTTTCTACAGAACTGCCATGGTGTTATTTTTGTGCAGAAATAAAAGTTCTCGGAATGACCTGAAAATTAACGGAGATTTATTTTGGAATATATAAAAAATACCTATGGAAAGAACCAGACCAGGGGGCCCACGCCCTGTCCACGAGGGTGGAGGGCGCGCCCCCGGCCTCGTGGGCCCCCTGAGGCTCCACCGACATCACCCCCAGCTCCATATATTCACTTTCGGGGAGAAAAAAATCAGAGAGAAGGATTCATCGTGTTTTATGATATGGAACCGTCGCCAAGCCCTAATCTCTCTCGGGAGGGCTGATCTGGAGTCCGTTCGGGGCTCCGGAGAGTGGAGATCGTCGTCGTTGTCATCATCAACCTTCCTCCATCACCAATTTCATGATGCTCACCGCCGTGTGTGAGTAATTCCATCGTAGGCTTGCTGGACGGTGATGGGTTGGATGAGATTTACCATGTAATCGAGTTAGTTTTGTTAGGGTTTGATCCCTAGTATCCACTATGTTCTACGATAGATGTTGCTATGACTTTGACATGCTTAATGCTTGTCACTAGGGCCCGAGTGCCATGATTTCAGATCTGAACCTATTATGTTTTCCTGAATATATGTGTGTTCTTGATCCTATCTTACAAGTCAATAGTCACCTACTATGTGTTATGATCCGGCAACCCCTA
Source organism: Secale cereale (assembly GCA_902687465.1). NCBI lineage: Eukaryota > Viridiplantae > Streptophyta > Magnoliopsida > Poales > Poaceae > Secale > Secale cereale. Next base: position 220,597,855 of record LR738710.1, on the reverse strand, counting down.
AGTGACAATAATCGGGACCACTCCCGGTGATGACCGTGGTTTGAGGAGTTCATGTATTCACTATTTGTTAGTACTTTGGTCCGGTACTCTATTAAAAGGAGGCCTTAATATCCCTTAGTTTCCAATAGGACCCCGCTGCCACGGGAGGGTAGGACAAAAGATGTCATGCAAGTTCTTTCCCATAAACACGGATGAGTATATTCAGAATACATGCCTACATTACATTGATGAACTGGAGCTAGTTCTGTGTCACCCTATGTTATAACTATTACATGATGAATCACATCCGACATAATTATCCATCACTGATCCAATGCCTACGAGAGTTTCACATATTGCTTGTTGCTTATTTACTTTTCCGTTGCTACTGTTACAGTCACTAGAAAACTACTATCGCTCATTTTGCCACTGTTACCAATACTTCCATATTACTTTGCTACTAAATACTTTACTGCAGATAATAAATCTTCCAGTGTGGTTGAATTGACAACTCAACTGTTAATAAGTGAGAGTATTCTTTGGCTTCCCTTGTGTCAAATCAATAAATTTGGGTTGAATACTCTACCCTCGAAAACTATTGCGATCCCCTATACTTGTGGGTTATCACAGTACCGAGCAAAAGTTTCTCGCACTACCTTTCGATGAGCATATTGGATTGCTCTTTACTTTGAATGCTAAAAGCCACTTCGGCAAAATCCTTATCGAGGTGCTTCAGCCACGCAATGAACCTAACAAGGGGAAGGTTGTTCACAAATCTTCAGTCTCTGCTAATAACGAGCGCCCCGACACTCTTTATAGGTGAAAACAAAGCAAAGCAAGTGGTTCTGAAAGTCACAATATGTCTGCTGCCACTTCTCTTGTGTCGTTGCTGCAGCCGATGTAGAACAAGAAGCAGAGCCAGACGAACAGGTGCCTCGAGATGACGATGAGGATGAGAATATGTTCCCTGATCTTGTAGATATTGCCAGTAAACAAGCAATGGAAGATGAATATCAGGAACAACCTATTAGTCATGCTAGATTTGATGACACTGACGTGGAAGAGAGGCAGGAGAACATCGACAACTTAGTTTTAGATGAATATGATGGTGAGGACATGCCAAGAATTGAGTGGAACAGGGAAGATCCTCAGCTTGTTGTTGACACCATATTCCAGACGATGGTGGATTGTCATAATGAAGTGACTACATAATGCATTCTCACTGAAAATACATATGTGATTGATAGGTGTGAGCCAACAAGGTTCATTGTTCATTGCCCATATGATAGGTGTAGATGGAGGTTGCGTGCATCACATATGTTGAGGAGCAAGTTCATTCAGGTTTGTGTATTTTCCTTTCCTTTATACCGATTCATTCTATTTTGGGTACGCTTCTATTTTTAGATCATGGGGGATCATTGTGTAATGTTTTCTTAATTGTAATTCCTTTTATGTTTTCTTTCAGATAAAAAATAACCAACACCAACACACTTGTCCACCTGGAGGGGGAGGAGGGAAGGGTACAAGAAAGCTAACAAAGACTAGGTGGGTGGCAGATGCAGTTTTGGATTGGTTGAGAGAAACACCAACACTTGGTCCAACAACACTACATGTGAAGCTATTTGAGAAGTATAAGATTGATATACCTTACATGATGATTTCTATGCTAAGGAAATGGCTCTGGACAGGATTAATGGTCCTTGGAATGAGAGGTTTCAGTTTCTCCATACATTTAAATCTGAAGTGGAAGCTGTTAGTCCAGGGAGTGTTGTAGAGATTGACAAGCATACAGTTACATACAAAATGAAAGGGAAGTCATTTCAGAAGGAGGGCTTCAGGAGGGCTTTTGTTTGTTTCAAGGCTTGTTGGCAGGGGTTTGTTGATGGTTGCAGGCCCTATTTGTCTGTTGATGCAACTGCTTTGAATGGAAGGTGGAGAGGACAACTAGTGGCATCTTCTGCAGTTGATGGACACAACTGGCTATTCCAAGTTTCATTTGGTGTGGTGGAGGCAGAGTTTGAGAAAAGTTGGGTCTGGTTTCTGCAGTAGTTGCACAACCTTGTAGGTACACCCCCAGGTTTATCTATACACACAGATGCTTGTAAGGGTTTGGAGAGTGCAGTGGAAATTGTATTCCTTTGAGTGGAGCATAGGGAATGTATGCGACACCTAGCGCATAATTTCACAAACAAATTCAAAGGTAAAGTTTATGATGGGAACTTATGGCCAGCATCATACACATGAAGTGAGAGGAAGCATGAGCATCATTTGAGAGCGTAGTATGCTCACAATCCTCTGGTGAAGGAGTACCTAGATGCACATCATGGAAAGTTGTGGTCAAGAAGCAAATTCAATGAAATATGCAAATATAGACTGTGCGACCAATAACCTGGCAGAGTGTTTCAATGCAAAGATCAAGTCATTGAAAGGGCTTCTGATATGGAAAATATTTGATAACATTCGGCATATGATCATGATAAAGACGACTCTTCACAAAAGAATTGCAAAAACCGAATATGTTGGCCATCTTATGCTCCCATCTTTTATTAAGGCATTGCATGCCAAGGCAAGAGGACTGAACATGGAATGCATTTGAGTGGCGACACACCAGACTGAGGTAACATATACTGACAGTAAAAATAGGGAATGGAGATATCAAGTTAACCTAGCGACTAGGAAATGCAATTGTAGGCAATGGCAACTCCGTGCACTACTATAGGATGGTGCAAACGTGACAGTCCAATCACAGACCCTTCGATGAAGTAGTGTGCGATGCATTAATCGCAAATGGTGGTGTAAGAAACACGTCAAAAATGAGACCAACTGTTTGTGATAAGTCCCACAACAAACACGATTCATATCAGAGTTGCGTGTGCGATGCATGGCATACGGTTAATGCATACGATTGTTTTTGCGATGATGTAGAACAACATAAACGGTCAGCCAGATGAGGGTGTGTGCGATATACGACCTACAGTTCACTGCATGAACTGTATGTGATTAGTCAACACAACAGAAATGGTCAGCTTGATCAAGGTGTGTGCGATGGAGGGCGTACAGTTTGCTCGGATGAACTGTTTGCGATGATCCAAGACAACAGAAATAGTTCAACTGAACAAGATGTCTGTGATGCACGGCAAACAAGTACGTGATCAGAAATGTGTGGGAAGACCAATAACAACACAGACGATTGCTCCTAATAAGCCGTGTAATTTGCTTTGTCTATAGAAGAACACTATATATATAACTGAAATAAATATCCAATTACATAAGTGACTATACAGATCATTCGCACACACCTCAATAAACAAGTGTGTGCATTCTTAACTAGGAGAAACAACCATCTGGTCATCTAATACTTCTTATGACGCTCCCGCCACTGCTCTGTGGCTCTATCCCTCGTCTGGGCAGGAAGAAGACACTTCCTCGTGTCAACGGTCTGCCTGTACATCTCGTAGCTTGTGTACGCGTCCTTGGCAGCGTACTTGGTGTGTTCTTCATCCACTCTCTGATCCCAGACACTGTGCTAGGTGTTCTTGTCCTTCTTGCTCTCATCCTTCATCTTCATGTATTAGGGTTCAATGATGGCCGAGGTTAGGTCAACCAGGGAGTCCTAATTGTTTATGTCGTTGCTGCCCCAGACCTTGTAGTGCTCACGGATGTTGAAAAGATTCTGGCAGGTCAAGCCTGAAACATCGAGCACTTTTAGATCATTGGTGGTGTCCTCCGTAGCGAAACTATAGAAAGAGTTGTTTATAAACCTGGCGAAACACTCGCAAGACCTTGTGGCTAGGTGGTAGTGGTAGACTGATGACCCACAAGTAAAGTGGATCAATTGTAGCTCTTTTATTTCTATAAGTAAGAGTGTCGAACCCAACGAGGAGCAGAAGGAAATGACAAGTAGTTTTCAGTAGGGTAATGTCTGCAAGTGCTGAAACTGTAAGTAGCAAGTTGTTTGATAGCAATATAATTTGTAACGAGCAAGTAATGATAATAGTAACAAGTATGCAGCAAGGTATCCCAATTCTTTTGAGGCAAAGGACAGGCCAAAATGGTCTCTTATGATAAGCAAAGCATTCTTGGGGGTACACGGTTCTCTACTTTGATAATTTGATATGTGGGTGGATCGGTGCTTAGGTGTTGTTCTTACCTGAACAAACCTCCTACTTATGATTAACCCTCCCGCGAGCATCCGCAACTACGAGAAAAGTATTAAGAATAAATTCTAACCATAGCATTAAACTTTTGGATCGAATCGGTCCCTTACGGAATAGTGCATAAACTGGGGTTTAAGTTTCTGTCACTCTTGCAACCCACCATCTAATTACTAATCCACAATGCATTCCCTTAGGCCCAAATATGGTGAAGTTTCATGTAGTCGATGTTCACATGACACCACTAAGGGAAACACAACATACATACTATCAAAATATCGAACACATTTCAAATTCACATGATTACTTCCAACATGATTTCTCCCGCGACCTCAAGAACAAAGGTGACTACTCACAAGCGATGAACATGCTGAAGATGAGAGAGGTAATATATAGCATTATGGATCTTAACATATAATATTCCACCAAATAAACCATATAGTAATCAACTACAAGATGTAATCAACACTACTAGTCACCCACAAGCACCAATCTATAGTTCCGGCAACAAGATTGAATACATGAGATGAACTAGGGTTTGAGATGAGATGGCGTTGTTCAAGATATTGATGGATATTGCCCTCCCCAAGATGGGAGAGTGGTTGGTGATGATGATGACGATGATTTCCCCCTCCGGGAGGGAAGTTCCCGTGGCGGAATCGCTCCATCGGAGGGCAAAAGTTCTCCTGCCCAAGTGCCACCTCGAGACGGCGGTGTTCCGTCCCGAAAGCCTTCTTCTCATTTTTTTCTAGGTCAAAATCACTTATATACCTGAAGATGGGCACCGGAGTTGGGCCGAGGAGGCCATAACCCACCAGGGCACGCCTAGTGGGCCTGGCGCGCTCAGGTGGGTTATTCCCAACTGGTGGCCTCCCTCTGGCGTTTATTGACTCCAGTATTTATTAAATGATCCATAAAAATTCTCCCTGATGTTTCAGCTTGTTTGGAGTTGTGCAGAATAGGTGGCGTGACGCAGCATTTCCAGGTCTAGATTTCCAGCTGCCAGAATTCTCCCTCTTGGTATGTTCCTTGCAAATTATGAGAGAAAATGCATTAGAATTACTCCAAAAAGCATTATTATGGATAAAAACAATATAAATAACAGTAAGAAAACATGATGCAAAATGGAGGTATCAACTCCCCCAAGCTTAGACGTCGCTTGACATCAAGCAAAAACCAAAATCGAAAAAGATGTCCACATACTTTGAGAGAGAGGTGTCCATAAAAACTAAATACAGACATAGAAGCATCATGTTGATTATTATAACAATAATAAAATTAAACATAAGGCTTTTATCATAGAACTTGTATCATAAACTTCTCATGATTAAGTGACAGTTCATCACACAACTGAAGTATAAACCATAAACTCTATTAGAAACCAACAAACTATGTTTTCAGTCAACTTTTGCAACTACAATTCATCATCTTTTCAGGAAGGGTCATGTATCGGATCCTTTAGGCAAGTCCACATACTCAACCATCATATACTCTTCTATGATTGCTAACACTCATCGCATACACATGAGCAAAACATTTCAACCGGACACATAGAAAGATAGGTGCTTATAGTTTCGCCTCCCAACATACTCACCTCAAGGGTGATGTCAACAATAATAACTCATGTCACCCATATTCAACTGGACATATGTGCCTAGATCTTTCCCCAGCACATGATGCTTGCCAAAGGATAAAAATAAAAGAGGAAAGAGGGAAAACTTTGACTCTTTGTATGTAAGTAAAGATAAGCCCTTCGCAAAGGGAAGCAGAGGTTGCCATGCGCTTATTTGTTTGCATGCTCAATCCCTTAGTGCAAGAGAATGTCATGTTGTATTGCCCCTTAAGATGACAGCCTTTATTATGCGCTTTTATTCTTTGTCATCCAAGTTCGTACAATGCTCAATTTTCTCTTACACTAAATGGTCTGACATATTTAGAAGCAATTTTTATTGCCTTTTTGCACCGATGACAACTTACTTGAAGGATCTTACTCAATCCATAGGTAGGTATGGTGGACTCTCGAAAAAGTGTTGGGTTTAAGGGTTTTTGGATGCACAAGTAGTATCTCTATAGAGTGCGGAATTTTTGTCGAGAAAAGATAGCGGGCAAGCACCAGATGTTAAAGGATCTATGAAAATATGACTTCTATGTGAATATGAACAAACATAAATCATTAAGTTGTCTTCCTTGTCCAACATCAACAATTTTAGCATATAATATTTTGATGGGGGCTCCCAATCACAAAAGATTTCTAGGATAGTATATTTATCTGTGAATCTTCTCTACCTTTATTAATTCTTTCATGAGTTGCATCATTGACCAATGCTTTGTTTGTAAATCTCTAATAAAATTTTCTACTTATACGTTTCCATATGTGGTGCTATCACCTACCATAGGATTAGTATATGATCTTATTGATTTATTTCTTTTCTTTATTTGCAGCATGAAAGTAAAGAAAGCAAAAACTCATACTAAACTTTATTATATAACTTGCACACGATTACAAGGATAGATCAGTAAGAAAACTCTCGAAAAGAAAGGATCAAGCTAAACTTTATTTCATCTAAAGCAAAAATATTTAACTAAAATAAGTAAAATCCAAAGGATAGTGGGATGATATGATACCGGGGCACCTCCCCCAAGCTTGGTAGACGCCAAGGGGAGTGCCCATACCTGATACTCAATTCTCCTTAGGTGGTGAAGAAGATAGTGGTGGTGGTGAAGAAATAGTGAGCTCTTCCAACTTGTGTCGTAGGCTCAAATTTTCATCCCTTAGGTCTTCGTTCTCCAGATCGAGTTTCAATATTTTATTGCCCAATGCTTCCTTGGTCTCCCGTTGGAATCGAGGAGGAAAAGGCTCATCTTCTTCCTCCTCATCCGTGGACCAAGCATGTGCAGGCTTAAAAATATAGATATCAAAAGACTTGTGGGAAGAAGGGCTCTCATCTCCCGAGCCTTGAGACGACATGATCTCAGATCTACCAGAAATAAGCAAGAACGAAGAATAGAAGATTTCTTCGTGATATGGTGGTCAATAGGTTCAGGGAGTATATATAGATTTTTTATCTTGGGAAACAAGCAAGCTGTAGAAAAATGGAGTACGGGAGGTGTCCCAGGTGGGCACAACCCACCTGGGCGCGCCAGGCAAGCCTGGCGTGCCCTGGTGTCTTGTGCCCACAAGGGGACGCTTCCTGGAAGTTTCTTTATTTCCTAATTTTGTAAATATTCCAAAACTGATAAAAATATTTTTGCGGATTTTTCGGAGTCTGTTTACTTACCGTATCATGTACCTCCTTATTTTGACAATTCTGGAGTGTTCCTGAAGGATTCTTTTATGTGTTCCTCCGGTGTTAAAGTTTGGATAATATTGCTTTCAAAATTATTGGTTGTACCTGAGATATAATGCTTTATTCGTTGCTCGTTAACAACCTTCAGGTTAGTATCTTCGGAATTATTTATTTTGATGGCACCAGACCAGTAAACCTCCTCGATGACATATGGGCCTTCCTATTTCGAGAGGAGCTTCCCTAGAAAAAAAATCTAAAATGAGAGTTGTACAAAAGAACATATTCTACGACTTTAAACTCGCACTTTTGGATTCTTTTGTCATGCCAACTTTTAACTTTTTCTTTGAATGACTTTGCATTTTCATAAGCTTGGGTTCTCCATTCATCTAATGAGCTAGTATCAAATAACCTCTTTTCACCAGCAAGTTTGAAATCATAGTTGAGTTCTTTAACTGCCCAGTATGCTTTATGTTCTAACTCAAGAGGCAAATGACAAGCTTTTCCATAAACCATTTTATAAGGAGACATACCCATAGGATTTTTATATGTTGTTCTATAAGCCCAAACGGCATCATCTTATTTCTTAGACCAATTCTTCCTGGACCTATTGACAATCTTTTGCAAAATTAATTTTATTTCTCTATTGATAAGTTCAACTTGACCACTAGACTGAGGATGATAGGGTGATGCAATTCTATGGTTAACACCATACTTAGCAAGCATTTTACAGAAAGCACCATGAATAAAGTGTGAACCACCATTAGTTATTAAATATCTAGGGACTCCAAACCTTGGGAAAATAACTTCCTTAAGCATTTCAATAGAAGTGTTGTGATCAACACTACTAGTTGGAATAGCTTTACCCATTTAGTAACATAATCAACAACAACCAAAATGTGTGTATACCCGTTAGAGGAATGAAAAGGTCCCATTTAGTCAAATCCCCAAACATCAAATGGTTCAACAACAAGTGAATAATTCATAGGCATTTCTTGATGCTTACCGATATTACCTATTCTTAGGCATTCATCACAAGATGACACAAACTTACGTGCATCCTTGAAGAGAGTAGGCCAATAAAATCCAAATTGCAATACCTTGTGAGCAGTACTATCTCCAGCATGATGCCCTCCATAAGCCTCGGAGTGGGATTTCTGTAGGATTTGTCCCTGTTCATGCTCGGGTACACAACGTCTAATAATACCGTCTACCCCTTCTTTATAAAGATATGGGTCATCCCAAAAGTAATGTCTTAAATCATAGAAGATTTTTTTCTTTTGTTGGTAAGCAAACTTAGGTGGAAAATATTTAGCAACAATGTAATTAGCATAATCAGCATACCAAGGAGTACTATGAGAAACATTTACTGCTGCTAAATGCTCATCGGGAAAACTATCATCAATAGGTAGTGGGTCATCAAGTACATTTTCAACCCTAGACAAGTTATCGGCTATAGGGTTCTCAGCTCCTTTTCTATCAATGATATGTAGATCAAATTCTTGCAATAAGAGAACCCAACAAATAAGTCTAGGCTTAGCATCTTTCTTTTCCATCAGATATTTAATGGTAGCATGGTATATGTGAATAGTGACTTTAGAATCAACAATATAAGGTCTAAATTTATCACAAGCAAACATCACTGCTAAGAATTCCTTTTCAATAGTAGCATAATTTCTTTGAGCATTGTCTAGAGTTTTACTAGCATAATGAATAAGATTCAATTTCTTATCAACTCTTTGCCCTAGAACAGCACCAACAACATAATCACTAGCATCACACATAATTTCAAAAGGTAAGTTCCAATCAGGTGGTTGAACAATAGGTGCAGATACTAAGGCTTTCTTAAGTGTTTCAAAGGCTTCAAGACAATCATCATCAAAAACAAAAGGAATATCCTTTTGCAAGAGACTAGTAAGAGGCCTAGAGATTTAAGAAAAGTCTTTGATAAATCTCCTATAGAAACCAGCATGACCTAGGAAACTACAAATACCTTGGATGCCCTTAGGACATGGCATTTTCCCAACTGCATTAACCTTGGCTTGGTCCACTTCAATACCTCTCTCAGAAATTTTATGACCCAAAACAATGCCTTCATTAACCATAAAGTGTCACTTCTCCCAATTCAAGACAAGATTTGTTTGTTCATATCTCTACAAAACTCGCTCAAGATTGCTTAAACAATCATCAAACGACTTCCCATAAACAGAAAAGTTATCCATGAAAACCTCAACAATCTTTTCACAAAAGTTAGAGAATATAGCCATCATGCATCTTTGAAAGGTAGCAGGTGCATTACATAAACCAAAAGGCATATGTCTATAAGCATAGGTTCCAAAAGGACAAGTAAAAGTTGTCTTTTCTTGATCAGGTTAAGAAACAGATATTTGTGAAAAGCCAGAATATCCATCAAGGAAGCAAAAATGTGTGTGCTTAGATAGTCTTTCAAGCATCTAATCAATAAAAGGCAAAGGGTAATGATCTTTTCTAGTTGTTTTTTAATTTTCTAAAATCAATTACCATTCTATAGCCTGTAACAATTATGTGTGGAATAAGTTCATTCTTATCATTAGGAACAACAGTTATACCCCCTTTCTTAGGGACACAATGAACATGAATTACCCATCTACTATTAGCTATAGGATAGATTATACCTGCTTCCAGCAGTTTTAGTATTTCCATTCTTACCACTTCTTTCATCTTCGGATTTAACTGATGTTGGTGATCAACAACTGGTTTAGCATCAGGTTCCATGTTAATATTATGTTGACATAGAGTGGGACTAATGACCTTTAAATCATCAAGAGTATATCCAATAGCAGCTCGGTGCTTCCTTAGAACCTTCAATAATATTTCTTCTTCATGTTCTGAAAGGTTAGCACTAATAATAACAGGATATATTTTCCTTTCATCAAGATAAGCATATTTGAAAGTGTCTAGCAATTGTTTAATTCAAACACAGGATCACCTTTAGGTGGAGGAGGACCTCCAAGAGTTTCAATAGGAAAACGTGTTTAAGTAGAGGACGTTGTTCAAAGAAACTTTTATCTATTTCATTTCTTTCATGCATATGTAAATTATTTTCATGGTCTAGTAAATATTGTTCTAAAGGATCAGTAGGTGGCACAACAATAGAAGCAAGACCAATTAATTCATCCTTACTAGGCAATTATTTTTCACGGAGATCTTGGAAAAATAAAACTCATGAGACTCATCACCAAAACTAACACCAACAGTTTGCTTCTTACAATCTATCCTAGCATTAACTGTATTCAAGAAAGGTCTACCAAAGATAATGGGGCAGAAGTCATCTTGTGGGGAACCAAGAACAAGAAAATCAGTAAGGTATTTTATTTTCCCATACAAGACTTCAACATGTCCAACAATCCCAATTGGTGATATAGTATCTGTATTAGCTAGTTTAATAATGACATCGATGTCTTCTATTTCGGTAGGTGCTATGTCATTCATAATTTCTTGGTATAAAGAGTAGGGAATAGTACTCACACTAGCACCTATGTCACATAAACCATGATAGCAATGATCTCCTATTTTAACTGAAATAACAGGCATGCCAACAACGGGCCTATGTTTATCTTTTTCTATCACGTTTGGCAATTCTACCAGCCTCTTCATTAAAGCAAATAACATGCCCATCTACATTTTCTTCCAAGAGACCCTTTCCCGTACCAATATTAGGTTCTACTTTAACTTGCTCATCTAGTTTAGATCTTCTAATATAACTTTTGTTAACCATGGTTGAAACTTTAGCATGTTCCTTTATCCTAGCAGGGAAAGGTAGTTTCTCAATATAAGCAGAAGGAACAACTGGATCAACATTATAAAGTACATTTTATTATTTAACTAGTACCGGTTCTTTAATTTCTTCTTTAATAGGTGGGTGGTATTTGAACCACTTCTCTTTAAAGAGTTCAACATGGGTAGAAAATGATTCACAAAAGGAGGCTACTATCTCAGAGTCAAGTTCATATTTACTCCTAAACTTTTGAAAAGCATTTGTATCCATAAAAGATTCAACACAATCATATTTAAGTTTCATACCTGACTCTTTACCTTCATAGAGTTCCCAATCTTTAGAGTTGAGTTTAATTTTTTTCCAAAAGATCCCACCGGAATTGAATATTCTTCTTCATAAAAGAACCAGCACAAGAAGTATCAAGCATGGATCGATCATTATGAGAAAGCCGAGCATAAAAAATCTGGATAATAATTTCTCTTGAGAGCTCATGAATGGGGCATGAATATAACACTGAATTAAGCCTCCCCCTAGCTAGAGCGATACTTTTTCCTTCACGAGCCCAAAATATATATATATAATTCCGATCACGATGAACTAGATGTAAGGATAATTTTTTGGTGTAACTCCAATTTCAAGCGATTCCAATTCCATGATCCAATATCATCACATAGCCTATACCATGCCAATGCTTTTCCCTTCAAAGATAAAGGGAAAACCTTTCTCATAACTTCATCCCTGGGTAAACCTGCAAGCTTAAACAATCCACAAGTTTGTTCCACATATATCAAGGGCATGTCAGGATGTTTAGTTCCATCTCCTGCATAAGGATCAGCTAGCAGTTGTTCCATCATACCTGAAAGGATTTCATATTCAATATTTTAAGTAGGTGAAGCAGGTTGAGGGGTAGCTAATTGTGGTTCCGGACGGGGTGAAGATACCCCGTACAAACCCTTCAAAGGATTGTTTTCCATAGTAACAACTGACAATAAATTTCAGCACACTATATAAATGTTTCCTTACCAAATTCTGCTTACCAAAAGCGCTTCACTCCCCGGAAAAGGCGCCAGAAAATAGCCTTGATGTCCCACAGGTATAGGGGACCAATTGTAGCTCTTTTCAATAAGTAAGAGTGTCGAACCCAACGAGGAGTAGAATGAAATGACAAGTAGTTTTCAGTAGGGTAATGTCTGCAAGTGCTGAAACTGTAAGTAGCAAGTTGTTTGATAGCAAGATAATTTGTAACGAGCAAGTAACACTACTAGGGAAAACCCTAGTAGTAGCGCTTGTTTTATAGGTAGTAGTAGCGCTGGTACCAGCGCTACCACTAAGGCGCTATAGCTAACTAGTAGCAGTAGCGATGGAATGGGAGTTCTACTGCTATACCTAGTTAGCAGTAGCGCTTGTTCTGAAAAGCGCTGCTACTATACCTAAGTAGCAATAGCGTCTGTTCTAAAAAGCGCTGCTGCTAACTTTTACTGTATTTTTAAAAATACAGCTTATTTTCGTTGTGTGGTTTTATATATAGTACTTTCATCATATGATTTTATGACCATGATTACTTATTATGTATAACAGTGGGTGAAATAAATGTGGAGTAGATTCAAGTGGAGGCAACATGTGGTGCATGTCGAAAGTACTACTCTAATCCAAACTTGAACTTGTTTGGATTAGTAGTACTTTCGATGTGCACCACATGTTGGCTCCACTTGAATCTAATCCATATTCATTTCACCTACTGATATATATAATAACTTATCATGCTCATATAACAACTTAACATCATGCATCATCGATCATAATAATAAATAACTCATCATTGGTATCATAATAACAAGTCATACTCATCATCATGATAATAACTTCTACTCGATACCACATCATCATCATAGTCATCTAACCAATCCTACTTAGTTGTTCTTAGCACATGATCATGAGTATTATTAACTAGGACCTACTACCTTCTCTTAGGTAAAATAGCATAAAACAAGATAGGCCCTGACTCTCCATTATGGAGAATGGAGATTACCATGTCTCCAATTCTTGCCTTTCGCATAATGTTGCTTCCCAGAACCTCCTTACGACTGTCCATACATTTTTTCCATTCTTTGATTACCATGTCTTCACTGGTTTTAGAAATCTGATATGGACAGGTGAGATTCGTAGGATGACCTGGCAGTATGTTCAAAACATTAAGGCGACCAGTCTGAAACATCAGATGAGGCACACAATCCTTCGGGATTTTCTGTTGAAAAACATAGTAATAACTTCGTAGTTAGCAATGTACTTAAGTTTTAAAAGAATTTATGCAAAAGATGCACGGATGTCGTAATAGTAAAAAATCTTACCATGGCATCTCCATGGATGTTACCGTGGTTCAACACGTGCACTAGTGGCACATATTCACCATAATGTGGAGGAGTTTGATAATAGATATTGTAATTCTCAAGATTAGTACAAAATGCAATCACATGATTTTTTCTGGATAAGTTAACTCAGAGCCATCGGTGTAGTAGGTTCTGTCTACCATCTTCCGCACATTTTTTGAAAAATGAAAATAAGCTGTCAGTGAAAGCTATCAACTATTTTGAAATAGACAATATAAATTAGTTAATAACTATGTTTGAGAAACTCACATAGCGGTAGAATTGGAAGCATATCAACAAGGACCCAAATGTCCATATTGTCTTGGTCGATGTCAGGATCACCAAGATCCATGGTGACAAGCATACCCTCATAAAAACCATACATCTTGCAAAGTGCTTCCCATTTTTTGCAACCAAAACGGGTTCTGCTCTCAGCATTGTACAGATTTACTTCAAAATCGATACCATGATGGGTCCTTAGGTGAATTTTCTTTGTTTCCATACTTTCATGGTCTTCAAAACCCATCTTCTCCAAGACATAGCGTCTTGCATGGCATGGGATAAGCTAGTCGAATTGTAAAAGATGAAAATTACACGTTGAAATAGTTGAAGTCGTGCTTAATTACGAAAAAACACTTGTCGTCGTTGCGTACCGTTTCAACATCGAAGGTCTCCTCGAGCTTAATGCTGAAGCGCCAATCTTCGTCCAGGTGAGGCCTGTCGCACAGACCTCGGTCGTCGTGGCACCAGTCGCACTCGAGAATATTTCCCGGGAGACTTTCGTCCTCAGAGTATGACATTTCCTATGTTCATAATTCAAATATTAAACTTGTACAATTAAATATATGTAGTAAAAACCAGGCCACTCGATATTTCCTACATATTCTAGCACAAGTCAAGGTAGAATTCATGGAAAAATGCGGCATGACCTTTACTAAAAAAGGACATATCGAGGGCCTGAAATTTTTCGGAATGGAAATTAATCAACACTCCGGCAAAAGATAGGCCACTATACGAGGTGTAACCTGCAAACATGGCCGGCCACTTGGGCAAGCACATATCCTATTTGAGCAACACAATATATACATGTCTATATCTACATCATATGAGGATTCAAACTTGATGGGGTAGTTTTCCAATTAGAGCATTCAATAAGCAAAACCAAATCATAAAATAAATTAGTATTCAAATTAGCATTCATTCAATAAGCAAAACTAAACCATCTCTCTCGTCCGTAAATCGTCGAATATTATCACTAATAGATCTCAAATAGTATCATACATATAACATCACTAATACGGCTAAAACCGTAGCGAACGACGGGTATCGGCGCGGGCGGTGGACACTCAAAGAGAAGGAACCATCACAGGAGCATACCTCCAGTGAGATCCCTGAAGAACCTGCCAGGTATTGTCGAACCTGCCCTCCAATGCAACCATGTAGTGACGGACGTGCTCGTCCTCCTCGCTAACACGGTGACGTACCACATCTGCGGGGTCCTCAAGCCTCCGCACTGTCACTGGCCAACCCGACCGCCACCAAAGAAGGTTCGGGTCAACGACGGGCTAGCTCCTCACCAAGCTACGCCCCCCAGAAGGTAACACCTCCCAGTACCAGCCCGGCGGAGCCCAGTCCCGGACATGGCTCCTCACCAAGCCCAGGCCTCCTCCGCCGAGTCGACGACGGGGATGCGGGATAGGCATCGTCGACGTCGATGCGGGAATAATCAGTTTAACTAAAAAATAAACTAGTTCTATTAATTTTCTTACTAAAAATAAACTAGTTCTATAGTAAAATTTTAATTAGATCATCAAATCTCATATACCTAAATTTTCTTACTAAAAATAAACTAGTTTTATTAATTCAACTAGTTCAACTAAGCACTTACTATAAATAAAATAAACTAGTACTTACGAAAAATAAACTAGTTTAACTAGTTCTATTAATTTTCTAACTAATTCTATTAAACACTTACTAAAAACAGTAAAAAAACTATATTGGATTTTTTCTATAAACTAAACACCACTGCCCTAAATTAGCAACTACTTAATTAGTTACCTAACCTACTTCCCTAACTAAAACACATCTAAGTTAATTAACTTAGTTCACCTAAGTTAATTAACTAAATTCACCTAAATTACCTAACCTAATGAACTAAATGGAGGGAGGAGGAGTACCTCACGGTGGTGGAGGAAGCCAGCGCGGGAGGAGGCCGGCGGTGTAGCAGAGCCGGCGCGGGGGGG
>LR738710.1:220525125-220582033 GCA_902687465.1 Secale cereale | reverse complement strand
GTGAGGGTGGCCGGCGGAACAGCTCCGACGCGGGGGGCGGCGGTGCGCGGGGGAGGGCGGCGGCGATGACGGCGGAGAGAGGCGAGTGAGGGCGGGGGAGTGAGAGAGAGAGGCCGAGCGTGGGCCGTTGGGCTGGATAAAGAACATGTAGTAGTAGGACTTATATGTAGAAAGCGCTACTGCTACACCCGATAGCAGTAGCGCTTCATGCATAAAAGCGCTACTACTATGCCTGGCCTGCCGGCAACCGCCTGGCAACTGTAGTAGTAGTGTTTTTACAAAAACTGCGCTACTGGTAAGTGCATAGTAGTTGCGCCCTTTATAAAAAGCGCTACTGGTAAGTAGTAGCAGCGCTTTATTATAAAAAGTGCTACTACTATAGCTACTGTCTATAAGCATTTTCCTAGTAGTGTAACGATAATAGTAACAAGTATGCAAAAAGGTGGCCCAATCCTTTTGAGGCAAAGGACAGGCCAAAACGGTCTCTTATGATAAGCAAAGCGTTCTTGAGGGTACACGGGAATTTCATCTAGTCACTTTCATCATGTTGGTTCGATTTGTGTTCGCTACTTTGATAATTTGATATGTGGGTGGATCGGTGCTTAGGTGTTGTTCTTGCTTGAACAAACCTCCTACGTATGATTAACCCTCCCGCAAGCCTCCGCAACTATGAGATAAGTATTAAGAATAAATTCTAACCATAGCATTAAACTTTTGGAGCCAATCGGTCCCTTACAGAATAGTGCATAAACTGGGGTTTAAGTTTTTGTCACTCTCGCAACCCACCATGTAATTACTACTCCACAATGCATTCCCTTCGGCGCAAATATTGTGAAGTGTCATGTAGTCGACGTTGACATGACACCACTATGGGAATCACAATATACATACTATGAAAATATCGAACACATATCAAATTCACATGATTACTTGCAACATGATTTCTCCTGTGACCTCAAGAACAAAGGTGACTACTCACAAGTGATGAACATGCTCAAAATCAGAGAGGTAATATATGGCATAATGGATCTGAACATATAATCTTCCACCAAATAAACCATATAGTAATCAACTACAAGATGTAATCAACACTACTAGTCACCCACAAGCACCAATCTATAGTACCGGTAACAAGATTGAATAAATGAGATGAGCTAGGGTTTGAGATAAGATGGCGATGTTCAAGATGTTGATGGATATTGCCCTCCCCAAGATGGGAGAGTGGTTGGTGATGATGATGATGACGATAATTTCCCCCTCCGGGAGAGAAGTTCCCCCGACAGAATCGCTCCGCCGGAGGGCAAAAGTCCTCCTGCCCAAGTTCTGCCTCGAGACGGCGGCGTTCCGTCCCGAAAGCATTCTTCTCATTTTTTATAGGTCAAAATCACTGATATACCAGAAGATGGGCACCACTGGTGCGTCGATGAGGCCACAACCCACCAGGGCGCGCCTGGTGGGCCTGGCGTGTCCAGTTGGGTTGTGCCCACATGGTGGCCCCCTCTAGTGTTTATTGACTCCAGTATTTAATAAATAATCCATAAAAATTCTCCGTGAAGTTTCAGCTTGTTTGGAGTTGTGCAGAATAGGTGGCCTGACGTAGCTTTTTCAAGTCCAGATTTCCATCTGATAGAATTCTCCCTTTTGGTATGTTCCTTGCAAATTATGAGAGAAAAGGCATTAGCATTTCTCCAAAAAGCATTATTATGCATAAAAATTTATAAATAAAAGTAAGAAATCATGATGCAAAATGGACATATCATAGACAATAACGTCATGTCACACACACAACTAGGCGATGACAACCTTCTGATCATGCCCGACACGACCTCTGGTGAACTCGAGGTCAAAGCCTACCACTTGGTTCTTATCCTCAACAAGCAACTGCTCCATAGTTTGGATGGAGCTCTCTACCGAGACCGTCTACGTTCGTCTACACCACATAGAGGTCCTTCCCCCTCATGTGGGTGTCCACTACGTGATGCATGGTGAAATGCCCCCAGTTGTCCTCAGCGGCCGTTGGGGGCGCCATTGGAGCCACAGGGAGTGCCATTGGAACCAATGGATGTCCTCTGTGTATGCGTCATCGGGGGTGTTGTTATTGTGTCGTTGTAACAGCCTGGCTTTTGGCCCTTTCCTTTTCCTTTTGATTTATTTGGTTTTTGCTCTGATTTTCTTTTTGGAGTGGTTTTGTGGTCTTGCTACCTGGGAAATCATCCTCATTCCCCCTCCCAAGTGGCTCATCATTCTCAAAACCTTGCCAAGATCATGTCACTTCACTCCTTGACCAAACCCTAAACCCTTTTTCTAGGGAATATTCCTTTTTCTATTAAAGGAATAACCCTCTCTGCCCTAGGTTGTGAAGCAACCTATATTTCTGTCCATCCAAAAATTCCCAAATAATTCTCATAACTCCTTTGGGTCATATGTTGCTCAAATATGCCCAAACTTTCCTGTCCTAGCCCAAGAATAATTCCCCAATAATTAATCTTCATTTTTGTCCAGTGTGGCTTTCTATGAAGGAAGTGTCATCTATCCTTTCCTGATTGCGCCAAAACCTTTTGGGAATTTTCTTATGTCCAAATCATTGCCTCGGGCCAAAATTCAACTTTATTTGCCTAGCCAATCTTCCTCGGTATTTTTTCAAACTTTCTGTCAGAAAGAAGGCATTGTGAAGGAAGTACTGGCTAGGGTTATCCAAATAAGTTGAAATATTGCACACTCCTTCATGTGCTCATATCATGACCCTCCTCCAAATTTCAGCTCCATCCTTTGATCTATGTGAGCACAGGACCAAATCTTTGATTCCGGCAATATTTCCAGGTTGTGAAGCAAGTGCATTTTATATTGCTTCATTAATTCTGAGAAATTACCAGATTGTTCTCCTACCCAAATAACATCTCTCGATCCAATTTGGCACCATTTCACTCAGCCAATATTTATCCAAAATTATTGCAAGTTCCTGGTCAGGAAGAATGTTTGTGAAGCAAGTGCCATTTTGGTAAATCCAATTGGTATGAAATTTTTACATCATCATTGTGTGACCAAATCATCAAGCCTTGCCAAATTTGAGCCCAAGTGGCATCACCATATGAGTGCATCATCCAAATCAAGTTTCTGGACCATTTTGGTCAGTTGCAAAGCAACTACATTAAACTTGATCCAAATCTCATCAAACTCTCCAGGATTATAGTCATTCTTAAGCAAATCACCCCACACAAACTCTTTGGATCCAATTACTTCCCTGTTGATCACCAGTGCACGTTCAAGTTTACTGCAGTAAACTTCAGAGGTTAATTACCATTTAACCAGAGCGTTTTTCATCGATCTAGCACCGCAGTTGAAACCTCCCTTGGAAGAACTTACCACTAGACAACAGGTTCCAGCCCATCTCCCCCGCTACATGCAGTGCACGCGGTGACCGTGACGATGGCAAGCCTGTGCAAGCGCTCTGTGTGCAGTGGCCGCGTCCAGTGGCCATTTGTGCTTCGTCACCTCCTCATCTCGTCCCCTTCGCGCGCGTGACCATGTCCAATGTCTTCATCTCGTCATCGCCGTTCCCCTGGACAGCTCGCCCACTCCGCCCGCTTCCTCAATGAGGCAAGCCACCGCGCGCCAACGGGCCAAAACTGGCGGTTTGGCTCGGAGCTCGTCGTCTTCTTCTTCCCTGCGCTCCCTTGGCCGCCTCTTTCGCGTGAGATCTCCCTACTGTTACCTCTCGCCACCTAACTCCGAGCTCATGCGCGTGCACACACGTCCGCGACGCCGGCCACGCGTCAGCTGCGACGACAACACGGCACACCCCTCCCCTGCCTATATAAGGCCTCCCCGGTGCCATTTCCCTTCGTATCGACCTCGCCTCGCTCCTCTAGTCCTCCCTAGTGCCTTGCCCGAGCTTCGGAACCTCTCCTCTCCCCTATTGGCCGCCATGGCCGTCGTGGCCACCCTCTCAAATCAGCTCAAGCCCGAGCCCCTCTCCTCCTTCTATCACCGCAAGCGCACCACCTAGTCCGCATAGATCCTCCCCATCTACTCCATTCGTCGTCGGACGCACCGTAGACCTAACCCCGTCCAATCCTGAAGCTCTCGTTCGCCGCCGTCGAAGCCGCCGTCGACTCGACGCACCCCGACGATCGTGGATGGGACTACTCAATGCATCTATCGACGCTGAGGAGTTCCATAGGCGGAGCATCACCAGGGGTGCACTGTAGCGCTGACAGGCCCCGTCGGGGCCAGCTCTGCTCCAGCCAGGCGCTGGTGAGAGGAAGGAGATAGCGCCGCCATCGCCAGCTGGCCTATGGGCCCCGTGACCCCACCCGTCAACCTTCACGCGCGGACCCAGGCACGCTGATGTGGATAAGTGGAGGCATAATCCTCGGTATTACGTTTTCAGTTGCCCGAAAGCGTATTTTCTTGTTCCTTTAGCTAAAATGCGTTTTCTATTCTAGAAAATGTATTTCCATCTAAAACGCTTTCTGTTTTTCTGAACGTTCATATCGTTTTGCTCGTAACTCCAAATGAGGTGATTCCAAAGCCCACTTCTTCGTCTCGTTGAGCCCATTACGTTGGTATCATTTTCACCATGTTTTAACATTCTGAAAATGACCTTTTTGCCCTTGCGCTTAATCAGCCCCCTCCGAGAGAGAATGTTTTCCGGCGACTCTTTCCGCGAGCCTCTCGCACTTCTTCCCGGTGATTTGTTCCACCCCACGCAAGCCACAACCACCATTTGAATGATAGTCATGCAGTAGCATTGGTTTTCAACTTGAATCTTTAATAAATGTATGTTTGTTTTGCTACTATTGTCGTTATTTCGATTATGCTTGTGGATCTGTGATTACTGTCATGCTATATTTTCTTGCACTCTGTTATCATGCTCTACTTGCTAGTATTACTTTCATATTGCCATGCTTGATTGTACTTGTGTTGGTCCTGTTCTTTGGTGCATGACTAACGCCGGTTACCGAGTATCATTAATATGCATTGTTCCTTTGCTGTTAATTGGTTAGGTGTTTACTCGGTAATATTATTGATGTGTTCTTGCATGGTACCTATTGTTTATGTAATGGTTATGTTATACTAAGAGTAGTGTTCTACTTGTGATATCCATGCTCGCCATTATGCCATGCTCAGTTGGATATGATTCATTATTGATATGGTTGGTAGTTATGTTGTACACTCATGCTTATGTTGATATCATGCTCATGCATTGTAAGTACATCATGTTATTTTATCATGGCTCAGCATATTTGCATTAAAGTTTAACCGGATTAAATTGAAACTTGAACAACTGTTGGCTGAGTCATGGTGCCACCATATCGATCTGACCAGTGCAACCACGCTTGCCTTTATGGGAAGGTCCTAACTCGGTCTACTGTCATGCCTCTTGCGAGCGCCTCCAACGAGGGAAGGTTATGGGCGCGCGCCACCTTGATCAGGTTGGCGGACATAAGCCTTGTGTGCCCGTTGTTGTTATACCCGGGTTGTCCCCATTTGGGACCGTTTTTATTTTGCCACGACGGTGGCCATTGGTGCCTTTGGTAGGCACGGGGCAACCCAGGACTTATCCCAGAGGGGTGTTTGTCAGAGTGGCCGGGAGGGTGTCATGGCAGTAGGATGGTTTTGTCGGAACGTCGTTGGTTCACCCGAATGGGAGTGCGAGGCCATGGGTTCCATGGTGTGGGTACAGTGTACTAACCTCTGCAGAGTGTATACTAAATCTATCGATAGCCGCGCCCATGGATAAGGGCCCAGTTTGTGTCGGTCACACTATGAGTCAACAGTAATAATAATAATGGGCTTAATAACAACCCCAATGTGATGATGAGATAAGTTGGTTATGTGATCCATGAATGATCACCGTTTGGTTACAAGGTAAGCCATTGAGCCCAGAGTGGTTCCGTTTGTGATCCGGGAATGATCACCGTTTGGTTACGAGGTAACCCATTGAGCCAAGAGTGGTTCCGTTTGTGATCCGTGAATGATCACCGTGGTATCGAGGATCCCGAGTTGTTGGATATTCGTGATATTGTACAAGAATCGTGGGGGAAGGATCAAGCTCCTTGTGGTCATTTAATGATTACTACGGTATTGTTTATACCAAGCTTGATTTGATCCTCAGATGATCGTGTGATGTCCGAGGTTGGTAAGTGAGGCATGTGATGGTTACAAGGTAACCCGAGCAGAATAAGTGGTGCATATAGTGTCATCATGTTGCATGCTAGTATCGTTAGATTTATATGTTCATGCCATGCTCATATTGTTCTAGATGTATCATGTTCATGTTGTTCATGCCATGTTATCCTGATGATCTCATGATAATTCCTGCTTAACCTGTAATTGTCATGCTATTGTTTGTCTTGAATGCTTCTGGTTATTGTGATCTTGCAAGTACATTAAATGTACTAACATGGTGTGTCATGCCACTTTGCAGGTCATGCCATGATTGCTTGATTGCTTGTCGTGGTTTCCGTTCGTGCGAGCTAGGATAAGGGTTCCAGCCAGAGTCCCTGCAGAGTAGAGTTCATCACCGTCATCGATGGTCCGCTGCTAGAGTTATTCCGCTGCATCGTGTTGTTCTGTTGCTTGAATGGAGCAACTGCGGCAGGCATAGTGTCACTGTGCCGATGTAACCCTTGTACCCAAATAGATTGTAATAAAGAGCTGATTTGTTCTATGCTAAGCAGTGCCGTATTCCAGAAGACTTCTCCTTGATCTCTGGGCTTATGACGTTTTGGTTTTCTCTGGGTCGGGGTGCCACATGCTTGGTATCAGAGCAGGTCTGGCTGTAGGATGCCCTAGCCCGTGCGAATGTTAGAAAGTGGTAGTATGGAGCCTAGTTGGTTTGTTGCATTTGGTTGCTGCATTTGTTTGTTTCATAGCATGCATATAGTCTTAGTAGTTGTTGCTAACGGTTTATCTGGTGAGTGTAGCTGGCATCGGTTCAGATCCACTATAGCTCAGCCTTTGCATTTCTCGAGTTTTCTTTTCTTGCTCGTTCTTCGGTGATTGGTGTCATTTATGTCCCAGCAGAGTGATGTCAAGTGATCCCAACACTGTTTGCAAAAATGGTGCTCAGGTATCTCACTGATATCCTCCTTTCAGCCCCGCCTATTGTTTCAGTGATGGACATGATTCTATCCCGAATCGCTCTTTCATTTTGTCATGTTGGCAACCCTTAATGACCTTAGTTATCAAGAAAGGGCAATGTCAGCAGCCTCAAGTTTTCCCCGCTGTATTATTTCTTGGACAAGTACATATCTTTTTCTGTCCACTTGATAATAATGTGGTTGCGACCTTCGTGTCCCACTACATGATTACCGAGTGTATCCTCGCCTTCGAGCTAGTCTTGGTTGCTACCTGGCTAAGCTAGCACTTGGTGTATAGCTGTTTACACCAATTCCTCCACACATTTATTCGCCCTCGTGCACACCATCACAGCATGCTAGATCGTAGAACCGGAGATCCTACGAGATATGTGTGCTTAAGTAGGCATGCATATTGTGTGACTAGTAGTAATATGTGACATTGATTGTGTGTGAATTGTTTGTTGTTGTGTGCTTTTGTTTTATTGAGTTTTCTTTTGCTTCTTTCTTTTTGGGCCCTGGTGTTACATTATTTTGCCCTATATAGAGTTGCACATCAACCGACACTGGACTTGAAGAATCAACAAGGAGTTCAAATATTTGGAAACTCAGCTAAACATAATTGAATTCTCAATCGACTGCAGTGAAATGGGGAATATATGATTTTGAGGCTGATAATCAATTTTTCATTAGTGTGAACTCCTCACAACAGTACTGATAACTCAAGTCTACATCGGTATAAAATCCTCACAGCAGTAATGATCAAGTCAGCAACAAGGCAAGTCAGGTACAAGATGAATGGTATACTGTCAGTCAAAGGTATGGATCATATACAAAATTTTGGCTCAGCAATGCATGATGCTTGAAATATGTTATCATCCAAAATAAAGTCAGAATGTGATATGCTCAAGGAAGACAGTGAAATAAATTTTCTCATGCAAATAATCAGCCACAGAATGTTATGGGCGTGTGTTTAGATTTTAGTCGGCATATTAGTATGAAGCTTTGGATTTAAGAAACTCAGTCATCTTCCACACATTATCAGAAGAAATTTATGATGGAAGGCTCCTAAAATTTCCTCACCATGATATGTGAACAATTTTTGGTCCAAGATACCCGGTCTTTCTCAGCAAGATACCTCGGTAAAAGCTTCTGACAGACGAAAATGATTTTTTTTCTCAACAAGCAAACTCGGGGAGAAGCTTCTCAAGTACGAAGCTAAAGCTTCTCCAGCACAATAATCAGACCAAGCTTCGTGTGTAAGCTATAGAGCCTTCTTCTGCACGATACCCAGACAAAAGATTTGAGCATAAGTTAACAAGTCTTCCTCAGAAAGCTACTCGGATGGCTTGTCTCGTAAGCCATTCAGTCTGTATTAGTATCATACTAATACACCGTCCTCAGAGGGTATATGATAAGTTGCCAATGTATGGCAGTACCGCTCAAGAATCAGACTCGCAATAGTTTGTCAGAAGCACAAATCCGCCATGGCATGTGTCTTCTTCAGAAAGCCGGTGTTTGGTTGCACATGATTCTTATATATGGTGACCATGTATCCCGAGTCATATTCGTCACTCATACGAGATTGCGGCAAGGATCCAGCAGATATACCTAAGGAAAGTGAGGATCGCACAACCTCACGAGTCAGGCAAAGGAAAATAAGCAGAGATACTTCTCATGAATTACAAGAACCGACAAGATCTGGCGATGACATCACCGAATCAACAGTCTTGAAAATGATCATAAAGGTCATTATTCCCGCAACTGACAAGGAGATGCCCTAAAACATTGTCGCCTTCTTGTATGATTGACCTCAGCAATGAGCTCCGTACAGCTACAAACCCTGGTATATGTCATATGTGCGCGGACCCAGGTCAGAAAACAGGCACAAGGGAATAATGTCTAAAATATTGCACTAATCACGTCCCTGGTCATACAAAGAATCAAGGATAGGTGTGCCCAAGTTATTTCAGTAAGGTATCCTAACGAAGAAAATCATGACCGTAAACAGGGTGACACCGATAGCAAAGGTATGATGATTTTTGCACGACCATCAGGGTCGGAATAGCCAAATCATTTGGAGGCCGTAATTCCATATGGATCCACAAAGGCATACTCTCAGAGGACTACTCTGTTTTACAAGGATTTCACATCCCGCTAACCCGCTTGGAATGGTTAGTGTGGAAAATCCAAATGGGTATACCGACAAAATGAGAAAGTCAAAAGCCGAACAATCAGCTCACGCCCGGTATACTCACCGACGGAATCAAGTACACGGTCAATCTGTCAAGAAAATAAATTTTCTGTCAGCCAGCTGTCGGGCCAGTCTCAAGATGTAAATATCTGAGGTATGATACAATTATAACTCCATACACCGTTACATTGCTCACGACAAAAGGCAGTCGAATCTTTCGTACATATCTCATGCTCGAGCCAAAGGAATAAATCAAAATAAACCAATACCACTTGTGAGCCGTTAGATCCCGTCAGAAGATGGCCAATATTAATTCTCAGCATTCATTGAAACCAGAAGGCCTGTATTTATTTGAGGCAACCCCATGAGGGATGTAAAAAGGTTTTCATGACCAAAAGAAAATGTATGCTCATATCCATTGGATATCACCACAGGTATGGAGAGTCAACGTCAGTAAAAAGGAAATGGGTATATAAGCAAAGACCCGTCAGAATTTGGGGAAGGGTGAAGCAAACCACCCAGAGCAAGGTAAGTTGATCATATGAAATTCTTGGGGGAACAATAAATAAAGGAAAAAAGTATACCCGAGTTGGAAACGGTGTCCTCAAGTCATACTTGTTCCCTGACCTACCAAATCTCGAGGACGAGATTTCTTTAAGGGGGTAAGAGTTGTAACAGCTTGGCTTTTGGCCCTTTCTTTTTTCTTTTGATTTATTTGGTTTTTGCTCTGATTTTTTTTGGAGTGGTTCTGTGGTCTTGCCACCTGGGAAATCATCCTCATTCCCCCTCCCAAGTGGCTCATCATTCTCAAAACCTTGCCAAGATCATGTCACTTCACTCCTTGACCAAACACTAGAATCTATTTCTAGGGAATATACCTTTTTCTATTAAAGGAATAACCCTGTCTGCCCTAGGTTGTGCCTATATTTCTGTCCATCCAAAAATTCCCAAATAATTCTCATAATTCCTTTGGGTCATATGTTGCTCAAATATGCCCAAAATTTCCTGTCCTAGCCCAAGAATAATTCCCCAATAATTAATCTTCATTTCTGTCCAGTGTGGCTTTCTATGAAGGAAGTGCCATCTATCCTTTCCTAATTGCCCCCAAACCTTTTGGGCATTTTCTTATGTCCAAATCATTGCCTCATGCCAAAATTCAACATTATTTTCCTAGCCAATCTTCCTTAGTAATTTTTCAAACTTTATGTCAGACAGAAGGCATTGTCAAGGAAGTACTGGCTAGGGTTATCCCAATAAGTTGAAATTTTGCACACTCCTTCATGTGCTCATATCATGACCCTCCTGTAAATTTCAGCTCCATACTTTGATCTATGTGAGCACAGGACCAAATCTTTGATTCTGGCAATATTTTCAGGTTGTGAAGCAAGTGCATTTTATATTGCTTCATTTAATTTTGGGAAATTACCAGATTGTTCTCCTACCCAAATAACATCTCCCGACCAAATTTGGCACCATTTCACTTAGCCAATATTTCTCCAAAATTATTGCAAGTTCCTGGTCAGCAAGAATGTTTTTGAAGCAAGTACCATTTTGGTAAATCCACTTGGTATGAATTTTTTGTAGCATCATTGTGTGACCAAATCATCAAGCCTTAGCAAATTTCATCCCAAGTGGCATCACCATGTGAGTGCATCATCCAAATCAAGTTTCTGGACCATTTTGGTCAGTTGCAAAGCAACTACATTAAATCTTGATCCAAATCTCATCAAACTCTCCAGGATTATCGTCCTTCCTAAGCTAATCACCCCAGACAAACTCTTTGGATCCAATCACTTCCATGTTGATCACCAGTGCACGTTCAAGTTTATTGCAGTAAACTTCAGAGGTTAATTACCATTTAACCAGAGTGTTTTTCATCGATCTACCACCGCAGTTGAAACCTCCCTTGGAAGAACTTACCACTAGACAACAGGTTCCAGCCCATCTCCCCCGCTACATGACAGTGCACGCGGTGACCGCGACGATGGCAAGCCTGTGCACGCGCTCTGTGCGCAGTGGCCGCGTCCAGTGGCCGTTTGTGCTTTGGCACCTCCTCATCTCGTCGCCTTCGCGCGCGTGACCATGTCTAATGTCTTCATCTCGTCGTCGCCGTTCCCCTGGACAGCTCACCCCCTCCGTCCGCTTCCTCACCAACGCAAGCCGTCGTGCGCCCACGGGCGAACAGTGGCAGTTTGGATTGGAGCTCGTCGTCTTATTCCTCCCTGCGCTCCCTTGGCCGCCTCTTCCCTGTGAGCTCTCCCTACTTTTACCTCTCATTGCCTAATTCCGAGCTCATGTGCGTGCACACGCGTCCGCGGCGCCTGCAACGCATCCGCGACGACGACAGCACGGCACACCCCTCTCCTTCGTATATAAGGCCCTCCCGGTGCCATTTCACTTCGCCATCGACCTCGCCTCGCTCCTCTAGTCCTCCCTAGTGCCTTGCCCGAGCCCCGGAACCTCCCCTCTCCCCTATTGGCCGCCATGGCCGCCGCGGCCACCCTCTCAAATCAGCTCAAGTCCGAGCCCCTCTCCACCTTCGATCACCACCAGCGCACTACCTAGTCCCCGTGGATCCTCCCCATCTACTCCGTTCATCGCCGGACGCACCGTAGCCCCAATCCCTTCCAAGCCCGAAGCTCTTGTCCGCCGGCGTCGAAGCCGCCGTCGACTTGGCCCACCCCGGCGACTGTGGATGGGACCACTCGATGTGTTGGTCGACGATGAGGAGTTCCATAGGCGGAGCATCGCCGAAGGTGCCCTGTAGCGCCGGTAGGCCCCGTCGGGGCCATCTCTTCTCCAGCCATGCGTGGGCGAGAGGAAGTAGATAGCGCTGCCATCGCCAGCTGGCCTATGGGACCCGCGACCCCACTCGTCAGCAACTCCACGCGCGGACCCAAGCACGCTGACGTGGTTAAGTGGAGGCGTAATCCTCGGTATTACGTTTTCAGTTGCCCGAAAGCGTATTTTCTTGTTCCTTCAACTAAAAAATGTGTTTTCTCTTCTAGAAAACGTATTTCCATCTAATACGCTTTCTGTTTTTCTGTCGAGGCCCTGTTTGAAAATATTTTCATTACAAATGGGTCCCTGGTAGTTAAACATTCATATTTTTTGCTCGTAACTCCAAATGAGGTGATTCGAAAGCCCACTTCTTCGTCTCGTCGAGCCCGTTATGTAGGTATCATTTTCACCATGTTTTAATATTGTGAAAATGACCGTTTTGCCCTTGCGCTTAATCAGCCCCCTCCGAGAGAGAACATTTTCTGGCGAGTCTTTCCGCGAGCCTCTCGCACTTCTTCCCGGTGATTTCTTCCACCCCATGCAAGACACAACCACCATTTGCATGATAGTCATGCAGTAGCATTGGTTTTCAACTTGAATCTTTAATAACTATATGTTTATTTTGCTACTGTTGTCGTTATTTCGGTTATGCTTGTGGATCGGTGATTACCGTCATGCTATGTTTTCTTGCACTCTGTTATCATGCTCTACTTGCTAGTATTACTTTCATATTGCCATGCTTGATAGTAGTACACTCTGGGTTGATCGTATTCTTCGGTGCATGACTTACGCCGGTTACCGAGTATCGTTAATACGCATTGTTCCTTTGCTGTTAGTTGGTTAGGTGTTTACTCGGTAATATTATTGATGTGTTCTTGCATGGTACCTATTGTTGATGTAATGGTTATGTCAACTATGAGTAGTGTTGTACTTGTGATATTCATGCTCGCCATTATGCCATGCTCAGTTGGATATGATTCATTGTTGATATGGTTGGTTGTTATGTTATACCGTCATGTTTATGTTGATATCATGCTCATGCATTGTAAGTACATCATGCTATTTTATCATGGTTCGGCATATTTGCATTCAAGTTTAACCAGATGAAATTGAACTTGAACAACTGTTGGCTGAGTTATGGTGCCAACATATCGAGCTGACCAGTGCAACCACGCTTGCCTTAATGGGAAGGTCCTAACTGGGTCTATTGTCATGCCTCTCGCCGGTGCCTCCAACGAGGGAAGGTTATGGGTGCGCGTTACCCTGATCAGGTAGGCGGACATAAGCCTTGTATGCCCATTATTGTTGTTATAACCGGGTTGTCCCCGTTTGGGACCGTTTTTGTTTTGCCACGATGGTGGCCGTTTGGCCACGACGGTGGCCGTTGGTGCCTTTGGTAGGCACGGAGCTACCTAGGACTTATCCCAGAGGGGAGTTTGTCGGAGTGGCCGGGAGGGTGTCATGGCAGTAGGACGGTTTTGTCGGAGCGCTGTTGGTCCACCCAAATGGGAGTGCGAGGCCATGGGTTCCTTGGTGTGGGTACAGTGTACCAACCTCAGCAGAGTGTATACTAAATCTATCGATAGACGCCCCCGCGGATAAGGGCCCAGTTCGTGTCGGTCACACTATGAGTCAACAGTAATAATAATAATAATAATAATAATAATAATAATAATAATAATAATAATAATAATAATAATAATAATAATAATAATAATAATAATAATAATAATAATAATAATAATAATAATGGGCTTAATAACAACCCTGGTGTGATGATGAGATAAGTTGGTTATGTGATCCCTGAATGATCACCATTTGGTTACAAGGTAACCCGTTGAGCCCAGAGTGGTTCCGTTTGTGATCCATGAATGATCACCGTTTGGTTACGAGGTAACCCATTGAGCCAAGAGTGGTTCCGTTTGTGATCCGTGAATGATCACCGTGGTATCGAGGATACCGAGTAGTTGAATATTCGTGATGTTGTGCGAGAATCATGGGGTAAGGATCAAGCTCCTTGTGGTAATTTAATGATTACTATAGTATTGTTTATACCAAGCTTTATTTTATCCTGAGATGATTGTGTGATGTCCGAGGTTGGTAAGTGAGGCATGTGATGGTTACGAGGTAACCCGAGCAGAATAAGTGGTGCATATAGTGTCATCATGTTGCATGCTAGTATCGTCAGATTTATATGTTCATGATATGCTCATATTGTTCTAGCTGTATCATGTTCATATTGTTCATGCCATGTTATCCTGATGATCTCATGATAATTCCTGCTTAACCTGTAATTGCCATGTTGTTGTTTGTCTTGAATGATTCTGGTTATTGTGAGCTTGCAAGTAAATTCAATGTACTGACCTGGCGTGTCATGCCAGTTTGCAGGTCATGTAGTGATTGCATGATTGCTTGTCGTGGTTTTTAGTGATTGCATGATTGCTTGTCGTGGTTTTCGTTCGTGCGAGCTAGGATAAGCGTTCCAGCCAGAGTCCCTG
Organism: Secale cereale; assembly: GCA_902687465.1. Taxonomy (NCBI): domain Eukaryota; kingdom Viridiplantae; phylum Streptophyta; class Magnoliopsida; order Poales; family Poaceae; genus Secale; species Secale cereale. The sequence goes on along the minus strand of LR738710.1, from coordinate 220,567,478 downwards.
CGGAGTGGAGTTCATCACCGTCGTCGCTATTCCGCTGCTAGAGTTATTCCGCTGCATCGTGTTGTTCTGCTGCTTGCATGGAGCAACTGCGGCAGGAAGAGTGTCGCCGTGCCGATGTAACCATTGTACCCAAATAGATTGTAATAAAGAGCTGATTTGTTCTATGCTAAGCAGTGCCGTATTCCAGAAGACTTCTCCTCGATCTCTGGGCTGGAATATGGGGCATTCCGGTTTTCTTTCAGCCGGGGTGCCACAGTCGTGTGGTGCGAGAGATGGAGGTAAATGGTCGCGGGAATAAATGGGGGCCGAGTGGCCTGGATTCTTGGCATGTTCGCATGTCAGTTTTCGCAATGGGTAACTGCATCGACCCGCCGTGCCCGGTGCAACCGCATGCATAATGGCAGCAAAAACATTTGTGATCGTGGGCTGGCCCCAAACACTGGTAGCACGCGAGGAGGTACGCAGGCAGAGCACGCGGAGGGACGTGAGAGCAGAGCGCGCCCGGCGAGACGTGAGCAGAGTGCACGCGGTGGTCGAACAATTGTTCATGACGCTGCGTAGAGAGCGGCCGTGTGCTACTAGCTCCGTCATGGTCTATTATCCTCCTTTATATTCGGTGCTATATTTTGACCTCAAATTTAACTAACAAAATGTTAATTTATGTTATGAAAGAAATATAATTGGAAACTATGTTCAAATATGTTTCCAGTGATATAATCTTTGGCGACATGCATTCATATTTTATTAGTTAAATCAATTAAATCTCTAGTGAAAACTTGAAAAAATACAAAGAGGACTTATGAACAAGGATGGTGGTAGTAGCTGATTAAATCGCAAACGTTTTTTATTAACCATATGTGTATGTGTCGTTTTGTCCTCCTCTCGCACGTCTTGTCACCCCGCTGCTGCAGACAGCTTCGAGCGCAAGCTTGAGCAGCGCACAAGGGTGTTCTTTTGGACAAACGGTGGCTTGAAGTGGCGCCAATGAATCATTGGTAAGCCCGTTCCCGCGCTACCGTGTAGGTTTTCGGACATAGTCGTGCAAGCTTCCCGCTCGACTCGGCGAAATCCCCCAAAATCCAAATGTTGAACTATCGGTGCAACAAACCCTAGGTCAGTTGCCCTGAATGTGCACAGGCACGGGAGCAAGATTAAGGCACAAACCCAAGTCAGAGTACAAGAGACCAAGAGGTTTGAGGGACCAACAAGCAGATCAGAGAAACCAAGGCCAGGCTAGAGAAGGAAGATATTGCCAGGAGAAGAGCCTCCCTTGCCAGGCAGGCAAGCTCGGCATGGGGGCGAGGCCATCCCCAGAAGAAGGCAATCAAGGCATCCCGCAGGACTCGCGGAGGCTAAACCACCTCATGGACCGCTCCTCCACGACTCACGTCGTCAATCAGCGCAGGTATTTTCAAGGGCTATGTTAGGAAGAGAGCTAGAACCGAGGGCTCCATTGCAGGCATTGCTACCGAAGCGTTGACATTCTGCTCAAAATACATTGAAACAACTGATCAGCTTAGCAAAGAGGTGGGTGAAGACATCCCCGAGCTCAATGTTTTCGATTGTTCTGTTTGAGTTACAGGGAAGAGTCGACACGGCGACAAACCTAAAGATTTGGACAAAATGGTTTGGTATGTGTTGAATAACTGTCTAGAGATTCTACCTTATATCGAGTAAGTGCTAAGTACTGCAGCTTATACATTGTAATCTACTAAACTTGCAGCGCATTCTTATATATTTAGATGTTTGATGCGATCACTATGTTGTGCAGCATCTACAAAAACGAGTTACTGCCGCAAAATCCAAGAAACATTGACAAATTGGTTATGGCAGGATTTGCGAAATGGTTCAAGAGCCATGTAAGATTTTGAATTGCACTGTCAATTTTTTTTAATATATTGAGTACATAGGATGATAAGCTTGTCTATTTTCTAACCATAGGTTAAGAAGATGCTGGAGGATGGGCAGACAGTTAATGATTCCCTTTACACACTAACAATGGGTCCTGATACTCGGGTAAGACATTATGAATCTTGCGTTGTTGCACATGTGCGCTACAATAGCCTTGCACGTGACGAAGGCAGGAAGACACAAAACAGTGCCATCATGAGCACGGATATGTACGGCGAAGAGGCAACTGAAATGTATGTGAACATAATAGACATTGTTCAGTTGCGGTATGTCTCCAGTTTCAAGGTTCATTGGTGTGTGGTTCTGTTGTCCTGTCGTTGGTATAACCTGTTTTCCAGGATCGCAAAACCTAGAGCTGATGATTATTTAAAATCCATCAATCTCAAGGCGATGTACAAGAACGACAAGCCTTTTATTTTGGCAAATCATGGAACATAGATATTTTTCTTGGAAGACACATTTGCATGTAGCGATGACTGGAGAGTAGTGCAAAGGTTTGAGTAGAAGAATTCGTTTAATGAAGTTGCACAACAATATGATGCTTACACTACTCCTGATGTAGAAAATTCCACAGATGCTCCTAATAACTTTGAGAACCATCACGTCAATGATGCTGGCGAAAAGATTGCATGTTCGGATTTGGACATACGAGAGTTGATCAATAAGAAGCCAACGTTCGAGGACATTGAGGATGAAGAAGAAGATGACACTAGGGGGAATTATGATTCAGACTGATACACATGACGAAGATGTTGACTCTGCTACTACGGATGATGATTAGATTCCTTTTGTCGTATTTGCCTGTCAGAAGACGTTTTTTATCTATTATGTGAAATTGAGTTTGCTATTGTAGCGACCAGACCTCAAACAGTTTGATCTCTGTGCATCAGTGTCATCCCTGGATCAGTAATGCTGACACGCACAGTACTTGAAGGAATTATAATAGAGTGGCAATTACACACTTATTACATCGAAAGTTCCAAAGATGAACTTATTACAATAAAAATGGCTTAAGGCCATCTAACAACGTTAACAGCGGAAGGCTTGGAAGATAAGTGAGTCCATCAACTCCAACGGCATCACTGAGTATAGAACCACGACCTAAAGGCACCTTACTCGTCGTCTGAAAAGTCTGCAACATGAACGTTGCAACCTGAAAACGGGTCAGCACATGGAATATGCTGGCAAAGCAACACATAGAGAGTAACAAAAGTAAAACTATACTATATGCAATATGGCTGGTGGAAAGCTCTATGGTTATAGTTTTGCATAAAGCCAATTTTTCCCTACTGCAAAGGAATAGAAATTTTAATTTAACTATCATGGTAGTTGAAACATCATTGAGAAGGTTCGCCCAACTCAATCCCAATTAAAGTAAACATTAACCCAACAAATTAACTTTTAGAGTGTTGAGATACACATGATAATCCAAGTACTAGATACTCAAAACGTCCATAACCGGGGACACGGCTAATCATGATTAGTTTGTACACTCTGCAGAGGTTTGTGCACTTTTCCCCACAAGACCCGAACTCCTCCGTAGGGATTCTCGCACTTCATGTTGTTTGAGAAATGGATGACCGAGACATAGTCTTTCAGAAGCACTAGCACCTTACGATCGGGTGGACCGTACCAACCTACATCCCCTACATATGCTAGTCCACCACTGTAAGAGTTCGCACGACTTAGTCAACTATGCTAGAGCCCATAATAGCTTGTGGCTGCACACGGAAATTTCTAGTATGAATAACCTCATGATCCCTTTGAGTCTGGGTGGTGGTCCATAAAGAAAAACGGGCAATCGCTGGAATACCCAGGTGCCTCAATTCACCCAGATGTGTGTTCAAGTTGCCACCTTAAGTTGAACCATTAATTTAACAATCTCACATCTGTCATGGATACACTCACCCAATCCACGTCTACGAGCATAGCATAACCTAACAGCAAACGTAGAAGTAACTTCCAAAGGTTTGAATATAATGCAGGTAATAGGTACTACCTCATCTACTTCCCAGTCCCACATGTTATTAGATCCTACTCATGCAATGTGTTTGAGGATAATACTAATACAATGAAAACTGGGTATTGGAATGTATGATCAAAGTGTTACTTGCCTTGCTGATGATCCGCAAAACCTAGAGATTCAAAGTAGCAAGTGGCGCACTCCGGGTACTCTATCGCAAACAAACAAGCATACAATAAGTACTCATCTAATGCATGGGTAAAACTCAAATAAGATATCTAACCAGAAAGTTCAACTTAAGAACTCCGGTTTGCAAAAAGAATCAAACCAAACAAAACAACGAGTGTCGAACGGAGAAAAGAACCGACTACGCTACCAATCTGGATCGAAGTCCAAATTTAACAGAAGCAAAAGCTCGGTTGACTAGGTTAAACGGAAAGAGGGTTTAGAGACGAAACTCCAGGCGCTTGAATCGCCTGATTCCGAAAAACGAGCGAAAAGATAAACTAGAACGAAGATAGGATCAGAAATCGCGACCAGAAAATAACTACGAAAAAGAAAACTAAAGAACAGCTTAACGAACGGACGTTCGTTAGCTGGGACTAAACGACGAATTCGTTCGTTAAAACGAACGAACAGGTGAACGCTCGCTAAACAGCTAAACCGAAAAAAAACTGATCTAAACTAAAAAAATGAACTAGGGTTCACAACAAGATAATTGAGATATATGCACATCATATAGATCGTTCATGATATCAAATTATTGGTTTTTCATCTTGTCTTTCCGGAGTTCCAAACTCTATCAATTATCTTGTTGCGAAGATCCTTCTACATCATTGCAAGGCTTCAATCTTATTCTTTTCATCCTTCACTTCTCATCATTTTTTAACCAGAGTTCTTCATGGTGGTTCATCATGATTTAATTCATCCTCGAAGTCTTCATCAAGATTCTTGTTGTGCGAGTTCTCCGTCTTGCATTCCAAAGTGCAATTATTTCTACCTTATCTTTTGAGGTGGTGGTATGTCATTCTTGAAAATTTCCCTTCATGTTTCTTGATTCACTAGTTATCAAGAATGAGATATTTAAAACCATCATTTCTCTTTCTTGAGGAGATGTTTCAACCCTTCAATCTCTTTGTTGGAGTAATCTTGGGTTGTATTTCACCTAAAAGCTTTCCCTAAAGATTGTTGCTATTGTGGTGCTTATAAATGACCCAAATTCTTCATTTATCCTCTTGGTGAAAGAAGTTTTTTCGTCTCCTTGTTGACTGATACGTCTCCAACGTATCTATAATTTTTGATTGTTCCATGCTTATATTATCCTTTTAGGATGTTTTATGGGCTTTTATATACACTTTTATATAATTTTTGGCACTAACCTATTAACCTAGAGCCCAGTGCCAGTTTCGGTTTTTCCTTGTTTTTGAGTTTTACAGAAAAGGAATATCAAACAGAGTCCAATTGACGTGCCATTTTTTGATGATTTTTTCTGGACCAAAAGAAGCCCCCGAAGTAAAAGAGTTGGGCCATGAGAGTCACGAGCTGCCCACAGGGGTGGGGGCGCTCCCACTCCCCCTGGGCGCGCCCCCCTATCTCGTGGACAGCCCGGAGACCCCCCCTGACGTGAGACCTACTCAAAAAAAATCCTATAAATACTGAAACCTCCAGAAAGTAACCTAGATCGGGAGTTCCGCTGCCAAAAGCCTATGTTGCCATCAAAAACCAATCTAGACCCGTTCTGGCACCCTGCCGGAGGGGGGAATCCCTCTCCGGTGGCCATCTTCATCATCCCGGCGCTCTCCATGACGAGGAGGGAGTAGTCCACCCTCGAGGCTGAGGGTATGTACCAGTAGCTATGTGTTTGATCTCTCTCTCTATCTCTCTCTCTCGTGTTCTTGAGATGGCACGATCTTGATGTATCGCGAGCTTTGCTATTATAGTTGGATCTTATGTTGCTTCTCCCCCTCTACTCTCTTGTAATGGATTGAGTTTTCCCTTTGAAGTTATCTTATTGGATTGAGTCTTTGAGAACACTTGATGTATGTCTTGCGTGGGATACTTGTGGTGACAATGGGGTAATCTATTGATTCACTTGATGTATGTTTTGGTGATCAACTTGCGGGTTTCGTGACCTTGGGAATCTATGCATAGGGGTTGGCACACGTTTTCGTCTTGACTCTCCGGTAGAAACTTTGGGGCACTCTTTGAAGTACTTTGTGTTGGTTGAATAGATGAATCTGAGATTGTGTGATGCATATCGTATAATCATGCCCACGGATACTTGAGGTGACAATTGAGTATCTAGGTGACATTAGGGTTTTGGTTGATTTGTGTTTTAAGGTGTTATTCTAGTAGGAACTCTAAGATATATCGAACGGAAAGAATAGCTTCGTGCTATTTTACTACGGAATCTTGAATAGATCGATCAGAAAGAATAACTTTGAGGTGGTTTCGTACCCTACCATAATCTCTTCGTTTGTTCTCCGCTATTAGTTACTTTGGAGTGACTCTTTGTTTCATGTTCAGAGCTAGTAATATGATCCAATTATGTTATTATTGCTGAGAGAACTTGCACTAGTGAAAGTATGAACCCTAGGCCTTGTTTCCTATAATTACAACACCGTTTATGCTCACGTTTAACACTTGCTACCTTGCTGTTTTTATATTTTATTATTATAAAAATCTATATCTACCATCCATATTGCACTTGTATCACCCTCTCTTCGCCGAACTAGTGCACCTATACAATTTACCATTGTATTGGGTGTGTTGGGACACAAGAGACTCTTTGTTATTTGGTTACAGGGTTGTTTGAGAGAGTCCATCTTCATCCTACGCCTCCCACGGATTGATAAACCTTAGGTCATCCACTTGAGGGAAATTTTCTACTGTCCTACAAACCTCTGCACTTGGAGGCCCAACAACGTCTACAAGAAGAAGGTTGCGTATTAGACATCATTGATCTCAATCCAATATGTTATTTCCGTTAGTGGCCGGTTGTCACCTAATAATTTGGAGATGTTTTCCATAAGGCCACAACAAGCTTATTCTTTTTGTTGTTGATTTTTCCAACAACTTCATTCAATCATTCTTTCTAGAGATGCTTTTCAAATTCAATTATGGGAGAAGTTTTCATTTTCTTCTCCATTCTTTTCTTTCATTGATCTAGTTTCTATTCGTTCGTTCTAGTGGCATTGTGATATTGCTCTCGTTGACCATCATCTCGTTTTGTCAAGATCATGTTATTTTCCTTGTCTATCCATTTATCCCGAGTGCCATGTCCTTCATTCTAGTTCTCTCATATTATCAAGTTTTGCCTCTTTTCTTAACCGGAGTGCTGTCTGAATTCTTTCTCACTCCTTATGCCATTCTTTCAATAGTTCTGGAGGCAGTGTGTTGTTGATTTCATCAAGTACCATCCCATCTTTTCAAGTTCATGTTCAATTCCTTCCCTTTACAGTCAGAGTGTTGTCCGAATTATTTCATTTTCATTCCTTCTCTATCTGTGTTTTAACCGGAGTGGTCTCAATAACTATCTTGTCACTTAACCTCTTGGTTCTCGTCGTATTCCTTGTCCTCTTGTCTAACGAAGTGTTTTCAATTTTGTTCATCTCCGTTATTTTCTTTCATTCATTTGGTCAACCTCTCAAGTTTGTGGTTTCACTCGTTTGTCAAAGAATCAACTTCGTTTTACCTCTTCCTTTTTCCGTTTTATCCGATTCCATACTTAGGATCTCGGATCGAGATCCTCAGTTAGTGTGGGAGAGTTGTGACGCCCCAAGACCGATGCTCCCGAAGACTCCCAGCTGATCCGGGTTTCGCCGTGTGTTTTATTTGCTTGCTCTGTTTTTAATTGTACATTGCATCATATCATCATGCCATCATGTCATTAATCTTTCCAACTTAACTAAATAAATCGTATGGATCTTCGGTCCATTTAAATTGAGGGATATTCACAATGATGACTTCTCTTTATAACATACTAGGAAAAAGGCCCGTGCGTTGCAACGGGAGAAAACTATCAAACACCCATAGCCTAATAAGCATGGCTTAAAGGATAACCTCCTCCCCGTGCAATTTTGTATTCTCTATTTTAACACGACATCCCATTTGTGTCACTTATCCTCCTTTCCGCCCTCGCCGATGGTGGCCATCTATTTGATCAAAATGCATGGTCAATCCCAATATGATGATGTCTCATTCTTTTGGTATACTCATTCAAGTAATCCATTCGTGTTAACCAAACAGACTTGTTTGGATTTAGATTTGAGGAATCACAAAAGGAAATGTTAATGTTTTAAACTTCAATTGTTTATTTTGTAGGACATCGGTTTTGCTAATACACTCCATCCATTTGATAACAACTCGTGGCCTGTTACCACATAATATTATATCGATTTACCCTGCTAAATATAAGTTTTAGTCTGGAAAAAGAAACTATCCTATATATCTGAGCCTATAGTTGTATTTGTAGCAGGCACCCTGAAAGAAGAAATCAAAATGGTTGCGTCTCTCTATTTCTCCTTGTAAACCACATTCGTCACTGATGCATCATGGCCTACAGCACAAACACACACAAAGATTTAGCTAAGCAAAACATGATGTGAGAAGCCCAACTAAAAAGTTCGCCAACGTATAAAGCGGTGTGGTTTGCAGAGAACAGCAATCTTGCTCGTCAGCACCTGTCCCAGCCATACCATATGCCAACTCCCGCTCAGCTTCCGTCGTATTTGCTTTGACTGCAGGGTAGCAACCATCGTCCATCATACTAATATTGTGATTGTGCCACTCCGATCTCTCTAGTGGGAGCTCTGGCCCCTTACATGTTTTAGTTCGCTAAGTTTGAAAAGTACAATACATAGAGTCGTATATATGAACATGTATACACCTACACTACATGTACATAGAGTCTATATATGAACCAAGGCTGATGGATAGGCAACAATTATCTTGAACTTTGTTGAGTAAGTAGCATCGGATTGGATCGCCGGAGAATAATATCACTATGGACTGCATGAGGACTACATGTATTTTCACCTGGGAAACTAACAACATCACGCTACTTGCCGAATAGAATTCATCAAGATATTAGAAAACCCATGTTAAACCTCACAGATATTGCTGGATCAAATTAAGCCACAAAAACAGCTCGAGCCATTGGGCATCAAAATCTTTACAATTTCCTTGAGAGAGTAAAAAAAAACTCTCCCTTCGCGTAAAAAAACTCTCCCTTCGCGTATCCCATCCCCCGCGTCGTCCTCCCTGGCGGCGACGGGGGAACCCAGATCCGGCGGCCTACAACCTTCCCACCTCCCTCCCCACCTCGCCGCCACCGGAGGAACGGCCGGCGAAGCCGGCGCCGGCTCCCGGGATGGTGGCGGCGGGGCGACTTGGCGGGATCCAGCACTCCCCCCAATCTGACCGATCCCTTTCGGTGGTGAGGGTCCGGATCTGAGGCGGCGGCCTCGCTGGTGCGGACGACGCTTCTCCGGCGGCGGGGAGTGCTCGTCGGTGAGGTAGGCCGGTTCCCCTCGGCTGCGCGGGCAGCGAGGTCCCGGTGGGCGCAGGTCATGGCGCGGGGAGGCCCCGGGCTCCCCTCGTCAGATCGGAGGCGATCCTGGTCCGCTCGTGATGCATGACCTTCGGCCGGCCTGGACTGATGATGTGGCTGGTTCGGAGGTGGCGGCAGGGTGCTTGGCCGGGGGAAACCCTTGGCCGCCGGTGGCGGTCACGGCGTCGATGGCGTCCCGGACGCCATTCCCTCCTTGGTGGCGGCGCCGAGGCTAAACCTCCCCTGCCTCTCCCCTTCCCCTGCGCCCGGGTGAAAACCCTAGCCCCGGTGGCTAAGCGGCGGCGGCGCCACAGCGTCGTCACCTTCTTGAAGGCGCCGACTTGGGCATGGGGATGCTGGGTGTGCATGGCGTGCTTGTCTGGTTCCTGGTGGCGGCCCGCCTGATCTACTGCGTCGCAACTCCGGGCAGTGTCTCGGGGCTGCGGTGCTTCTCTTCCGGCCGTGTCTCCGATGGGGACCTCGCCCTTCCTCACCTTGTACATGCTGTGGTGGAGCGGTACTTCATCTCACTCATTGATGGCGGCGAAGATCGGCGGCATGGCGCTGCGGAGGCTCGCCGTCCGACGTGCGGAGATGGACTCGTGCAGGAGGAGGTTGATGTCTGGCGTCATGGTGATGTCGATGGTAGAGTGGCCAGACAAGGTAGAAGCCTCAATATGATCTGAAGACGGACCTGTGGAAGATGGCGGCGACGACACATGAGTGCGTCTGACCGGATTGTGCCCCAGACCCGGTATGTGGCTCGGCCGGGGCTTCCGAATATGTTTCGGTTTCTGGCTTTTGATGTTAGGCTTAGGTGAGTGGTTTGGGTAGTGGCCCAGCTAGCACCCCTTCATCATTTTGGATAGGAGTAGCGGCATGTGTTGCCAAGATGTTGGATTCAGACTCATTGTTGTAATACTTTGTAAGGTCCTGAGAATAATCAATAAAGTGGCCGTATGCATCTCCCAGATGCAGAGGCCGGGGGTCATCCTCCTTTTCTAAACAAAAAAAACAGATTAAATATCCTGCCTTAAGAAGAAGATCGCTTGATAATGCAGAGACCATGTCAGGAGTAGCTAGTTGGTCATGTTGTTCAACATGTACTACTCAAAGCTGTATCGGGCTGCTGCCACTCTTGTTTGACATAACATAACCGCTACACCTTTTTCCTGGCTAATTCAAGCAGATCCCAAAAGAAATATATGTCGTGCAAAGTCCATGAACCAATTGTGCATTTAGACTGAAGTTTCTATAGAGAGTTGAGATTCTAGTGGACCTACTACCAAGTGCCAAATTCTTAAAGCACTGTGATTTTTTTCTAGCAAACTGAACTAACAATAACTTGATAACATGGCAATTTGATCTGCTTCGGCACGATGCAGTAGCAAGATCAAGCATGATGGTTTTCCAAACACACCGTTTCCGAGAAGACCATTGCATAGTTGCCAGAGATTCGGGTCGACCGGGTCGCCACCCCACAGGTGCGACGGGAGTACGGTTCTTCGAGACGCTCATTGGGGACATGGATCGTGATCCAAATAATTTTGGATCGATGACCCCGATACGATACATTGGGTCCTCATACACGATCAAAAGATCTGGACATTCCCTCCAAAAATTACTATCTGTGCTGATATAGTTGCCAATATTGCAGGGAGGGAATAATCCAGCAAGGAAATTTTACATCCAATTTTTTTACATTAAATTGTCCTCATTCTCTGCAACTAAATTTTTTATTAAAAGCAATAGGGGCACACGTGTACTGATGTGTACGCCGTGATTTTCTCATCTGTCTTTTTTTCTAGTACCAAGCGATTCTGCTCCACGAAGTATCCCAAATCTCTATCTCTACTACTATTAAATAAGAGAACGTATTCATCGCTACACGCACCACGTTTAATATACACACAACAACCTAAAGTAATTAGAGCCACACAATTAGATTCACTCAGTTAGATCTAACCGTCCAATAACAATAACTCTCGTCAAAAGTGTGCGTTTAGCAATTTGAAAGGCCGGACGAAAACTCTGCCGTCGAAAGTACGCACCACTGGACCCGTCGCCCCGCATCGAACGGACGAAAACCACCTCCCCTTCATCACGACGCTCTCCCCCGTGCTCATCGCGTCCTGACCTAGGGATTGACCGAGACTGCTATGTCAAACACGGCCGCCGCACCTCCATATGCAGCCCATCCCTAGCACCGGCGGCCGTGCTGCCCATGACGCCGGCGGCGCCGACGCTAGCGATTTCTACTAGGAAGTCGCAGGAGGCGGAGCTCCAGGTCGAGGCCATCCGCGACGCTCTATCACAGCCTCAGGTATGGTCAATTGGATCTGCAGTTGATTCTTGCACCTTGCGTGTAGCGCCCCAGACTCTATTAATCTTTTTAATAATTGTGTTTTTCCAATTATTGGGTTCACTTGGATTCTGGGTATGCTAATTCCTGCAGCATGTCTTTTACATACACATGTTTCTCCGAGTCGCTGATCGCATTGGTACATTGGAAGCCAACCAACCGTGGACTCATGACGGCGACAGGGATAGGCAGGGCGCCCCAACACAGGACAACAGCGATTGGGTAATTGGAACCGGCCGATGGGCAGCTCGTCAGATGCTACCTTTGCCTCTGTTTCTACTTACAATTTTGGATTTTGGACTGTGGCACCTATTCATTACAGATCAAGAAATGTATGAATTGATTCGATTTTACATGCGGCAACGTCATGGAAGGTTAATTTCTGCAATTCATTTCTTGTTTCTTTTTGTTTGTGGGTAATACATTTTCTGAATCATAAGTTAAGGAATGCAATTTCCATTTGCCTCCGCGGGTTCCCTCTCCTCCCCTGAGCAGTGACGGCGGAGCGGGACGTAGCAGGCTCAGCTTGCGTCGGCGGCGGCAGGTCCCTCTCCTCCCTCTAGCAGCGGCAGCAGCGTGAGACGCAGCGCGGGTGAGGGACTCCGCGGTCGAGCTACATGTGGCGGGCCTTATGGCACAGGCGTGCAACAGTGCCATGGAGGCTGCGCGGCGAAGGGTGTCGTGCGTGAAGGAGGCGGGTTCCTCCGGCTTCCGGTTGGCGTGGGCCTCCGTGCCATAGCCTATATGTGTTGGTTCTTGGGATTCTTATGAACATTGAAGGATTCTCCTGAATTTCCCCATCCATTGAAGTCCTATAGAACTCTCTAATTTGGTCCTAATGTTTGGCTTGCAGGTCATGCTATTGCTAGGCTATTCTTCCTCTACTCCACGCTGGCATGCTGTGGTCGCTGTTGTTGCAACAGATATTACAGGTTCTCAGCGAGTTGCATCTGACGAGAGCATTTGCAGTGCATACTTCAAGGAATCAGCAAAGCTCATTTGCGGTTACAGTCATATCATGAAATACACCGTATCTACATTTGTACTACTGATTTTCTGTCCATTGACTACATTAAAAAGGTGGATATACTCTCAGCCTACAAAAAGCTAGATAAATCTAACCTATTGGTTCAGAACTTCATCAAAGGTTGGATATACTCTCAGCCTACAACGAAGAGAACAACAGAGCTACAAATTAATAACAAAAACACAAAGGTGTCAACTGAACCTGTAACTATTTGCTCAACAGTTAAACTAATCCTTGAGTGATTTTTTTCCTAGCATGCTTTTTTTTCTTAGTAAAATTTATCCCACAGGAAGAAAATAAATTTTAAAATATTTAAGTGAATAGAAAGTGTTGTTGTGGACCTCTAATTGACAAGTATACATATTATTATTTTCCACACTAAAAAAATGATGAACATGGTCAACCTTCTTGCTCTCTGGTTTATTGAGCAGGATTACCAGGAAGGCGATGCCGGTGGCGCTCATCACCACCGCCACGCACAAGGACCGGCCAAGCCTGCAAAGGTAATTTCACTGGAGAAACTGCATTTTCCTTGTAAATACTTGGTAATTAGGTGTCTCGGTTCGTCATGTAGTGTTTGGAAGTAACCAGAGAAAATAAAATTATCATTACGTGTTGTTTCCATTCTTCATTTATCATATAAGGAAATCCACCCGCCTTTTCTGATTTCTGAAAGTTTAAGATGTTTTTGGGTATACCAAGCTTAAACAATATACTCCCTCCGTCCTAAAATAAGTGTCTCAACTTTGTACTAACTTTAGTACAAAATTGTACTAAGGTCAAGACACTTATTTTGGGACGGAGGGAGTATCTCGCAAGTAAGTTTGATATACTCTCGATACATCTTGATATGTATGATATCCTCACTACTTTTCGGATGATAATGTGGACTTGGGCTTTGTGGATGGAAAAGAGAGTTGATCCAAACTGACACCATGTATTCTTATGGGCCTATGAGCCATCTCACTATATGGGGAGCTATTCTCTTGCGCCGAACTTACTTTATTTTTTGCTTTCTCAGTGTAATCTCAAATTTCGTTCCCAGGTATACCATTACTCTTCTCACGGTCTTGCAAATGCATCATGTGTAGCTTTTAAGCCTTGCAAATTAGATAGTTTGATTGATACATGCATATTGTTGGAATATTGGTGCGTTGGAAAGGCTATGGGTGGAATTAACAAACTGACTGAACCTATGAAACAAATTCTAGATGCATTGCCAGATCCTCTTGAAGCTTTTGCTAATTTCAACAAGGTAATATTTAAGATTTATTAACCTTGCATTTCATTGTTTTAGCGGAACCACTTATCAATTATCATCCATACTGTTGCAAAAAATGTGCAGGATTAACCAGAGGAGGAACTTGAAGAATTGGATGTAGCAATGTGTGTCTTGTAATAAGCAAGCATTTCTCTCTGCTCCACCGAAAGCTACAACTGAAGATGAAGAACTTGCGGCACTACAAGATAAAACTTCGCTATGACCAGGTTTAATGTCTGATCTTCTGTTAGATCGATTTGTAAACTTTATTGTATACTTTCACATGATTAATTCGCTCGTGCATGTTGGATACATGCAGAGGTGAATTTTTACATATGATTGCAATATTAGTCAATACGTGCATTGCACGTGCACACTTACTAGTCATCTCAAAACAGAAAAGAGGTGTCCCAAATCCCTTGAGCAGACCAGTCCCCCATGGATCCATCTCGAGGACCAAGCGTCCAGAGCTCTCCTCGCTCCAGCGTCGGATTCTCAAGCGCCGCTCGCGTACGCCATATCGTCAGAAGGAAGTGGTACGTAAGAGAGGATGCATGCGGTAGCGGAGAGCTCGACGGTTGGTCGCTGACAGGCGAGTGGCAGATCGCAACAAGCGGCCAGCCCAGCTTCAGCAGGCCTGCTGGAAGCCCAGCCCCACGACTCGCACCTGCGGAATGCATGATCTGCTCCCTGCTCGCGCCTCAACTCTAACGACGGAAACCGGGGTTCATCCCTATGAGCGCATCCCGCGGATCTATCCACCCACTCGCTCGACGCCGTCTCTCTCATCCTTGATATGTGCTGGTTCGGCGGCAGGGCTGGCGATCATGGTGTGCCTTATAAGCTGGCCTGCTGACATCCTGTAGGGCACCGGCAGCCGCCGGAGTGACGGCCACTGTAGAGTAGGGAAGAGAAGGATTGGCGGCGGCCGGAGGGAAGCACGGGCGCTGAGGAAATCACATAGGCAGACTGCGATGGAGTCCATGACTAATTTTTATCTGGGTGAGAATTCGCTTGAAGGTTGAAGCCCATCGGCTTTGCTGAGTCGGTCGAGGATTTGCTCGTAGCCAAAAGAGGAAGGCGAACGACATTTTCATGGGGGGCTTTTGATCGTGACGAAAGAGGAAGGCGAACGACTTGTGCAACGTCGTTCGAGATTGATGCCTTTTTTTTATTTTCGAGATCAAGACTTTCAACGCCTAACTGTTTTGATCGATATATGAATCTCTCCTGGCTTCGGCTCCTACCTATTCTATGAGGACAAGGGAATATTTCGTGATCTGTCCGGAATCCATGATGAAAGGTTTGGGCCTCACGGGCTAGAATATCGCGAGGCGGACTGCACAGGCTTATTTTTAATGCGTGATTGTTTTTTTTTTTTTTGAGGAAAGGCCATCACGGCTAGCTTTATTGATTAAGAGAAGGAATAACATCATCCACAAGTGCAGAAACGAGACAGCCCGGGGGCTCGTCCGTCCAAATAGAAGAGAACTTATTACAATAACTAAACTTAGCTAGCACATGCACTGCTTGATTACAAGAGCGAGGACAATGTTTAAACTTGACCTTCCCGATCAGCGTAGATATATCCACGCATTCAGCAAAGGTTGCTGCTGCTTCATCCCACCATGACGTTTGACCTGCACATGATTCGATCACAATTGAGGAATCCGATTCTGCTTCAACCCGAGGAAAGCCCAAAGAATTTGCAAAAGCCAGGCCGTCTCTCATTGCAATCGCCTCGGTGGACACTGCACTAGCTGCATGGGGAATGTAGATGCATCGTGCCGCCAAGAAAGTGCCTTTCTCATCCCTAATCATAGCCGCTGTTGCTCCCACACCTTCATCTACATAGTAAGCTGCATCCACATTCAATTTAATGAACTTGATCTCTGGTCGGTTCCATCTTTCTTCAGAGGTGCTTCTACGCTTCTCATTAGCCTGGTGGAAGTTATTAGTAATAGCAAGGACCGACAGGGGCCACTTAAAGGCTGGGGGAGGTGTACCATTATGAGTGTGTTGACGACGAATCCACCATAGATACCAGCTCCCCACCGCTATAACTTGTTTGATATCCAGGTTGGGTTTTAGTGGCACTGGTCTCGGATCCGCTAGGAATAGATTTTCGAGGACGATCGAACCAGACCAGTCTAGTGCCACTGCTTCCTCGATTATGTCCATGATGCCCAAGCGAGTCCATAGTTCTCTCGCATGAATGCAATCGAATATTAGATGCTTCACATCCTCTGCTTCTCTATGGCAGATTGGACACTCTCCCACAGAACCAATATGTCTATTAGTGAGGATAGACTTTAGTGGCAGGATTCCATGAAGAGTTCTCCAATAGAATATCTGAATTTTACGTGGGATTGATAGCTTCCATAAAATACTCCAAACTGCCGGGGAGCACGACCTACCCGGCTGCATCAGTGCCGTTGTATGGGGCCGGAAAGTTCGACTCCATTGAGCTTTATAAGCAGTACGAACCGAGAAGATCCCTCGTCGATCAGGGTGCCATGCTATAAAATCATCGAAGGAGTTTGTGTTCAATGGAATTTGCAGAATTCTGGTGACATCCACCGGGCTAAAGTTTGATTGGAGGATATCTATATCCCAAGTGCCAGAGTATGGATCGATGAGCTCCGCTACAGAAGTGAGAATGGAGTTACCTCGTGTAGATATCACCTTCCTGTCCGGACTGGCAGGGATCCATGGATCAGACCATATGTTAACATTTTCACCCGTGCCAATTCTCCAAATGTATCCCAGTTTGAAGGTCTCTAGGCCCTTCATAATGCTCTGCCAAGTGAATGATGAGCCGCTTTTTAGGGTGGCTTGTAGGAGGGTACAATTTGGATAGTATTTAGCTTTCAGAATCCTAGCACACAAAGATTCCGGTTGTGTTATCAGTCTCCAGCATTGTTTAGATAACATTGCCAGGTTGAAGGAGTATAGGTCTCTGAATCCCATCCCTCCATCACTTTTGGGACAACATAATTTCCACCAAGAGAACCAATGCATTCTTTTGTGTTCCTCGTCATCTCCCCACCAGTATTGGGAAATTAAGTCTGTGATCTCTTTGCAAATTCCTTTAGGTATGCTGAAGACAGACATGGCAAAGACAGGGATGGCTTGTGCCACTGCCTTAATAAGAATTTCCTTGCCTCCAATAGAAAGGATTTTTTCCATCCATCCTTTTAGCCTTTCTCTGATTCTTTCAACAAAGTGTGCAAAACAATCACTTCTATCTGCTCCCACCATTGCTGGCAAACCAAGGTACTTATCAGACAGTGCCTCCGTATCAATATTTAGTTCTTGGCAGATTTCTGCTCTTGAGACGGTAGGGGTATTAGGACTAAAAAACACACTAGATTTTGATAAACTCACCAACTGTCCCAAACTTTGGCAGTAGGTTTCCAGAACACGCTGTAAGGAAGCTGCATTTAAAACATCCGCTGTCATTAGAATTAGAGAATCGTCAGCAAAAAGTAGGTGTGATACTGACGGTGCATTTCTACACACTCTAACTCCTTCTATGCTACCAGCTTCTTCTTCATACTGCAGTAAACTGGAAAGGCCCTCTGCACACAGAAGGAAAAGATATGGGGAGAGGGCCCCTTGCCTTATACCCCTTGTTGGACTAAATCTATCCGTCTCCTGGGAATTAAATCTGACTTTGTAAGAGACAGAACTTATACACGCCATCATAAGATCAATCCACTGCCCATTAAATCCCAGCGCCATCATCATATCATGAAGAAAAGACCATTCCACCCTATCGTAGGCTTTGTGCATGTCTAGTTTTACAGCGCATAAACCTGTCCGTCCAGCCCTTTTGTTCTTGATTTTATGAACACACTCATATGCTATCAGGATATTGTCAGTGATCATTCTTCCGGGGACAAATGCGCTTTGTGTGGGTGAAATGATCTCTGGTAGAATACTCTTCAGCCGTGCAGCAAGCATTTTAGAGATAATCTTATATAAGACATTACAGAGACTTATAGGGCGGAATTGTGTTACCAGTTCAGGGCTTTCGGTTTTTGGTATCATGACAATCGTTGTTTCATTCCAATCAGCTGGGATTACCCTAGTATTGATTGCCTGAAGAACCTCCTTTGTGATCTCGTCTCCCAGAATATGCCAATATTTTTAAAAAAATATCGCATGAAGGCCATCGGGTCCCGGAGCCTTTAGATCTCCAATACTAAAGACTGCTTTTCTGACATCTTCCCCAGAATAAGGTGCCATCAGGAAGCTATTCATTTGATCTGTTACCTTATGCTGAACCTTCTGTAAAATTTCTGGATTCGTATGCTGAACCTCAGAAGAAAAAAGATGTATAAAGTAATTCAGAACATGTGAATTAAGTTCTGGCATACCTTCAAGCCAGTTACCAGCCTCATCCTTCAATTTTTTCACAAAGTTCCTCTTCCTCCTTGCTGATGCATATGCTTGGAAGAATTTTGTATTACGGTCTCCACTCGTCAGCCAAGTTGATCGAGATCGCTGCATAATTTGGATCTCTTCCAGCTCTAGTAGATATTCAACCAATTCAGTCAATTCCTTTCTTTTTTCCTCATTTTCATCTGACATAGGGCCATTCATGACTCTCTCCAGCTCACGTTGAGCTTTACGTAACCTTTTTTTTTGGTTTTTTGAGGACCCTCTGATCCCAATCGTGGAAGCTCGCATGCATTTTATTAAGTTTCTCATGTATGCTTGACACGTTTGGTTCGGCTGTAATCTCCGCCCAAGATTCCAGCACTTTCTCATTGAATAAGCTTTCTCTCAACCATCTAGCTTCAAATCTTTTGACTTGTGTACTCGCCACACTTGGTGGCTGTACGTAGAACTCAGTATCCACCAGGAGGGGCCTATGATCTGAATGATTAAACTCTAGATTCCTCACTGCCGCATGAGGGAATTGAGAGGTCCATAAATCATTTGCCAGCCCTCTATCTAGTCTCTCCCTTATTCTCCCTCGACGCCAAGTGTATTGGTCGCCAATATATCCAAGGTCATGCAAAGCGCATTCTTCTACAACATCATGGAATGCCTGCATATATTGGGGCGGTCGTGGATTGCCGCCCTCCTTTTCATGCAGATACAAGATCTCATTGAGGTCTCCCACCAGGAGCCAGGGCAGAGAATGCGCTTGGTGCAGTTGCCTCATACGTGACCATGTCAGATGTTTGTTTTCCCATCTAAACTCTCCATAGATTCCAGTCAGACGCCAACCAGAATTACTATTGTTACTGTCCGTTATCATCACATCAATGAACATGGGATCTAGGGATAGCCTATGAACGTTTACATTATTGTTCCAGAAAAGGACTAGGCCTCCACTTCTACCATTGCTCGGGCAAACTAGTTTTTGGTCCATCTTCAATCTCTTGCGTAGACATTCTGCCGGATAATTATCAAGGTGTGTCTCCGACAAAAACAACACCTCGGGGTTACAGCTTCGTTGGACATCCAACAAAGCACGTACTGCCGGAGCGTTCCCAAGGCCCCGGCAGTTCCAGGCTAGTATTTTCATTGCGTCCGGTCATCCTCCTCACGGGAGGACGCCGATATCTCATTGGTTTGCTGGCCTTCCGAACCATCCACCGCTTCACCATCCACTCCTTTATACTTCTTCCTATTTGCATTTTTCTGAGGCGTACTAGCCGCTTCCACGATGATCCCAGGCAGCGTTTCTCCTTCGAACTGGTCCACTATGGCTGTGACTTTGGATGTAGTTGGTACGTTAGGAGTGATCGCTAGTAAACTCGACCCCCCTGCCAGAACCTGCTGCGTATCCGTTGCGTTTCTTTTACCAAGGACGTTGGTCTGACGAACATCCTGGTTATTTATCTCATATTCTGGCCCTTGGCCTGTTTCCATCTCTATATCTCCTGGTTTGTAAAGCGCATTATGGCGCCAGCTCTGCATAGCACCCCTACCTGTAGTCCCATGGGGAGGATTTCCTCGACCACGCCCTGGGGCATAAGGTGGGTCTTCTCTTGAGTTCTCACCTCGTCCTCGGCCAGGATTTCTCCTCGATCCACGGCCTCTGCCGTTTCCTCTACCTTCATCAACCAAGAGGAAGGCACCCCATGCCATCTTGGTTACATCATGCTCTCCAGTACCACACTCCTCATACCAATGACCCAGGAGACCACAAATGCCACAAAAATCTGGTAGCTTTTCATACTGGACTTGGTACCAGTCTGTCTCACTGTTCTTTGTGATTGAAACGAATCGGATGAGTTTCTTTGAGACATTAAGTTCCACTCTAACTCGAACAAATTCACCTACAAAGCCAGCCGGTAGGGTTGTTTGGACCTCCAACACCTTACCCATCTTTCCGCACATTCCCTTTATCGCTGCAGGAAACAGATAATTATCCGGGAGTTTCAGAATCCTCGCCCATACGACCAATTTATCCAGAACCATAGATTCTGGTTTCTTGAATCCATCATATTCCTCTATTAAGACTCCTTGATTCCTAAACAGCCAAGGTCCCTTGTGAATTGCGGTGTTCCAATCACCCAGGCATCCAAACTGCACCGTAAACAGGTTTTCATCTACTCTTCGCCAGCGGACCTCCCTGGCTGGATTCCATGCCGATCTCATATCAGCATAAAGAGCAGAGGGGCTGAATCCCTTGCTGGTGTGAACTCTTACTATCGCCAGCCACTTGGCTTCGATCTTCTCATCCTTGAACTCTTCCTCCCACACGAACTGTTCCTCCTCATCCTCCTGGAGTTCCAATTGGCTTAGGAGATCTTCCACCGGTTCCTTTCCCCGGCGTTCGTTGATTCGCTCATCCTGTGTTGACATGGTGACTGCAGGCGCCTAAACCCCAGCCTTGGAACAGGCCGGGATCTGAAGGACAAAACCCACCGCACACCTCCACGTATTCGTCCCAAGGGTGGGAAGAGGGGGAGATCGGGTGGGAATTAGCGGCAACAATCGGTAACGATAAACTCTCGACGGCGACGCCGCTAGAGGAGAGCGAAACCCTAATAAGGGGACTTTAATGCGTGATTGGTTGACGTATGGTGTCGGTGTAAAAAAAGAGGGGTACACTTTTTGTACCCCTATGACTGTGCACGGGCAGTCTGAGCCACGGGCACCACCACACCAAGCATGGCGAGGAAGGCAAGCCGGGGCAAGACTGAAGCTTGATGAAGATTGGATCAACCGCCAAGGACAAGACCACAAAGAGCAAAGGGACGAAGCAGCTTCCCCCGGCAAGATCCTTGCCGAGGCCGGCTCTGGCAGCCCCGGCAAGACCCTTGCCGCGGCAGCTCGCCCCGCGCCTACGGAGTGAATCACCCTTGAGTCCACCGCCCCCATGGGGCAAGGATTCGGGAGATATCCCCGTGGTAGCATGCAGATCTTTGTGAAGACATTCAAGACCAGATACAAGTTAAGAACACGACCCTTGGCGGGATCCCAGCCAAGGAGGACTACAAGGCCCCCGGCAAGCACCTTGCCGGGGATGACAGCAGGCGCCACGGCAAGACCCTTGCCGGGGCCCCGGCAAGGCCCTTGCCGAGGGCACCCACGGGGCCACCGTCAGGCCCGCACCAACTGGGCTTCCACCGACCCACGCAGCTGCCGATCCGACCAGCTGGACAGGCTCCTGCGTGGCAATCCACGGATCTTCTAGAGACCCGCCGTTGCGCCACCTCAGCTGCCTGTCTGCCTACATGGCACCTCAGGCACCGCTGGCCAGGGCGCGTGTCAACACGAGGAGGGGCGGCGACAGACAAGACGGCGTC
Source organism: Secale cereale (assembly GCA_902687465.1). NCBI lineage: Eukaryota > Viridiplantae > Streptophyta > Magnoliopsida > Poales > Poaceae > Secale > Secale cereale. The sequence continues at coordinate 220,545,628 of LR738710.1, read as the reverse complement.
TCCCCCTCGTCCCCGATAAAGCAGGGACACCTAAGCTAGGCGCATTAAATGCACCTTGTCCCATGATGCGAGGGATAACCTCGCATCACTGTACCCTTTCAACCTCCTGTGTGCCAATGTGGAGACCCCTTTTCCCTATAAAAGGAGGCCCGAGGCAACCAGGAGGAGGATTCGGCTTTTTAGAACTCCCCACGACTCTCTTGGAGCTCCTGACTCACTGAAGAACACCAACATATAATCCACCAAAGCAGGAGTAGGGTTTTACGCATCTTTGCGGCCCGAACCTGGGTAAAGGAACCGTGTCCTGACTGTTAGATCCGCTCTTCTCACAACCCCGTACCCCGCAACCGTAGTAGGGATTCTTGTGATCCCATAGGTGTCGATCCAAATACACCGACATCTTTGGGGCGCCAGGTAGGGGGCGCAGTTGTGAGAACCGGCTTTAGCGGTTAATTCGGCGTTCCTGCATCATCATGGCGCCCAAGAAGAAGACGACGGTGGCGGTTGGCCAGTCGGAAGCCGGACAGCCCGTCCCGACGCGGGCGAGCAGCGGACCAGTCGCGGAAAGGACTCGGGGCGCTGCTCGCGAACACCAACGCCATCCCAACAGCCGGAGATTGGGAGGTGGCGACGTATGTGCGCCTGGTAACGGGCCAAATACCGATAGTTCCAAAGATGGAGCCCGACCCTCGGCGGGTGGCACGGGGCCTTCCAAGGTCGCGGTCGCATCACCCGAAGGTGACGCAAGGGCCTCCAGAACTCCCACGCCGGCGCCGACAGCGCGCTCTTCTCAAGCAGCGCGCGACGGACGGCGTCATCACCCCGAAGATCCCGAACGTCGCCATGGGAAGGGCCCCGAGCGCCACTCCCAGGACATAGAAGACCTGCCCGCCCACCGAAGCGCTGGTGGAGACGTTAGGCAACCGTGGGATCGTGATGGGGCTCCCCCTGACACGGTCAGGGGTCGAAGCGCGTCACGATCCGTGCAGGTTTCGCTACCGTTGACACCAGCCGATGCTTTGGCGCACGCGCAGTTGCTCCTCGACTTTCCTCCCATTACAGGGAAACTCGACGAATGGAGAGCCATCATCCGAAGCCTTGTCGCAGTCGCCAACAGGGATGACCTAAATCCCGCGGAGCTCCCAGGCCGACGCTCCGATGGGGTCCCACGCACCGGCGGTGGGAGAGCCGGCAGCGTCGTGGCTACGGTGCATTCGCCTACTCCTCGCCCGGTGCCGCGTGCGTCGACCCGTCGAGACGTCGCGGGCGACGCCATCTCCATAGCGTCGTCCGACCCACGGACCCGCGGCGACCAGCGTCAAGTTCTTCAGGAGCGAGCTCATGAAGACGGTCGAACCACCATCTAGCGCCGGCGCGGAACGCGCCACCAGTCAGACAAGCGAGCAGGGCCTGGTGCGGACCGCCCAGCACCGGAAAGCCCTGGAGGTCTACCCAACGAGGTAGGCTGTCCAGCTTTCACCCGTGAGCTACGGCAGTTCCAGTGGCCCTCTCACCGCACCTTCAAGCCTGACGTTCTTTAGAAGTACAACGGCAAGACCCACCCGTCGGAGTTCCTCAGCATCTACACCATCGCGATGCAAGCTACCGGGGCCCGCGACGATAAGGTGCTTGCGAATTACTTTCCGTTGGCTCTTAAACCTAACGCCATGTCGTGGTTGATGCACTTGCCAGTAGACTCTATTTCCTCCTGGTCTGACTTGTGCCATGAGTTTGTTGGCGCCTTTACCGGAGGCCACCAAGCCCATGGCCAAGCAAGTGACCTGCATGTCATACCCCCAAAGGAAGGCGAGACCCTGCGCAAGTACATACAGAGATTCAGCCGGGTACAGTACAACATCCCCGATGTTCACCCTGCCGCCATCATCAGCGCGTTCCACCAGAACATGCGCAACCGCAAGATGCGCGAAGAACTGGCGATGACCAAGGTGAAGGATGTGGCGGAACTCTACGTTCTTGCCGACAGATGTGCCCGGGCTGAAGAGGGGAGGAAGTACCCCGGCGAAAGCACTGGTGCAGAAACCGACTCTTCAGACGAGGACACCGCCGCTCCAGCGAAGAAGGGCCGGAACCATAACAGGAAGCGCAAGGGGAAGGTCGTGCTTGCCGTTGAGGGATCTGATGACGCCGGCTCCGCCAAGAAAACCAAGGCAGGTGACCCTGGCAAGGAAATTGTCGGGTGTGTCGCCTGCCAGGCCTTGGCGGCTGCCGAGAATCCAGGAAACTCCGGCAAGCGGTACTGCAAGATCCATCGCACCAAGGGCCATGATCTCCAAGACTGCCACCAGGTTGAGCTCCTTGCTAAGAAGCAAAGGGCTAAATACGAGAGGCGGGACAAGGAGAAGGGCCAAGACGGCGCTGAGGGGTCCAACAAGAAGCGTGACGGCCAAGCAGGTCGTCGCGGCAAGGAGAAACAGCAGGAAAGGCCCGCCCGGGGCCGCGACAGAAAACCTGAAGACGACGATCACGAAGAGGACGACGAGTCCGGCGGCCAAGAGTTTCAGAAGGCTACGGACGCCATGTGCGTCGATGGTGGCACCTCGCTGCATGCTTCTCACCGCCGGCTTAAACAGTGGGCGCGTGACATTATTGCAGCAGAGCCATCGTCCGGTGCCCAAAAGCCACTGAAATGGTCCAGCACACCTATCATCTTTGACACCGAGGATCATCCTGATCGCACTACTGCGGTCGGGTGCTTGCCATTGTTGGTTCGCCAACGATACACAACCTCAAGGTGACGAAGATGCTAGTCGATGGCGGGGCCGGTCTAAACCTACTTTCGCCCACCGTGATCGAGAAGCTGCAAGTTCCTGATGGAGACCTCGAGGAGACGGGCACGTTTCAGGGGGTCAGCCCGGGAAGGAGTCAACCGAAGGGGAAAGTCACGCTACCCGTGACTTTTGGAAGTGATCTGAACTGCAGGACAGAGAGGATCGTGTTTGATGTTGCCAAGATCCCCCTGCCTTACAACGGGATCCTTGGCCGCCTAGCACTGGCCAAGTTCATGGCAGCATCACACTATGCCTACAACACCCTGAAGATGCCAGGGCCCGTGACGATCATCACCATCCCCTCCGACAAGAAAGATGCGCTGATTTGCGCCGACCAATTGTACCAGCAAGCAGTTGCAGCAACTGCCGCTACGGGGGCACTTGCTCCTGCCACTAGAGCCCCGGGAGGGAAGAAGAAGAAGACCGGCGAGACCTCGGGCGCCCACTCCGGCAAGCGCACCTCTTCGGAGTGTTGTGCTCCCGTCGAGGACGCGCCTGAGAGCTCCACCGGAAAGAAGACCGGCAAGCGCAACTCTTCGGAGTGTCGCGCTCCCGTCGAGGACGTGCCAGAGAGCTCCACCGGCAGGAACAAGAGATCCAGGGCCACGCCGCCAGGAACCAAGAAGGTTTCTGTCAAGGAGGACGGCACGGGAGGGGCTTTTACCATAAGCTCCGCCCTTGACAACAAATAGGAAGACGCGCTCGTCACCTTCCTGCGGGCGAATGTCGACGTGTTTGCCTGGCAAGCATCTGACATCCCCGGCGTTCCCAGGGAGGTGATTGAGCACCACCTTGTTGTCTGTCCTCATGCGCGGCCCGTCAAGCAGAAGGTCAGGAAGCAAGCTTTGGAATGGCAAGAGTTCATCACCGAGGAGATCCGGAAACTGGAAGCTGTGGGTTTGGTGAGAGGGGTGCTCCACCCAACGTGGTTGGCCAATCCAGTGGTAGTGCGCAAGGCAAATGGGAAGTGGAGGCTGTGTATTGATTACACGGATATTAATAAAGCTTGTCCCAAGGACCCCTTCCCGTTGCCGCGCATAGACCAGATTGTTGACTCCATGGTAGGGTGTGACCTGCTGTCATTCCTCGATGCCTACTCCGGCTACCACCAGATCTTCATGGCGAGAGAAGACGAAGAGAAGAGAGCATTCATCACCCCATGTGGCACGTACTGTTTCGTCTGAATGCCTTTCGGGATGAAGAGTGCTGGCTCGACGTTTGCAAGGGCAGTCCAGATTGGTTTTGAACCCCAGCTCCATAGAAATATGGAGGCTTATATGGATGACATAGTGGTCAAAACCAAGAACAAGGCAACCCTTGTACCGGATTTACAAGAAACATTTGTGAACCTGCGCAAGATCAACCTCAAGCTGAACCCTGAGAAGTGCGTCTTCAGCGTTCCGTCTGGCAAGCTTCTCAGGTTCTTTGTGTCGCAGCGTGGGATAGAAGCCAATCCGGACAAGATCAAAGCTATAGAGCAGATTGAAGCACCCAAACGGCTCAAGGATGTGCGTCGGCTTGCTGGCTGCGTTGCCGCCATGAGCAGATTCATTTCCAGGTCTGCTGAGCGCGCCCTCCCCTTTTTCAAGATTTTGAAAAAGGCGGGCCCAATGGAGTGGACGCCAGAAGCCGAAGCAGCATTACAAGATCTGAAGAAGTATCTTTCCTCCACGACAATACTGGTTGCGCCTCGACCACAGGAACCGTTGCTGCTATACTTAGCGGCAACAAACCAGGTGGTCAGCGCTGCACTGGTGGTGCAGAGAGGAATCGATGATGAGGTGATAGCACTAACGGAGCCTGGTGCCACTGGCGCAGAGGCGACACAGCCGATTGGAGTGCAGCCAAAGAAGAAGATGATGCAGCACCCGGTCTGCTTTGTCAGCTCCCTCTTGTAGGGGGCTAGGTCAAGGTACTCCGGTGTGCAGAAATTGCTCTTTGGCCTTCTTATGGCCTCGAGGAAGCTGCGTCATTACTTCCAGGCGCACGAGATCACCGTCGTCACTCGCCTCCCTCACTCGCCTCCCTCTGCAACGGATATTGTACAATCCAGACGCGACGAGAAGGATTGTAGAGTGGGCACTAGAGTTGTCCAGCTTTGGCATCAAGTTTGAAAGCACCTCGACAATTCAGAGCCGAGTCTTGGCAGAGTTCGTTGTAGAATGGACCACAACGCCTGATGAAGAGGTCTAGGAAACTGCTCTCCCCGGCAAAGAGGCGAGTTGCAACTGGATCATGTACTTTGATGGGGCTTTCTCCTTACAGGGCGCCGGGGATGGCGTACTGCTGGTCGCGCCCACTGGAGAGCACCTCAAGTACGTGGTCCAGATGCACTTCCCTAGGGAGGTATCAACGAACAACACTGCCGAGTACGAGGGGCTGTGTAATGCCCAGGATGGAATTATACCTCCTACGTGTCGAGGCACGACTTAAAGGCATAAGTCCATCCTAGAATGATCTCAAGTTTGGTAATCTTTGCACAACTCATGTAAAAGAGGGATAGTAAACTGAAAATAGTTGGCTTACAATCGCCACGTCACAGAATAACAGTACAAGTCTCAAACATCATACAATAAGATCACTACAACCCTCTAAGGGCAAAAGCCAAATGTCAAAGTACCAAACTCAGATAAAACAACCACAGGCGGATCGAATCCTAGTAAGAGACTCCACTACCGATCGTCCGGGTACCGCACATAGTACCGACTACGCTCCTCGTCGTACTCCCAATCCAGCTCGGTGCCATCACCTGGATAGCTCACAGCTGGACCTGCATCTGGTGTGTGAAGTAACTGTGAGCCACAGAGGACTCAGCAATCCCGTTCCCGGGTAACAGAACTATCAAAGCCTTAGGGTGAGGGAAAGGCTGAAGAAAGAACAAGTCTGCAGAAGCAACTAGCATCTAGCTTACGCAAGTGAGAGCGAGAAGAGAAGGCATCGCGAGAAGTGATCACGAAGTGATCCTAGCTACAGCTCACAAACATAACCCCTCCGTGTTCAACTCCCGAATCCCTATTCGGAAATTGACAGTCACGGAACTCACGCTGGTAGTGTATTAGAAACATTGTGTCAAGTTTTCTACAACCGGAATTAACAAGCTCCCATCTGCCACATAACCGCGGGCACGGCTTTCGAAAGTTCAAAACCTGCAGGGGTGTTCCAACTTGACCCATTACAAGCCCACGATCCGCGGAGTCGCAACTCCAAAGTGGGAAGACCCGAGTATCCTCGGAATCCCGTGCTCAAGATATACCGAGCTAAGGTAAGGCTAATCCAGCAAATCCTCCCGGCGTGTCGACACCCTGATCGTAGCCGCGCGTATCTAGGTCTCAGGACACGTCCGGATGGGTGAAGCTACGGGTGTATGCCAGATACCTCGAGTTGCCTCAAGGCGGCCCCGCAGGCTCCCCGTTTCGGACCAACACTCATGTGGAGCACTGGCCCGGGGTTGTTGATTAAGAAAGAGGGTTAATTACTCCCTATGCATGTTTAGTTTGTTATTAGGCAAATAGTACCAATGTTGGGATTTGCTGGAAAAGACTTAGCACTTAGCGGTTTATCGAGGGGGTCCCATACACCCCAACCGTGTTAGGAACGCATAATCAAGGAACATAAAACCGGCTTATACGGATCCTAACGGCATGAGTGGAACAAATCACCAAGCAAAAGGCTTAGCCTTCCACCCTTGCCAATATATAGGTGATTTCAATTAAAGCATTTATATAGTGTTATATAACCCAACCAAACTTCAACATGAAGCAAGCATCTTCACTTCACCTGCAACTAGCAACGCTATAAGAAGGGCTGAGCGAAGCGTACTTAGCCAAGCAACGGTTTGCATAGGTAGGGTGGTTAAACATGACAATTGGTTACAAATAGGAGGCTGACAAGAAGAACATGGGCATCGAGGCAAAACTATAGATCGAGACTACTAGCAATAGGCAAAGATAGAAATGTTATCGGGGTTCGGTCATCTTGCCTGAAGAGAAGACGTTCGGATCGAAAGAAGGGTCCTCGTGCTCAACCTCGTTGGAAAACTCGTGCTCAACTTCCGGGTCTAAACAAGACAAACACACCAAGCACCAATCAACACGATGCAATGCGCACTCGAAAAACATGAATGCATGAAGGATGCACTAAAGATGCACATGGAGCACGGAGAACATCACTCAAGCAAAACACCTCAAAACAAGATAACAACCTGATATTATTAATCTACACAGAAAATCACCCAAGTTTGATATAAGATTCGCTGAAATCGGAGTTACGGGCTAAAAGTTATGCCTGAAACAAGATTTGAGCGAAAACTGCAAATTACAGCAACATAGCAACTTGGGAGCTCAAAATAATTAAGCTCCAGCACCCAAAAAGCATGGCAAAGGACTTGAACACACACTAGATATATAGTAAAACAACTAGGTCCAAAGTGCACCCCCAACGGAGTCACGGATCAATAGCAATGATCTTGGACATAATGAACTTTGAAATAAAATTCTGGCAGCAGAATTTTATTGAAAGTTTGGAGCAAAAGATAAACATGCTACAGCCACTCAAATGGACATGTGAGGACATGAATGGAAAGACAACAATATATACTTCAAGGAACAATCAAAAACCACCCCAAAACTATCATGCATTTTCCTAGAACATCACACAAACATGGCATCGGAACGTAACAGATTTCAGACTTAGTGAAATTTCACTAAGTCCTAAAACAGCAACATCATCTTAGCACACAAAAGAGCATGTTTGAGACACCTCGAAACTAAACATGGCAAAGGGTAAGCACCTCATCAAAATACATATGAAGGTGATCCCGAAACACACAAGCATGCATCATTGTGGTGAACACACCGATTACAACGAGCTCAACAAGATGGCATTTCATAACAAGTGAAAACACATCATGTGAACATGGCACTTTGCAACGATGATAACAAGGAAACAATAAATCTACCATGCAACCTATCACACACAACACGTAGTTCGTGACGAGACGAACACGTGGACATGTGATTTGCATCGTTTGGACAAACGAGCTAAAAGATATCACAAGTCAAAGGTGGCATGAAAATAACACATAACAGCAGTTTATCTCATGATGCACTCTTGCAACAGCAAAACAAGTGTCAAGATGACATCTAACATGCATGACAACAACAGGTAAAACGTAGAGGACAACTCCACGAACATATGGACATGCTACACGCGCAAAACGGAGCAGCAGGTAAAAAGTTAGAGCAGGTCAAAGTATGCATCACAGATCAGGAAAACAAAGACTTAGAGGAATTTAGGTCAACCTCAGGGATCTGGATCTGAGGATGAACAGTGACGGGCTCGTGGCGGCGGCACTGTGCGGCCCAGTCGGCGGAGAGGGAGGCCCGGGGAGGCGTTGCGGGCCGGTGGCGCGGCGGCTGGGCGGCGGCCCACCGAGGCGCAGCCCGAGCGCGGGGCGGCGGCGCGGCACGGCCCGGCCTGCGGAGCTGGCGGCGCGAGGCAGCGGCGGCCCAACCTGCGGGGAGCGGGCCCTGGCGCGGAGAGTGGGAGGCGGGAGGCCCGACGAGGCGGGGCCCGGTCGGCGCGGAGAGGAGGCCGGTGAAGTGGGCCGGCCCGTGCGGACGGTGCGGTCCTGCGGTGGCGAAGAAGTGGCGACGCAGGAGATCGAGCGGTCGGGCCGGGGAACTGGTCCCCCCGGGCCCTGGCCGACGCGGCTGGATCCTGGCGCCAAGTGGCCTCGAGCGGAAAACGGCGATGCGGGAGGGCGGTCGACCGCGTTGACTTCGCGCTGGAGCGCTGCGGTGCTCTGGCTTCGAGGGATCCGATGGATCCACTCGGGATCCGGGCAGGTTTCTCGGATCTGAGGAAGAAGGGGAAAAAAAAAGAAAGTGGAACTAGAGGAGGAAGAAGAAGGAATAGGGAGGCCCAAAAATAGACTAGGGGGGGTCTATAAGTAGCAGAATTTTAGGGTTAGGAGGAGTTTAGGGGCGCTAGGAGCCCTCCGATCGCGATCCGACGGATCCGATCGCGGGGGTCGATTTAAAAGGACCAGACGGAGATAAAAGAAAGCAGTAGGGGTATTTCCGGGACACGAAGTAAGGGCACTTCGGACCCACACGGACAACGGAGGGAAAAGTCAACGGAGTCCAAACGAGACGAGATTTGAGAGGCGGGTTGCACACAACAAAACAACAACACACAACACAACCTCGCGGCACACCGGTAACGAAAAACGCCCGAACAACAAAGTAGGCCTACGAGACGTCACGGACACGTGAGGGAGCTCCGGAACACGAAACGGACAACGGGAAGAAACGCCACGAACCGAATGCAACCCACAACACAAATGCAATGCAATGCACATGTCTACATGATATGAATGAATGCCACACACTCACACAACAAAACGACGAAAGCCCGAAAGACAAAGAACCCGAAATGGAAATAGATGAAGCCGGAGATTTATTATATACCCAAAAGGGAAAGTATTACATCCGGGGCATTACAGGCTGCTTGCTGGTCTTAGGATCGCATCGGACCTCGGAATCAGGAAGCTCATTGTCAGGGGCGACTCGCAGCTTGTCGTCAAACAAGTCAACAAGGATTACCAGAGCCCGTTGATGAAGGCCTACATCGATGAACTGAGAAAGTTGGAAGAGCGCTTTGACGGTATATAGGCGGAGCATGTTCCCCAAGCGGAGAACGACATCGCCGATTACCTGTCAAAGCGCGCTGCCCTCAAGCTACCTGTGGAACCAGGTACCTTTGTGCTTCAGCTTTCTCAGCCATCCGTTGATCCATCAACAGAGTAGAACAAGAGGAGGAAGTAAGGGCCCGGCAAGTACTTTCCCGCCGAGCTCCCCGGAGCCACCGGCAAGGATGTTGCCGGGGGCACTGAGTCCACCACCGGAGGGCTAACTCTGGAGGAGCGTCAAGCTTTTGCCATCGAGATGGCCACTCCCTTGGCGGAAGAAATGCCTTTAGTCCTCGCCGTCGAGACCTAGGCTCCAGCGTGGGCACAGCATACCGTCCGATTCCTTCAGACTGGGGAACTTCCTGAGGAGCAGGAAGAAGCGGAGAAAGTAGCCCGTCGGTGTGCCATGTACCAGTTCGTCGATGACGTCCTGTACAGAAGGAGACCGAACGGTGTGAAATTGAAGTGCATCCCTCGAGAGGAAGGACTGGAGCTACTCGCAGAGATACATGGAGGCATATGTGGATCCCACATAGGTTCAAGAGCCCTTGCCGTCAAGGCATTCCGGCAAGGCTTCTTCTGGCCCACTGCCCTCCAGGATGCGGCGGCGCTGGTCACCAGGTGTGAAGCGTGCCAATTCCATTCAAAGAAACTTCATCAACTAGCTCAAGCCCTTCAAACCATTCCTCTCTCATGGCCCTTCTCGGTCTGGGGGCTCGACATATTGGGCCCTTTCCCCCGCGCCGTCGGGGGCTTTGAGTACTTGTACGTTGAAATCGACAAGTTCACAAAGTGGCCGGAGGTGGAGGCAGTAAGGAAGGTCACAGCTCAGTCAGCCGTCAAGTTCTTCAAGGGACTAGTGTGCCGTTTTGGTGTGCCCAACAGGATCATCACCGACAACGGCACACAGTTTACAAGCCGCACCTTCATGCAATATACCCAAGACCTCGGAAGCAGAGTCTGTTTAGCTTCCGTTGCTCACCCTAGAAGCAATGGTCAAGCTGAGAGGGCAAATGCTGAAGTGTTGCGGGGACTAAGGACAAAGACCTTTGACAGGCTGCACAAGAGCGGGAGGCGCTGGATTGATGAGTTGTCGGTGGTTCTTTGGTCGATCAGGACGACGCCAAATCGAGCCACCGGCCAGACGCCCTTTGCCCTGATATACGGGGCAGAAGCAGTTCTCCCCACAGAACTCATATACGGGTCGCCTCGACTGCTCGCTTATGATGAGCTTGAGCAAGAACAATTGCGACAAGACGACGCAATGCTCCTTGAGGAAGATCGTCTTCGGGCGGCTGTGAGAGCAGCGCGCTACCAGCAAGCCTTGTGTCGCTACCATAGCCGCAAGGTTCATGCCCGAAGCTTTGAGGAAGGCGACCTTGTTCTCCGGCGCGTTCAATCGGCCAGGAATACGAACAAGTTGACGCCGAAGTGGGAAGGCCCTTATCGGGTAATACGAGTCACCAGGCCTGGCGCTGTCCGCCTGGAGACCGAGGATGTCGTTCCGGTGAGTAATTCCTGGAACATCGAGCATCTTCGCAAGTTTTACCCATAAGGCGCGGCTTGCCGGGCCCCCCGGCAAGCCACCCTTTTGTACAAGCCTTGCCGGCAAGGCATGTAACCCTTTGTACATAGCCAGGCGCAGACCCTGAGCATAAATAAATGAAGCGCTGGCGCCCTAAGTTTTAGCATGCATGCTGAGTCGAGTCGAGTCCTTGGTTAGGGTTGATAGTGCTTAGCAGCGGCTAACCCCTAGCTTAGAGGTCGAGTCTTTGTCTTTCTTCTGTCTTCTTTGGTTCACAGGACGCGCAGACATCCTTGGCAAAGCCACTTGGAGGGAGGAAAGAAGAACAGACCAGTGCCTAGGCCCCGGCAAGCCAGTGTTGCCGGAGGCTGCAAGGGCAAGAATCCGCCCACGGCTGACCAGAGCTGCCGGGGGCTGCAACTTCAGATAAGTTCTTTATCCCTGATCGTACATTCCATTATGGACTAAGGTATGTGAAACCTCGTTCCTTTCCTTAAGCAACCGTGCTCCCGTAACTCTAGACCCTAGGGCTTGTTCCTGGGACTGGGTTTGGTCACAGTCGCGGCAGCAGAAAGATAAAACGAGCAGCCTGAACCCACTTCGTCCCTGCCTCCGCCAAGGGCTTGAGGAAGGTCGAGCGAAGTAGGGAAACGGCAGGGCCTGTTGCTGGGCGAAGAAATGTTTATCTTAAAAGATATCAGGGATTTATTCCCTGTTGTGGGTTTTTACCTGCGAACAAATGACCCGGCAAACATTCCTTTTTCATTAAAAACATTTCATTCAGGTATAGTCCATAGGGAATGAAAAACATGAATAAGGGGATTACAAGTTTTAAACTTAACAGATGCCCGAAGGCTTACAGATTAAAAAGAGATAAGATGCCCGTAATGCCTTTCTTGTCCCTCTCCTCAGGAGGTAGGTCACGGAGGCGAGGAGGGCAACAGGGGCGCCTAGGCAAGCTATGGGTGGCAGAAGACACCGAGAAGGCATCTCGGCGGCCTCCCAAGGGCTGGACGGTGATGACGGTGCCGAAGGTGGAGCTCGAAGACGAGGCGGCAAGACATCAGTACGCGACGAAGGCATCGGTGCCCGCGTACTCCGACATGACGACCTTGCCGCCCGCCTTCTTCCTCTTCCTCTTCCGCAGCCTCCCTACGCCAGCCGCCAAGGAGACGGCCCCGAGAAGTTCAAGGAGCCGGCGACGCGGATGATGGGGTCGCCAGTGCCACCAGGAGCGGCGTCCGACACCTAGTCGGACCCGTCATCCTGCCGTCCACCGCCCTCGTCGTCGCTATTGCTGTCCTCCTCGTCACCCTCGTTCAAGGAGGAGTCTTCGTCACCAGAGGAGCTCTCCATGCAGCACCTCGCGCGAGTTCCGAGGTGCCCAAAGACCTTGACGGAGAGGTGGCCGTCCTCCATCAACTTGAAGTGGAGGGTGAGCCCATCCGTCAAGCTGTGGATGCGAGCGAACCTCTTCCATCCTCGGTGAAGATACATCACATGAGGGGCAGGGAAGTTGACGCGGGCCCGCGTGCCGCTGATCCCGCAACCCCTCATGTGCAGCCGCAGCGACTCCGACGGATTTGTCTCCATCTCCTGTGCAAACGGAGTCGGGAGGCAAAGGTAACGGCATGGCGACCCCCCGCATCCTAATGAAGAACTCACAAGGGTCATCTTTCATATGACCCTCCATTGCAGGAGGAGTTGCTGGCGGGGACGAAGCCGGCGGGCCGCCCCGTCCTCCTCTTTCCCGAGCACCCCGGCCTCGCCCATGGCCCCGCCCCCTCCCTCTTCCCCTCGTGGCTGGTTCGGCCACTGCGGATGCGGGAGAAGGAGGGACTATGCACGGGCAGTCTGAGCCATGGGCACCACCACACCAAGCATGGCGAGGAAGGCAAGCCGGGGCAAGACTGAAGCTTGATGGAGATTGGAGCAAACGCCAAGGACAAGACCACAAAGAGCAAAGGGATGAAGCAGCTTCCCCCGGCAAGATCCTTGCCGGGGCCGGCTCTGGCAGCCCCGGCAAGACCCTTGCAGTGGCAGCTCGCCCCGCGCCTACGGAGCGAATCACCCTTGACTCCACCGCCCCCATGGGGCGAGGATTCGGGAGATATCCCCGTGGTAGCATGCAGATCTTTGTGAAGACATTCAAGACTACATACAAGTTAAGAAGACGACCCTTGGCGGGATCCCAGCCAAGGAGGACTACAAGGACCCCGGCAAGCACCTTGCCGGGGATGACAGCAGGCGCCACAGCAATACCCTTGCCGGGGCACGGCAAGGCCCTTGCCGAGGGCACCCACGGGGCCACCGTCAGGCCCATACCAACTGGGCTTCCACCGACCCACGCAGCTGCCGACCCGACCAGCTGGACAGGCTCCTGCGTGGCAACCCACAGATCTTCGTAGAGACCCGCCGTTGTGCCACCTCAGCTGCCTGTCTGCCTACATGGCACCTCAGGCACCGCTGGCCAGGGCGCGTGTCAACACGAGGAGGGGCGGCGACGGACAAGACGGGCACCTCCCCCTCGTCCCCGATAAAGCAGGGACACCGAAGCTAGGCGCATCAAATGCACCTTTTCCTGTGATGCGAGGGATAACCTCGCATCACTGTACCCTTTCTACCTCCTGTGTGCCACTGTGGAGACCCCTTTTCCCTATAAAAGGTGGCCCGAGGCGACCAGGAGGAGGATTCGGCTTTTAGAACTCCTCACGACTCTCTCGGAGCTCCTGACTCACTGAAGAACACCAACATATAATCCACCAAAGTAGGAGTAGGGTTTTACGCATCTTTGCGGCCTGAACCTGGGTAAAGGAACCGTGTCCTGACTGATAGATCCGCTCTTCTCACAACCCCGCGCCCCGCAACCGTAGTAGGGATTCTTGTGATCCCATAGGTGTCGTTCCAAATACACCGACATATGGAGAACTATGAAAGTCTCTGTCCTTTATTATTAGGTAAAGATAAAAGTCTCTCAATATTATTAGGGAGCTATATTAAAGCATTCCATTAACTTGGAATCACCCATAACACATTTGCGCTATTCTTCAACTTTCCTTCATATCCAACTGAACTTCCTAATCTTCCTTTAAGGCCTTTTGGTGAAATTGAGTTGCAGTTTTTGCTTTCTCTAGAAATGTTCCACTTCTGTCCATAAGTCATGTTATTCATGTAGGGTTACCAGTTAAAATCTTATCTCTCTCGGTCTTCATATAAATTGCCTTCAAATTCAAACACTTTGACTTTTATTCAAACTTGTTTGAATTTTCATCTTCCAAAAGTCCTCAGACAATTTTAATTATATTCCTCACATTTTTATGAGTCCAAATAATTTTACCCTATGCCCAAGTTCTTCTCTAACCATTCCTTTCTCTCTTTTCTTTCTTTTTTCTGATAGAAGTAAGAGAGAAGGGAGGGAGAGAGAAGCCCAGCAGCCAGGCCGGCCTACTTCCGCGCGGCCCATGTGCTCCCTAGGCCCAAGGCCAGCCGCACCCAACCCTAGCCGACCCCCTCGCTCACTGGCCCTCTCCTCCTCTCGTTCCTCTGCCCGCCGCCACACACCCAGAGGTCGACCGCCACCCCTCGCTCGATCTACACCTCCCTCGCTCGTCTCCTCCCTCATCTCCCTCCTAGCGCCACCGAAGGAGGAGCACAAGCCCCTCCCTCATCGACCCTGGCCCTCCTGCTTCTCCTCCTCGGTGCCCGACCCTCTCCTCCTCGATGTTGGCCACGCCGGCGACCTCCAACGCCGCGCCAAGCCACCTTTGGCACCGCACGCTGCCGCGTTGCTACCTCTTGAGCTTGTGTTGTATTCCCTCGAAGAGGAAAGGGAGATGCAGCACAGTAGCGTAAGTATTTCCCTCAGTTTTTGAGAACCAAGGTATCAATCCAGTAGGAGACCACGCGCCAGTCCCTCGCACCTGTACGAACAAATAATAACTTCACAGCCAACGCGATAAGGGGTTGTCAATCCCTTTACGGTCACTTACGAGAGTGAGATCTAAAAGAGATGATAAGATAATATTTTCGGTAATTTTGATATAGAAACAGAAAGCAAAGAAAGCAAATAGACAACGGCAACAAAATTGGCTAGTTGACGGGAAAGTAATATGATAAAGATAGACCCGGGGGGCATAGTTTTCTCTAGTGGCTTCTCTCATGATAGCGGTATTCTACGGCGAGTAAACAAATTACTATCGAGCAATTGATAGAAAAGCGAACAATTATGAGACTATCTAGGAATGATCATTGTATATAGGCATCACGTCCGAGACAAGTAGACCGAAACGATTCTGCATCTACTACTATTACTCCACACATCGACCGCTGTCCAGCATGCATCTAGTGTATTGAGTTCATACGAACAGAGTAACGCCTTAAGCAAGATGACATGATGTAGAGGGATAAACTCAAGCAATATGATGAAACCCCCACCTTTTTATCCTCGATGGCAACAATACAATACGTGCCTTGTTGCCCCTACTGTCACTGGGAAAGGACACCGCAAGATTGAACCCAAAGCCAAGCACTTCTCCCATTGCAAGAACTATAGATCTAGTAGGCCAAACCAAACCAATAATTCAAAGAGACTTGCAAGGATATTATGAGCACATATAAAAAGTTCAGAGCAGAACCAAATATCGTTCATAGATAACCTTGATCATAAACTCACAATTCATCGGATATCGACAAACACACCGCAAAAAGAGATTACATCGAATATATCTCCTCAAAGACCGAGGAGAACTTTGTATTGAGATCCAAAGAGAGAGAAGAAGCCATCTAGATAGTAGCTATGGACCCGAAGGTTTGTGGTAAACTACGCACAAGTCATGGTGAGGGTGATGATGTTGATGAAGAAGACCTCCGTGATGGATCCCCCCTCCCGAAACAGGCTCCAAGATGGGATCTCCACGGGAACAGAAGCTACGACGGTGGAATTAGGGTTTTCTCTCTGCATATGGAGTTTCTGGGGTACGTAGGTATATATAGGAAGAAGGGGGCACCGGGGGCCGTGTGGGCCAGCCTCGAGGCAGGGGGTGTGCCCCCCACCCTCGAGGGTTGGCCCTACGTCCCCTGACTTGGCCCCGAAGATTCCCGAGCGTGATTTCCTCCAAAAATATCTCTCGCGAAGGTTTCATTCTGTTTGGACTCCGTTTGATATTCCTTTTCTGCAAAACCCTAAAATAGGCAAAAAAACAGCAATCTGGACTGGGCCTTTGGATTAGTAGGTTAGTTCCAAAAATGATATAAAAGTGAATGATAAAGCCCATTAAACATCCAAGACTTTATAAATAATAGCATAGAACAATCAAAAATTATAGATACGTTGGAGACGTATCAAGCATCCCCAAGCTTAATTCCTGCTCGTCCTCGAGAAGGTAAATGATAAAGAAAGATTTTTTGATGTGGAATGCTAACCAATATAGTTTTTCAATGTAATTATCTTGATTGTGGCATGAATGTTCAGATCTGAAGGATTCAAGATAAAAGTCTATATGTAACATCCCAAATTTTCAATTTGGAATGTTATTCATTAGATCATTATGCATATCATATTTTCTTCCTTTTGGGTGATCCAAGAAAATCCTAAGCAACTCAAGGACCCTCGGAGAGAGTTGTGGATTTCTAAATTTTCATATTTGAGGATTCTCAAATTTTGAAAATAGGATTGTTTGATTTTATTTATTTTTTCTTCTAGTATTTCTATTAAAAAATATGAGAGAGGGAGTAAAATGACTCTCCCAAAATAAAGAAATACGGAAGATTTAATAAAAGGTCAAACAAATTTTATTTGGAGTTTATTTGGATTTTATTTAATTAGGAAAAATTGCATGTTTTCAAAACAAATGCATTTAGTGCCAAGAAAATGTTCATCTTGTTCTAAATATTTTATTTAGACGGTGAAAATTTATTTTGGCAATTTCTAGTTTTTATTTTATTTTCTAAAGTTGTTTTAGCGCCGACGTAGTTGTAAAAAAAATATAGGGGACCGACCCGACTGGGCCGAAGCCCAGCCGAACCGGCCCGTCGCGAGCGCCACCGCCTTCCCCGCGTTGCCCGCCGTGGCTGACTCGGACACCGCCGCCGACCGCCATGGCTTGCCCCTCCCCCAAGCCAGCCACCCCCTCCTATATATAGCCACGCACACTCCCCCTCCAACCCCGCCGCCGCACCCCTCACCTCGCCGCGACGCCCGCACCCCGCCGCCGCGCCAGCAAGCCGCCGCCGCCGCCAGCCCCGCCGCCGCGCCAGCCCGCCGCCGCGCCAGCACGCCGCCACCCGCGCCAGCCCCGCCGCCGCTCGCCGTCGCTGGAAAGCCTCGCCGCCGGCAGTTCTCGAGGTAGCCGCCGCCCGTTTTCTCTAGGAAACCGTTGGTTTTTTAAGAACCCCTAGCCGTTTTTTTATTAGATCGGTTTTCTGTTTTATTTTTCTGGTTTAGTTAAGTAGTAAACGTTCACCTGTTCGTTCGTTCTAACGAACGAATTCACCGTTTAGTCTCAGCTGACGAACGTCCGTTCGTTAAGCTGTTTTAGTTTCTTTTTCTAGTTTATTTTCTGATCGCGATCTCAGATCCGATCTTCGTTTTAGTTTAACTTTTCGCTCGTTTATCGGAATCAGGTGATTCAAGCGCCTGGAGTTTCGTATCGAAATTCTCTTTCTGTTTAACCTAGTCACACAAGCGTTTGCCTCTGTTAAATTTGGACTTAGATCCCGATTGGTTTGGTAGTTGTTTCTCTTTCGTCGTTTCCTTTTCGTTGTTTCTTCTTTTGTTGTTTCTTTCGCAAACCGGAGTTCTTAAGTTGAACCTTCTGGTTAGATCTTTTATTCGAGTTTTACCCGTGCATTAGTAAAGTACTTATTGTGTGCTTGTTTATTTGCGATAGAGTACCCGGAGTGCGCCGCTTGCTACTTTGAATCTCTAGGTTTTGTGAATCCTCAGCAAGGCAAGTAACACTTTGATCATACTTTCCAATTACCCATTTTTCTTTGCACTAGTCCAACCCTCACACATTGCATGAGTAGGACCAATTAACTTGTGGGACTGGGAAGTAGATTGAGGTAGTACCTATTACCTGCATTGCATTCAAACCTTTTGGGAGTTACTTCTACGTTTGCTGTTAGGACATGCTATGCTCGTAGACGTGGATTGGGTGAGTGAGATTCCATGACAGATGTGAGTTGGTTAATTTAATGGTTCAACTTAAGGTGGCAACATTAACACACATCTGGGTGGATTGAGGCATCTGGGTATTCCAGGGATTGCCTGTTTTTCTTCGGACCGCCACCCAGGCTCAAAGGGATCATGAGATTATTCATACTAGAAACTTCCGTGTGCAGCCACAATGCTATTGTGGGCTCTAGCATAGTATGAGTAAGTCGTGCGAACATCTACAATGGTGAACTAGCAGATGTAGGGGATGTAGCTTGGTACGGTTCACCCGGTCGTAGGTGCTAGTGCTTCTGAAAGACTGTGTCTCGGTCATCCGTTTCTCAAACATCATGCAGTGCGAGAAATCAAACGGAAGAGATCGGGACTTGTGGGGAAAAGTGCACAAACCTCTGCAGAGTGTACAAACTAATCATGATTAGCCGTGTCCCCGGTTACGGACGTTTCGAGTATCTAGTACTTGGATATCATGTGCATCTCATCATGTTACTTTAATTTAATACTGTTGGGTTTAATGATGAACTTTAATTGGGGTTGAGAGGATGTCTATCTTCTCAACGATGTTTCAACTACCATGATAGTTAATTAAAATTTATTCCTTTGAAGTAGGGAAAAACTGGCTTTACGCAAAAACTGTAACCATAGAGCTTTCCACCAGCCATATTGCATATAGTATAGCTTTACTTTACAATTGCTCTCTTATGTTACTTTGCCAGCATATTCCATGTGCTGACCCATTTTCGGGCTGCAACGTCTTATGTTGTAGACTTTTCAGATGACTAGTAAGATGCCCTTTTAGGTCGTGGTTCTATACTCAGTGATGCCGCTGGAGTTGATGGACTCACTTATCTTCCAAGCCTTCAGCTGTTATCGTGTTAGATGGCCTTCAGCCATTTTTATTGTAACAAATTCATCGTTGGACTATCGATGTAATAAGTGTGTGATTGCTACTCTGTTATAAATCCTTCAAGTACTGTGTGTGTCAGCATTACTGATCCAGGGATGACACTGATGCACAGAGATCAGACTGTTTGAGGTCTGGTCGCTACAAGATGGTATCAGAGCAGACGCTGCCTGTAGGACACGACCACTAAGCTAAAGCCCTAGAGCACTATTCACTCTTCTCTTTCTGACTCCTCATCTTTTCTACTCTTTTAGGATGGTGGATGCAAAGAACAAGTTCATGCAACCGGATGATGATACACCATTTGGACGACATCTGAAGGAAGTCACCAGATATCTAAACATTGGACTACCAAGTTTCACTGGAACCTACAATGCCACTCTACCTGAGGAGGAGCGTTGGTTGATTCAAGCCCAAGTCCAGGAAGGACGTTCAAGCCCGTCACTGCACTCATAGCATTTTCCTTTAATGCGCCTACATGGAGCCTAGGCAGGAGCATGGCAGCCCACATTGCTATGGGAAGGATCGAAGAAGTCTACAAGAAAGAGCTAAAGGACACTATCTACCAGATTTGTGGACGCCGAGATGAGAATTGGGATATGATCAGCACCCGGAAGGATAGATCCATTGCAGCATTCATCCAGGAGTTGAACCATCACATTCGTTGCCAGGAGCACCAGATGTGTGCAGGGATGATAGATTTGAAGAAAGCCCTAAATAGGAATTTGGATTTGGAGGAAGAACTCAAATCTACACGCGACGGATATGAGGAGGAGATGAAAATACTTGTGGAGAAGAATGATGACTTGACACGGAAGTTAGGGATACTCATGGGAGAAGAAGACGAGGAAGAAGAACCCAAGGAGATTCCACCGGAAGACTACATCATCATCGACGACACGGATTGGTAACCCGAAGATAGCAAAGATCAAGACTAGGAAGTTGAAGCTGGGGCAGATATCATGGAATCCTCTGCCGAGCAATATTTCTAGATGACCACCCTATGATTAGTAGTTTACCTCCATATATTAGCTTTAGATCACTTTTGTAACGATTAAATCCGTAAGCCCTTTTTTGAAATTGATTTTGGTGTGATGAATTGTGTGTTTGCCTCATGTGCATATGGGTAGTTGATACGTCTCAAACGTATCTACTTTTCCAAACACTTTTGATATTGTTTTGACCTCATTCTTGCATGATTTGGACTAAACTAACCCGGACTGACGCTGTTTTCAGCAGAGCTGCCTGTATGGTTTATTTGTGTGCAGGAAAACGGATTTTTAGGTACCTCAGAAAAATCCACGAAAAATCACAGTAAATCCACGCACCCGAAGGAACCAGGAACAAGAAGTGGGGCCAGAGGGGGGCCAGGGGGTGCCCAGGCGTCCTGTGGGCGCGCCCCCCCTGCGCCGCGCCGGGGGGG
>LR738710.1:220484658-220525042 GCA_902687465.1 Secale cereale | reverse complement strand
GGGGGGGGGGGGGGGCGCCTGTGCAGGTCCCACGCCCCCTGGTGCCCTACTTTACCCCGTATTTTTACTCCCGACGCAGAAACCCCAGATTGGAAGTTCTTTCGCAGTTTTTCATCGCGGAGCCGCCGCCACCCTCTGTTCTTCCTCAGGAGGGCTAATCTGGAGGCTGAATTGGCCTCCGGAGAGGGGAGATCGTCGCCATCGTCATCATCATCACCACTCCATCATCCCTCCATGACTTCTCCCTCCATGTGTGAGTTATTCCCCCGCTGTAGGCGAAGGGGATGGTAGGGATTGGATGAGTTAAATCATGTAATAGTTTATCAGATTGTTGGGGGCATGTTGCATATCATCTACTATGGTGTTTATCATCTTTGCTTCCACTTATTACTCTTAATGCATGACACTTAGGGCCCGAGTGCCATGATTTCAGATCTGAACCCTATGTGTTTGTATGAATATATTTGTGTTCGTGATCCTATCTATGAGTTGTTTGCACCTGTTACGGTCCGGAACCGGCGATCCCAAAAGTGACAACTTGAGACACCAAAGGGGATGGTCCGTAGTTTGAGGATTACATGTATCCATTGAGTTCATTGCTTTGTTCTGGTGCTCTTTGACAGGAGCACCTTAATATCCATAAGTTCCTTTTGGCCCCGTTCGTAGCGGGATGGTAGGACAAAAGATGTTGTGCAAGTTCTTATTGCAAGCACGTACAACTACCTACGGGATACATGCCTAATGTTTGATATTTGCCTAGATGATCATTACTTTTCCGTGTGCCGTGCCCCAAGTTAGAATCTATCTCATCCATGCAGCACCCAACCATCCATCTCCCTAGCCTACAGTGTTTTAAACCTTGCTTGTCATTAGTCGCTACTTTTGCTATTTACTTTGCTATCTACTGTTGCTATTTACTTTTGCCGTTTACTTTTACTATTACTATCATCACTATCATATCACTGTTACCACTTATCTTTTGCTGCAAGTAAGTATATTTCAGGTGCGGTTGAATTGACAACTCAACTGTCAAAGCTTATAAATACTCTTTGGCTCCCCATGTGTCGAATCAATAAATTGGGTTATTCTTACCCGCGAAGACTATCTCGATCCCTTACGGTTGAGGGTTATCAAGTACCGTTTTCTGGCGCCGTTGCCGGGGAGCATAGCAATATCTACAAGTCTACTTGAGGTATCCTACCTGCTGCACTTTATCTACTATGGGTAAGAAAGGAGACCCCAAGGTTCCGATCTTACTATCCACTACAAGAAGATGTACTGCTCTGAGCACTAGTGCTACACTTGATTCACCTTCCGTTATGAGTAAGTTTGCCTCACCACCACCACATGATGCTCCTACCGAATCTGTTACTATGTCTGATACTCTTGATGATGCTTCTACTACTTTTGATGATGATATTAGTTCGCTTGGTTATGCTCTTGAGAAACAAATTGCTGCTGCTGCTAAAAAGTCTGGAATTGAACTTCCTGTTACTCGCTACCCTATTGGTGAAACTTATGATTATCCTGATTTGAGTAAACTCAAAGAGAGGCTCCTTGATGATGATTACTATATACTAGATGAAGAATTATGCAGTGAACTGACAGAGTTTTCTGGCTCTGACCCTGAAGCTATTAAGAAACTGTTTGATAAACACTCTCTGAAGAACAAAACCATTCCTAATCCTGAATTTGCTACATCCCCTATATGCATTGATGATCCTGATTATGATTTCTCTGTTGATCTTTCACTTATACCTATGGTTGAAGCTGACCCCTTTTATGGCAGAGAAAATGATGATGCTATTGCACACCTGACTAAACTCGGTGAGTTGGGTAGTCTGTTTACCACAGATGAGAAGATACGATACTTTTATGTGACCAAGCTTCTTCCTTTCTCCTTGAAGAAGGGTGCTAAAGCATGGTATGATTCACTCCCATGCGGTTCCATTAAGAGTCCTCAGGACTTAGCTCACTCTTTTGTTGATAAGTACTTTCCTGCTCACATGCAACATGCTGCTTTACAAAGAATTTATAACTTTAAACAGTTGCAGGATGAGTCCCTCACTAAAGCTTGGGGGAGGTACTGCGGTCTGATTCGGGCTAGACCAGGACATGAAATCCCTAAGAATGAATTAATTGATATATTCTATGCTGGTCTAACTGATGAATCCAGGTCCCATTTGGACAGTTGTGCTGGTTGTGTTTTCAGGAAAAGAACACCAGACGATGCGGAAGACTTAATGGGCAGGATTGCCAAAAACCATGAAGATTGGTCCGTCCCTGAACCACCTCCACCAACAAAGAAGAGGGGCATGTTTGTTCTGTGCCCCGAGGATATGCGAGAAGCAAAGAAGTCTAGTAAAGAGAAAGGTATTAAAGCTGAAGATGTGAAGAATCTACCCCCTAT
Source organism: Secale cereale (assembly GCA_902687465.1). Taxonomy (NCBI): domain Eukaryota; kingdom Viridiplantae; phylum Streptophyta; class Magnoliopsida; order Poales; family Poaceae; genus Secale; species Secale cereale. The sequence continues at coordinate 220,522,632 of LR738710.1, read as the reverse complement.
TGAGAAGCTGTGTGAGCCTACCACTCACCCTCCTATGGTAGAGGTACACTCTCTTTTAGATTTCAACGCAAGTGACATCCCTCATGGTAAGCCTCCTGATCAATGTTTAGATGAGTTTGATAATTTTATTATGAAACAAAATCATTTTAATGAGAGGATAGAAAGTCAGTTGCATGATAATTCCCTTGCTATCAAGAAACTGCTTGATGTTTTAGATAGAACAGTTAATGATGTTCAGTGTCTTGTGAAGCATTTTCATACGGTTCAAACTCAGCTTGATCAAATTTGTAATGTGCAAAGAGATTTGCTTGCTAACAATGCCAAACAAGATAATTTGCAGGCTTTCGGGATTAAGACCCGAGGAGGAACTAGCACTCAAGATCCTCTTTATCCAGAGGGGCATCCGAAGAGAATTGAGCAGGATTCTCAAATGCAGGAAGAAGAAATTGTTGGCTCTCCAAAGAAAAAGAAGAAACATAAGGAGACTGACAATTCTAATGATCCCATTGCAGATGAAGAACCAGCTATTGATCCCAACAGTGTATCTATCTCCGATGCTGAGACAGAAGACGGTGCTGAACCTGAAGGTAATAATAATGAGAAGAATGATCCGCTTGAAGTTCGAGAAGAAGAAGCACCTGACAAACGTAAGAGGTACACTAAAGAAGACTTCATCGCAAGAAAACATGGGAAGGAAAGAGAACCATGGGTACAGAAACCCATGCCCTTTCCAGGTAAGTCCATCAAATCTAAGGAAGAAGAGCATTATAATAAGTTTTGTGAGTGGATTAAACCTCTTTTTCTTCAAATCCCTTTGACCGATGCTATTAAGTTACTTCCTTATTCAAAATATATGAAAGATATTGTCACTAATAAAAGAAAAGTTCCTAATGATGCAATATCTACTATGCTTGCTAACTATTCTTTCAGTGGAAAGATTCCTGAGAAGCTCGGTGATCCAGGTATACCCACCATTCCTTGCTCCATAAAGAATAATTATGTCAAAACTGCTTTATGTGATCTTGGAGCAGGAGTGAGTGTTATGCCTCTCTCTCTCTCTTTACGAGAGGCTTTGTTTAGAGAAACTAATTCCTACAGATATCTCCCTTCAGATGGATGACAAGTCAACCGCTGTTCCGATAGGTATTTGTGAGGATGTTCCAGTTAAAGTTGCTAATTGTTTAATTCTTACTGATTTTGTTGTGCTTGACATGCCCGAGGATGGGAGCATGTCCATTATTCTTGGTAGACCTTTCCTTAACACCGCAGGTGCCATTATTGATTGCAATAAAGGGAAGGTTACCTTCCATGTGAATGATAAAGAACACACGGTATATTTTCCGAAGAAGACCGACAGGAGGCATGGCCTCAACTCTATAGAGAATATCGAGACCGTGAAGATTGGAGAATGGGATTGTCCACTACATGTGCCTCACAAATACAAAACAATCATGGTAGGGACAATGTCCATCAAGGTAAAGGTTCAGTAACTACTTCGTAGGAGGTGAGACTTTTTGCTCTATATATCGCCTGTTTGTTGGTAAGACTTGATCAACCTTATTAGCAAATATGTTTTATATGGATAAAAAGTTGAGCCTGTTATGTTTTCACTTGTTTTTAGTTTTGTCCTACTTGCTGTACCAAGTATTTATGTTTTTGAAGCTCCACAATACTACTAACTGCTTCAAGTTTTCAGAGAGTTTCGCAGCTTTTTGAACTTCAAAAAAATTTCAACAGTGAAGTTTTCAGAACTATTCCAGAAAAATTATAATAAAAATTTCCACGTCGGGAGAGACCCAGAGGGGCCTGGGGCCAGCCAGGGGGGGGCCACCAGTGGCCCAGGCGGCCAGCTGGCGCGGCCCAGCCCCTGGCCGCGCCCACAGGGCGCCTGGGGCCCACGGGACCCCCCCTCCAGGTACTTCTTCTTCCTCCCTCTCTCTCTTTCTCCAAAAACACGAGTTCTGCTTTTGTTCTTGTGTTCTTGCTGTTCTTGGAGGCGATTCTTCGATCTCTCTCTACAGCCCATCATTTGAGCTGAAATTTTGAGCAAATACTCCCTGGTATGTGACTCCTCCACCCCTCCAATTAGATTTTTGATTGGTGGCCTCATTTGTGAGTATTTAGTAGTTCTTGGTGATGTAGAGATGAGCTTGCATGCATGTGTAGAAAGTTATTTTCCAAGTTTTGATGCAAGTTTATGCCTTGGGCAAGTGAGTTGAGTAGTTTGCCTTAGCTCACTTTGTTTTAATCCTCGTTTTTGTAAATTGTAATTTTTTTTCAGAAATGAGTTTGTTAGGAAGGGCAAAAGGGTGGCTTGAGAAGAGGAGGCCCGCACACTCCGATCGAGTTACTAGAGCCGCAGCTTCACCATCAACTGCTAGGGTGAGCTATAATGAAGATCATGTGCCCCTGGAGTTGTTGGAAGACACAAGTCCAGCACGTGCGGTGACGTTTCCATGTGATGAATTCATGGAAGCTGCGGGAATCAAGGATGAGTTTTATAATCTTTGTGCTAATGCAGGTTTGACACGACTCGTCATGAGCCGTGTTACTCAGTATCAAAAACTCACCTCCAATTTCATTAACAGTTTTAGATATAATCCTGATTCAGGTGCTATTGAGTTTAAAATTTATAATGATCTTATCACCATGACTTTGGGAAATTTTTGTGAAATAATAGGTGTGCCGAACATTGGGAGGACGGCTAGGATGGCCACTCAGCCCTCCGAGCTGAAAACCGTCATCAACTCTCTCTGCAGCATGGGTACGAGGGATATTCATCGGTCGAAGATCTCCAGCATCTTATTTCCTCACCTCAGGTATTTTGCATATTATATTGCCAGAGGGGTGTTAGCTCGTGACAACACGAGCATCATTTCTGCTCCGGATATTGCTATCCTGGCAGCAGCCCTCTCAGGGAGGTCTGATTATAATCTAGGTACCTTAATTGCTCGACGCCTTGCTATGAACGGTAACAAGGGGGACTTATATGGTGGCGTTTACGCCACACTTATCTTAGAGCATCTTGGAGGCACCCCACACCCTGATGATACTCCTTTTACTTATTTAAGCTTTGATCTTCTGCTATGAAAAGGCATAAATTTGTTACCATGGGTTCTTAACTTAATAATCTTATCTATATCTTGCGTTTCGGAACTGTCGCGGAACGCGAGATCCGTCTACCTGCACCTCTTTTGTTTGATTTTTCTCGCAGGAACGGATGGTCCTTTGACGTTGTTCAGTTCGATGAGTTCATGGTCCAGCATCAGTTTCATAACCCTATGGAGGGGGTTGTGCCCGACGAGGAGAGGCACGGTGAGATACCACATTTTCAGGAAGAGACCGCCACCGAGTTTGGTGAAGGGTCTTCCTCTGTTTGTCGTTCGGAGCCTTCCTCGTGGGAGACTCCGAGGAGTTCGGTGTACGCGCCAGCATCCTTCTACGACCCGTGGACTCACCACCATACCCCTGGAGCAGGAGGCTCCTGGGGGCAGTAGCTGCTACCAACTTAGGCCAAAAGCCTAAGCTTGGGGGAGTACGTACCCTTCTCACTTTTCCATTGTATTATCCGTTTTATTCGTTTTGATCTTTTCGAAGTTTTTGCCCGTTCTTCTTTATTTCTCTTTGCAAAAACAACAAAAAGATTTTCTTTTTCCTTTTGCTTTTATTCAACCTTTGAAAAAAAATCCAAAAAGATTTCCTTTCTCTCTTTAGTTTGCTTTGTTTCCAGAGATCAGCTCGAGTCCGTGATGGCATTTGATTATATTTCCTACGTTCGATCGTGCAAGTGACAAGCAGTGATGACGAAGACCGACTGAAAGGAAGCAACAAGGAAGACCGGTATGAACTCTCATTGTTTCTACTTTTGTACATATGCCTGTACTTATGATCTAGAGACCAGCTTGTAGCGACATAGTGCTATGTTTACAATGCTCTTCCAGTGGTTCATGCTTTCCTTGTGGCTAGTCCAGAATAACTAGAGTATATAATGTGTTATTGAAATGATCTACATGCATTGCACTGTTCATAGTCTGGTATACTAAGGTGGTATTTCCCTTTAGAGAATTTTTGGATTGACTTGGCACATGCTTACACATGTTTAAGACTAAAAAGTCAACTTTGCCTTGATGCTCTTTGAGTTTTAGAATAGTTATATCACTTTCATGCCCGATTCAATGTTGCTTTGTCACTCTGCATGATTATGACCATTATTGCTCTCTAGTTGGTCGCTTCCCAGTCTTTTGCTAAACCTTCACCTGTACTAAGCGGACTGACTGCTTGTGCATCCAAATCCTTAAACCCAGTTATGCCATATGAGTCCACTATACCTTCCTATACATGGTATTTACCTGCCATCCCTAACGAAGACTTTCATGTACCATCTCGAAACTAATCAAAAGCATTTCCTTTTTGTGCCTATGTTTTAGCTCATGAGGAAGTAGTAGTTAATTCATGATCTTTTTAAGTTGGACAAGTTTCACCCCTGGATTGCATGTATAATGTGCAAACCCCTAATACGAAAAGGAACTTGCATTGAGTGCGCCCGGCTCAAAAATATAACAAACAAACCCTCCTTCACGCTTTGTTCATGAGAAATCAGAAAACTTTGGCAGTGATAAACAAAGGAGATTAAGAGGATGTGATCGTCCTAATGCGGGAGCCGTTCCTCGAGACTTGTCCACTTAAAAAGTGATTGAGTTATCTGCTAGCATTCGTTGACGAAATATGAACTTCTCAAAACACGTTTACTTCTGTTTTTTAAAACCAAGAGCTCTGGTACATGTTTAGTTTTTGTTTCCGACCATGGGTTTTCAACCTTGCCAATAAAAGCCACGGTTCGAGAGTCTCATCTTCTTTCTTCAAAGCACCAACTATGAGAGCATAATTGTCATTCTGAGTGTAATGTGCATTGTCCCAAAGTATTACATTGTCTTCTGCATACTTGTGATATGATTTATTCTGAAATTCTTAGTTCTAGTCTCCTTTAAAACTCTGGAGGAGTCTCTGCATTTATGTTTTGCTTCACTCATGGAGGCTAGCGAGATACCACCCTAATATGCTCAAGCTATGTGCAATGTAATATTGTCTTGATTTTCAGTAATATATTATTTACTTTTAAGTATTTGTGACTGGTCACTTGAAAGAAGGATTGCTCCTTGCATTGTCCTCATAAGTACTGTTTCAATACTTGCTAAACTCTGTTTGTAGTACATGCTTATATACATCTAATGAAGCAAAAGAGTTTGTCAAAGTTTTCTTTGTCGCGTCCAGTTCGTTGAACTGAATTGCTTAAGGACAAGCAATATGCTAAGCTTGGGGGAGTTGATACGTCTCAAACGTATCTACTTTTCCAAACACTTTTGATATTGTTTTGACCTCATTCTTGCATGATTTGGACTAAACTAACCCGGACTGACGCTGTTTTGACCTCATTCTTGCATGATTGTGTGAAGGAAAACAGATTTTTAGGTACATCAGAAAAATCCACGAAAAATCACAGAAAATCCACACACCCGAAGGAACCAAGAACCAGAAGTGGGGCCAGAGGGGGGCCAGGGGGTGCCCAGGCGCCCTGTGGGCGCGCCCCCCCCTGGGCCGCGCCGGGGGGCGCCTGGGCAGGTCCCACGCCCCCTGGTGCCCTACTTTACCCCGTATTTTTACTCACAACGCAGAAACCCCAGATCGGAAGTTCTTTCGCAGTTTTTCGTCGCGGAGCCGCCGCCACCCTCTGTTCTTCCTCGGGAGGGCTAATCTGGAGGCTGAATTGGCCTCCGGAGAGGGGAGATCGTCGCCATCGTCATCATCATCACCACTCCATCATCCCTCCATGACTTCTCCCTCCATGTGTGAGTAATTCCCCCGCTATAGGCGAAGGGGATGGTAGGGATTGGATGAGTTAGATCATGTAATAGTTTATCAGATTGTTGGGGGCATGTTGCCTATCATCTACTATGGTGTTTATCATCTTTGCTTCAACTTATTACTCTTAATGCTTGACACTTAGGGCCCGAGTGCCATGATTTCAGATCTGAACCCTATGTGTTTGTATGAATATATTTGTGTTCGTGATCCTATCTATGAGTTGTATGCACCTGTTACGGTCCGGAACCGGCGATCCCAAAAGTGACAGCTTGGGACACCAAAGGGGATGGTCCGTAGTTTGAGGATTACATGTATCCATTGAGTTCATTGCTTTGTTCCGGTGCTCTTTGACAGGAGCACCTTAATATCCATAAGTTCCTTTTGGCCCCGTTCGTAGCGGGATGGTAGGACAAAAGATGTTGTGCAAGTTCTTATTGCAAGCACGTACAACTACCTACGGGATACATGCCTAATGTTTGATATTTGCCTAGATGATCATTACTTTTCCGTGTGCCGTGCCCCAAGTTAGAATCTATCTCATCCATGCAGCACCCAACCATCCATCTCCCTAGCCTACAGTGTTTTAAACCCTGCTTGTCATTAGTCGCTACTTTTGCTATTTACTTTGCTATCTACTGTTGCTATTTACTTTTGCCGTTTACTTTTACTATTACTATCATCACTATCATATCACTGTTACCACTTATCTTTTGCTGCAAGTAAGTATATTTCAGGTACGGTTGAATTGACAACTCAACTGTCAAAGCTTATAAATACTCTTTGGCTCCCCGTGTGTCGAATCAATAAATTGGGTTATTCTTACCCACGAAGACTATCTCGATCCCTTACGGTTGAGGGTTATCAGTAGTGATTTTCCCTTAGACCTCTATTATGTTCTAATCTCTTCCCTCTACACCCATCAGATGCCTCCATGACGTGAATTTGAGTTTCCCCCTGAGCTCACCCAGTTGATCCAGCAGCAGAACACCCTGATGCAACTTCTTGTCCAGAACACTCAGAACAACCAGAACAACAACAACAACCATCCACCACCACCACCCGTGGACAACCTGACACGTTCCTTAAGGTTGCAACCACTAGTGTTTGCTAGCAGCATCGAACCAATAGTGGCTGATGACTGGCTACGCAAGATTGGAAGGGATTTGACCACCGCCAATTGCTCGGATGCTGAGAAGGTGCGATTTGCCGCACACCAGTTATCTGGACCAGCCGCAGCTTGGTGGGAGAACTACACAACCACTTACCCCATAGCCAATGTGACTTGGGATCAGTTTCAGCAAGCTTTTCGTACTGCCCATGTCTCAACTGGAGCTATGAGTATGAAGAAGAAGGAGTTTCGCAATCTGCGCCAAGGAAATCGTACTGTGGCCCAGTACGTGGATGAGTTTAGTAGCCTATCTCGTTATGCCCCAGATGATGTGGCCACAGATGCCACTAAGCAGGAGAGATTCATGGAAGGGCTGAATGATGAGATGAGTGTACAGTTACTGGTGGCCAATTTCAATAACTACCAGGAGTTGGTCGACCACGCCCTAATGATTGAAAGGAAGCATCAACAGATTGAAAGTCGCAAGAGGAAGTATGGGCAAGGAAGGTATAACTCTGGAGCACAGCAGAAGCCCCATTTTAGCCCTAAGACGGTAGGACAGTTTCAACATACCCATGGAGGAGGTAGCTCGCACAATCACAATGGCACTAAGAATGCAAATGGGAATGGAGCCAATGGAAACCAGAGCCGCCCTACACCGTCCACACCCACCAAGAAGGATTTCAGCCATGTCACTTGTTTCAAGTGCGGGAAGAATGGACATTATGCCACTGACTGCCCAGAAGCTAAGAATGGGAACGGCAATGGAAGCGCCGCAAAGAAGCCCAACCCCGTCAACAAAGGACAAGTAAATCACGTTAGCGTGGAGGAGGTTGAAGCCCAACCAGATGTAGTAATAGGTAAGTTCTTAGTTAAGTCCTTTACTGCACTTGTTCTTTTCGATACTGGTGCATCGCATTCATACATTTCAAGGGGATTTGTGGATAAGTATAAGCTGCCAACCCAAGCCCTTAGATCGCCCATGTTAGTAACCTCACCAGGAGCGGAGTATATGGCTAAGTCATGGTGTGATCAGTTGCCCTTAAGGATTGGTAACTATATTTTCCCTTTGGACCTAATAGTATTGGAATCTCAAGGAATGGATGTGATATTAGGCATGGATTGGTTATCTAAGTATGAAGGGAATATTGAATGTGCCAGTAAGACCATTTTGCTTACTACGCCAGAAGGAAGAAGGATCAAGTATGTATCCCGGCATGAGTCAAAGAGGAGCAGATTAAATTCCTTATCAGGAGTTGTTCAGGAGGAAGTGTCAGTAGTGAAGGATTATTCGGATGTGTTTCCAGAAGAACTGCCATGAATGCCACCTGACAGAGATATATAATTTTTGATTGAGCTTTTTCCAGGCACCGGGCCAATTTCCAAGAGACCATATAGGATGCCCGCAAAGGATTTGGAGGAAATTAAGAAACAGATTAATGAGTTACTGGATAAAGGATTCATACGCCCAAGTTCTTCGCCTTGGGGTTCGCCAGTACTTCTAGTAGAGAAGAAGGATGGATCGTTAAGAATGGTTGTTGATTACCGAGGATTGAACGAAGTAACGATCAAGAATAAGTACCCATTGCCGATTATCAATGATATGTTCGATAGATTGCAAGGAGCTAAGGTATTTTCCAAGATAGATCTACGATCAGGGTACAATTGAAGATCCGAGAGCAGGATATACCTAAGACAGCCTTTACCACTAGGTAAGGGTTGTACGAGTATACCATTATGTCGTTCGGTCTGACGAACGCACCAGCATACTTTATGAACCTGATGAACAAAGTGTTTATGGAGTATTTGGATAAGTTCATTGTAGTGTTCATAGATGATATTTTGATCTTCTCGAAGGATGAAGAGGAGCATGCAGAGCATTTGCGATTGGTATTGGAGAAGCTCAGAGAACATCAGTTATACGCCAAGTTTAGCAAATGCGAATTTTGGTTGAAGGAAGTCGGATTCCTCGGGCATGTTATATCTGGAGAAGGAATAGCAATAGATCCCGCCAAGGTGGACACTGTGACCCATTGGGAAGCACCGACAATAGTTGGAGAGATCCGGAGTTTTCTTGGACTTGCAAGATACTACCGGAGATTCATCGAGAATTTCTCAAGGATTGCAAAGCCTATGACGGAGTTGTTAAAGAAGGACACCAAGTTCAGATGGACAGAAGAATGTGAGGCCAGTTTCCAGGAATTAAAGAACCGTTTGGTCTCATCACATGTGTTGATTCTGTGAGATCAACATAAGGATTACGAGGTGTACTGCGATGCTTCACGTCGAGGACTTGGAGCAGTTCTTATGCAGGAAGGAAAAGTTGTTTCGTATGCTTAACGGCAACTGAAACCTCATGAGTTGAACTATGCCACTCATGATTTGGAGTTAGCAGCCATAGTACATGCGTTGAAGACGTGGAGACACTTTCTCATTGGAAACCATTGTGAAGTATATACGGATCACAAGAGTTTGAAGTATATATTCACTCAGAAGGAGTTAAATCTTAGGCAAAGGAGATGGCTGGAACTCATTAAGGATTACGACATGAGATTGCATTATCATCCCGGAAAGGCTAACGTAGTAGCCGATGCGTTAAGCCGCAAGAGCCATGTCAATACCCTAATGATGGAAAAATTTCCAAAAGAGTTAGCCGAGGACTTGCGAGAACTACGTTTGGAGATAGTTCCGAGAGGCTATGTAGCAACACTAGAAATCCAGTCTACCTTGATGGATAAAATCCGAGAAGCTCAGAAAGCCGACAAGGAGATTGCCTCGATAAAGGAGAGGATGAGCGAAGGAAAAGCTAAAGGATTTCGTGAGGATGAACACAACACCTTATGGTTTGAGGACCGCGTCTATGTGCCTAATGACCCGGAGATCAGGAAGTTGATTTCACAGGAGGCCCATGATTCACCATACTCGATTCACCCAGGGAATACTAAGATGTATTTGGATTTAAAAGATATTTTATGGTGGACCGGTATGAAGAAGGATATTGCGGAGTATGTAGAAGTTTGTGATGTATGTCAGAGAGTGAAGGCAGAACATCAGAAGCCGGCAGGATTGTTACAACAATTGCCAATACCCGAATGGAAGTGGGATAAACTAGGTATGGACTTTATTACGGGACTACCCAGAACTCGTTCTGGCTATGACTCGATTTGGGTCGTAGTTGATCGTTTAACAAAGGTAGCTCATTTCATCCCCGTAAAGACTACCTATACCAGTGCAAAGTTGGCAAAGATATACATGACCAGAATTGTATGTCTGCATGGAGTTCCGAGGAGCATCGTATCAGATAGAGGAACCCAGTTTACCTTAAAGTTCTGGAATCAGTTACATGAAACTTTGGGTACCAGGCTAGAGTTTAGCACAGCGTTTCACCCGCAGACAGATGGACAGACTGAAAGAGTCAATCAGATTTTGGAGGATATGCTGAGAGCATGTGCACTAGATTATGGATCTAGTTGGGACGACAATTTGTTGTATGCCGAGTTTTCTTACAACAACAGTTATCAATCAAGTTTGAAGATGGCCCCTTTCGAAGCATTATACGGAAGGAGATGTAGGACTCCGTTGTCGTGGGATGAAGTTGGAGACCGACAGTTGTTTGGACCAGACTTGATCAAAGAATCTGAGGAAAAGGTGAAGTTGATTCGAGATAGACTGAAGGTAGCTCAGTCCAGGCAGAAAAGTTATGCAGACTCGAAGCGTAAGGAGATAATCTATGAGATCGGAAACAGAGCATACTTGAGAGTATCACCTCTGCGAGGAGTCAAACGTTTCAGAGTTAAAGGAAAGTTAGCCCCGAGATTTGTGGGACCTTACCGTGTTTTGGAATGCATGGGAGAGGTTGACTACAAGTTGGAATTGCCCGAAGGATTGTCAGGAGTGCACGATATGTTTCACGTTTCGCAGCTTAAGAAGTGCCATGCGGAGATGGCCGACATACCTCTTAGAGACACAATACCCCTAGAAGCGATTCAGTTAGACAGTGATCTGACCTACGAGGAGAAGCCTGTTAAGATCCTCGAATTTTCGAGCAGAGTTACCCGCAACAAGGTTATCAAGTTTTGCAAAGTTCAGTGGAGTCACCACATCGAGGAAGAAGCCACCTGGGAACGAGAAGATGATCTACGCCAGGACCACCCTCACCTATTTTCTAGCCAACCCGAATCTCGAGGGCGAGATTCATCTTAAGGGGGGTAGGTTTGTAACATCCCAAATTTTCAATTTGGAATGTTATACATTAGATCATTATGCATATCATATTTTCTTGCTTTTGGGTGATCCGAGAAAATCCTAAGCAACTCAAGGACCCTCGAAGAGAGTTGGGGATTTATAAATTTTCATATTTGAGGATTCTCAAATTTTGAAAATAGGATCGTTTGATTTTATTTAGTTTTTCTTCTAGTATTTCTATTATAAAATATGAGAGAGGGAGTAAAATGACTCTCCCAAAATAAAGAAATACGGAAGATTTAATAAAAGGTCAAACAACTTTTATTTGGAGTTTATTTAGATTTTATTTGAAATAGGAAAAATTGCATGTTTTCAAAAAAAATGCATTTAGTGGCTAGAAAATGTTCATCTTGTTCTAAATATTTTATTTAGACGGTGAAAATTGGTTTTGGCAATTTCTAGTTTTTATTTTATTTTCTAGAGTTGTTTTAGCGCCGGCGTAGTTGAAAAAAACATTAGGGGACCGACCCGACTGGGCCGAAGCCCAGCCGAACCGGCCCGTCGCCAGCACCACCGCCTTCCCCGCGTCGCCCGCCGTAGCCAACTCGGACACCGCCGCCGACCGCCATGGCTTGCCACGCACCCCCAAGCCAGCCACCCCCCTCCTATATATAGCCACGCACCCCCCTCCAACCCCGCCGCCGCACCCCTCCCCTCGCCGCGACGCCCGCACCCCGCCGCCGCGCCAGCACGACGCAGCGCCAGCCCGCCGCCGTAGCCGCCGCCCGCGCCAGCCCCGCCGCCGCTCGTCGTCGCCGGAAAGCCTCGCCGCCGGCAGTTCTCAAGGTAGCCGCCGCCGGTTTTCTCCAGGAAACCGTTGGTTTTTTTAAGAACCCCTAGCCGTTTTTTATTAGATCGGTTTTATTACATCGGTTTTCTGTTTTATTTTTCTGGTTTAGTTAAATAGTAAACGTTCACCCGTTCGTTCGTTCTAACGAACGAATTCACTGTTTAGTCTCAGCTGACGAACGTCCGTTCGTTAAGCTGTTTTAGTTTTCTTTTTCTAGTTTATTTTCTGATCGTGATCTCAGATCCGATCTTTGTTTTAGTTTAACTTTTCGCTCGTTTATCGGAATCAGGTGATTCAAGCGCCTGGAGTTTCGTATCGAAATTCTCTTTCCGTTTAACCTAGTCACACAAGTGTTTGCCTCTGTTAAATTCGGACTTAGATCCAGATTGGTTCGGTAGTTGTTTCTCTTTCGTCGTTCGCTTTTCGTTGTTTCTTCTTTTGTCATTTCTTTCGCAAACCGAAGTTCTTAAGTTGAACCTTCTGGTTAGATCTGTTATTCGAGTTTTACCCGTGCATTAGTAAAGTACTTATTGTGTGCTTGTTTGTTTGCGATAGAGTACCCGGAGTGCGCCGCTTGCTACTTTGAATATCTAGGTTTTGCGAATCCTCAGCAAGGCAAGTAACACTTTGATCATACTTTCCAATTACCCAGTTTTCTCTGCATTAGTCCAACCCTCACACATTGCATGAGTAGGACCAATTAACTTGTGGGACTGGGAAGTAGATTGAGGTAGTACCTATTACCTGCATTACATTCAAACCTTTTGGGAGTTACTTCTACGTTTGTTGTTAGGACATGCTATGCTCGTAGACGTGGATTGGGTGAGTGAGATTCCATGATAGATGTGAGTTGGTTAATTTAATGGTTCAACTTAAGGTGGCAACATTAACACACATCTAGGTGGATTGAGGCATCTGGGTATTCCAGGGATTGCCTGTTTTTCTTCGGACCGCCACCCAGGCTCAAAGGGATCATGAGATTATTCATACTAGAAACTTCCATGTGCAGCCATAATGCTATTATGGGCTCTAGCATAGTATGATTAAGTCGTGCGAACATCTACAATGGTGAACTAGCAGATGTAGGGGATGTAGCTTGGTACGGTTCACCCGGTCGTAGGTGCTAGTGCTTCTGAAAGACTGTGTCTCGGTCATCCGTTTCTCAAACATCATGCAGTGCGAGAAATCAAACGGAAGAGATCGGGACTTGTGGGGAAAAGTGCACAAACCTCTACAGAGTGTACAAACTGATCATGATTAGCCGTGTCCCCAGTTACGGACGTTTTGAGTATCTAGTACTTGGATATCATGTGCATCTCATCATGTTACTTTAATTTAATACTGTTGGGTTTAACGATGAACTTTAATTGGGGTTGAGAGGATGTCTATCTTCTCAACGATGTTTCAACTACCATGATAGTTAATTAAAATTTATTCCTTTGAAGTAGGGAAAAACTGGCTTTACGCAAAAACTGTAATCATAGAGCTTTCCACCAGCCATATTGCATATAGTATAGTTTTACTTTACAATTGCTCTCTTGTGTTACTTTGCCAGCATATTCCATGTGCTGACCCGTTTTCGGGCTGCAACGTCTTATGTTGCAGACTTTTCAAACGACGAGTAAGATGCCCTTTTAGGTCGTGGTTCTATACTCAGTGATGCCGTTGGAGTTGATGGACTCACTTATCTTCCAAGCCTTCCGCTGTTATCGTGTTAGATGGCCTTCAGCCATTTTTATTATAATAAATTCATCGTTGGACTATCGATGTAATAAGTGTGTGATTGCTACTCTGTTATAAATCCTTCAAGTACTGTGCGTGTCAGCATTACTGATCCAGGGATGACATTGATGCACAGAGATCAGACTGTTTGAGGTCTGGTTGCTACACTATATTGACATAAGAAATAACAATACTTCAAGCTATACTAACAAAGCAATCATGTCTTCTCAAAATACTATGGCTAAACAAAGTTATCCCTACAAAATCATATAGTTTTGGCTATGCTCCCTTATTATCACACAAAATATTCATATCATGTACAACCCCGATTTTAGCCAAGCACTTATTTTCATACTCTATCTTTTCAAACCTTTCAACTTTCACGCAATACATGAGCGTGAGCCATGGATATAGCACTATGGGTGGACTAGAGGTGGTTGTGGAGAAGACAAAAAGAGGGAGATGGTCTCACATCGACTAGGCGTATCAACGGGCTATGGAGATGCCCATCAATAGATATCAATGTGAGTGAGTAGGGATTGCCATGAAACGGATGCACTAGAGCTAAATATGAATGAAATCTCAACAAAAGAAACTAGTGGGTGTGCATCCAACTTGCTTGCTCACGAAGACCTAGGGCATTTGAGGAAGCCCATCGTTGGAATATACAAGCCAAGTTCTATAACGAAAATTCCCACTAGTATATGAAAGTGACTAAGCATGAGACTCACTACAGTGAAGAACATGGTGCTACTTTGAAGCACAAGTGTGGAAAAAGATAGTAGCAATTGTCCCTTTTTCTTTCTTTTTTTTTCTTTTTTTGGGGGCCTTTTTTTCTTTCTTTTTTCTTTTTTTCTTTTTTGCGGAGAGGCTTTATAGATTCAGCCTTTCCTCCCATGGGACAATGCTCTAATAATGATGATCATCACACTTTCATTACAACACGAAATTATAACTCGATACTACAACAACAAAGTATGACTCTATGTGAATGCCTCCGGCGGTGTACCGGTATGTGCAATGAAACAAGAGTGACATGTATGAAAATATTATGCATGGTGGCCTTGCCATGAATAGAATGTCAACTACATGATCATGCATGGCAATATGACAATATGATGCGTGTCATATAAACGGAACGGTGGAAAGTTGCATGGCAATATATATCGGAATGGCTATGGAAATGCCATGATATGTAGGTATGGTGGCAGTTTTGAGGAAGAATATGGTGGCTGTTTTGAGAAAGGATATATAGTGGGTTTATGGCACCGGCGAAAGTTGCGCGGTACAAGAGAGGCTAGCAATTGTGGAAGGGTGAGAGTGCGTATAATCCATGGACTCAACATTAGTCATAAGAACTCATATACTTATTGCAAAAATTTACGAGTCATCAAAACAAAGCAATCAACACATGCCCCTAGGGGGAAGGTTGGTAGGAGTTAACCATCGCGCGCCCCCGACCTCCACACAAAGGTTGACACTTTGCAAATACCTCATGTTTTAACTTAGTCACACAACGGTTCACCATAAGTGCATGCTACGGGAATCACTAACCTTAACACAAATATTTCTCAATTTCATAATCACTCCACTAGCATGACTTTCATATCACTATCCTCATGTCTCAAAACAATTATCAAGCATCCAACATCTCTTTCTATTCAATGCACTTGATGTGAATTTTTTTTACTACATTGACATTGGATGTTTATCATGTGAAGACTAGTTTCTTTAGCCTAAACACTTTACCATGCTGTTTTAATAGACTCTCAAATAGATATAAGTGAAGCGTGAGAGTTCAACAATTTCTACAAAACATTACCACCACCATGCTCTAAAAGATATAAGTGAAGCACTAGAGCAAACCTATTCAACTCAAAATATATAAGTGAAGCACATAGAGTGTTCTAACAATTTCTAGGGCATATTTAACTCTCTCAAATAGGTGTGTCCAGCAAGTATGATTGTGTAAAACTAACAAGCAAAGACTCAAATTATACAAGACGCTCCAAGCAAAACACATAGCATGTTGCGAATAAAAATATAGCTCCAAGTATAGTTACCGATGGATGAAGACGAAAGAGGGGATGCCTTCCCGGGGCATCCCCAAGCTTAGGCTTTTGATTATCTTGAATTTACTTGGGGTGCCATGGGCATCCCCAAGCTTGGGACTTTGCTACTATTTGTTCCATAGTCCATCAAAGCAATACTCAAAACTTGAAAACTTCACAACACAAAACTTAGACAAAAATTCTCGTGAGCTCCGTTAGTATGAGAAAGCAAACCTATACTCAAAGGTACATCAAGGAATTCATTCTTTGTTTATATTGCTGTTAAAACTACTGTACTCCAACTTCTCTATGTTTCATATCCTCCAATATTACTCATAGATGCATCGGAATAAGCAAACAACACACGAAAAACAGAATCTGTCAAAAACAGAACAGTCTGTAGTAATCTGCTGGGTTCGCCTACTTCTGGAACTCCAACAATTTCAAACTAAATTGGTAAATTTGCGAAATTTGTCAAATAATCAGCAGCAAAAGGAATAAACTAAAAATCATCCTCCAGTAAAATCTGAAGACTATTTTAGCGAGCGCTAACGATTCTGTTTTTCACAGCAAGATCGTATAAACTTCACACAAGTTCTACCAAAGGTTCTACTTGGCACAAACACTAAATAAAACATTAAAACACATCTAATCAGAGGCTAGATGCAATATTTATTCCCTAACAGCAACAAAAGCAAAAAACTTAAAATTGGGTTGCCTCCCAACAAGCGCTATTGTTTTACGCCCCTAGCTAGGCACGATACAAGATAGATCTAGGTATTGCCATCTTTGGAAGGCAATCCATAAGTGGCTCTCATGATAGATTCATATGGTAATTTGATTTTATTTCTAGGAAAGTGTTCCATGCCTTTCCTTAAAGGAAATTGGAATCTTATATTTCCTTCCTTTATATCAATAATTGCACCATTCATTCTAAGGAAAGGTCTACCGAGAATAATAGGACATGAGGGATTGCAATCTATATCAAGAACAATGAAATCTATGAGCACATAATCCCTATTGGCAACAATAAGAATATCATTAATCCTTCCCATAGGTTTCTTAATAGTGGAATCCGCAAGATGCAAATTTAAAGAACAATCATCAAGCTCATGGAACCCTAGCAAATCACACAAAGTTTTTGGGATAGTGGAGACACTAGCGCCCAAATCACACAAAGCATAGCATTCATGATCTTTTATTTTTATTTTGATAGTATGTTCCCATTCATCATAAAGCTTTCTAGGTATAAAAACTTCCAACTCAAGTTTTTCTTCATAAGATTGCATCAAAGCATCAACTATATGTTTAGTGAAAGCTTTATTTTGACTATAAGCATGCGGAGAATTTAGCACGGATTGCAACAAAGAAATACAATCAATCAAAGAGCAATTATCATAATTGAATCGCTTGAAATCCAAAGTAGTGGGTTCATCACTATGCAAAGTTTTAATCTCTTCAATCCCACTTTTAGCAATTTTAGCATCAAGATCTAAAAACTCCGAATTATTGGGACACCTTAAAGCAGAATCATCTTCAATCCTATTATCATCAAGATTAATGCTAGAAAACAAGGATCTAATAGGAGACACATCAATAACTGTCAGATCTTCATCTTTATTTTCACGATAACTAGAAGAACACGATTTAATATAATCTTCTCTTTTAGCACGCATTCTAGCGGTTCTTTCTTTGCATTCATCAATGGAAATTCGCATGGCTTTGAGAGACTCATTGATATCATACTTAGGTGGGATAGATCTATGTTCAAAGAATCAACATCAAGAGTAATTCTATCCGCACTTCTAGCCAATTCATCAACTTTAAAAAAATTCTGTTCAAGCATAGCATTGACATTCTTTTGCGAGATCATAAACTCCTTAACACTAGTTTCAAATTCAGAAGGCATCTTTCCATAAGAGTTGTTGTAGGAATTACCAAAATTATTAGAAGAATTACTAGGAAAAGGCCTAGGACTAAAATTACCTCTATAAGCATTGTTACCAAAATTATTCCTACCAACAAAATTCACATCCAAAGATTCATTGTTATTCTCAATCAAAGTGGAAAAAGGCATATCATTAGGATCAGAAGAAGCACTCTTAGCAGCAAATAATTTCATAAGTTCATCCATCTTTCCACTCAAAACACTAATTTATTCGATAGCATGCACTTTTTTACTAGTAGATCTTTCGGTGTGCCATTGAGAATAATTAACCATGATATTATCTAGGAGTTTGGTAGCTTCTCCTAAGGTAGTTTCCATGAAAGTGCCTCCGATGGCCGAATCTTAAAGATTTCTAGAAGCAAAATTCAAGCCAGCATAAAAGTTCTGAATAATCATCCATAGATTCAAACCATGTGTAGGGCAATTACGTATCATTAATTTCATTCTCTCCCAAGCTTGTGCAACATGCTCATGATCTAGTTGCTTAAAATTCATAATATTGTTTCTAAGAGAGATGATCTTAGCAGGAGGGAAATACCTAGAGATAAAAGCATCTTTGCACTTATTCCACGAATCAATACTATTTCTAGGCAAAGTGGAAAACCAAGTTTTAGCACGATCTCTAAGTGAAAACGGAAATAACTTCAATTTAACAATATCGTTATCCGTATCCCTTTTCTTTTGCATATCACACAAATCAACAAAGTTGTTTAGATGGGTAGCGACATCTTCACTAGGAAGGCCGGAGAATTGATCTTTCATGACAAGATTCAACAAAGCAGCATTGATCTCACAAGATTTAGCATCGGTAATAGGAGCAATCGGAGTGCTAATAAAATCATTGTTGTTGGTATTGGAAAAGTGACGCAATTTGGTATTGTTCTGAGCCATAGTGACAAGCAAGCTATCCAACACACACAAGCGAACAAGAGGTAAGTGAACGAAAAAAACGGCGGGAGAAGGGCGAATAAAACGGCAAAGGTGGAGTGGGGGAGAGGAAAATGAGAGGCAAATAAATGTAATGCGAAGGATAAGGGTTTGTGATAGGTACTTGGTATATGACTTTTGCGTAAGCCTCCCCGGCAACGGCGCCAGAAATACTTCTTGCTACCTCTTGAGCTTGCGTTGTATTCCCTCGAAGAGGAAAGGGAGATGCAGCACAATAGCGTAAGTATTTCCCTCAGCTTTAGAGAACCAATGTATCAATCTAGTAGGAGACCACGCGCCAGTCCCTCGCACCTGTACAAACAAATAAGAACTTCGCAGCCAACGCAATAAGGGGTTGTCAATCCCTTTACGGTCACTTACGAGAGTGAGATCTAATAGAGATGATAAGATAATATTTTTGGTATTTTTGATATTGAAACAGAAAGTAAAGAAAGCAAATAAACAATGGCAACATAAAGTGGCTAGTTGACGGGAAAGTAATATGATAAAGATAGACCCGCGGTCCATAGTTTTCTCTAGTGGCTTCTCTCATGATAGCGGTATTCTACGGCGGGTAAACATATTACTGTCGAGCAATTGATAGAAAAGCGAATAATTATGAGACTATCTAGGCATGATCATCGTATATAGGCATCACGTCCGAGACAAGTAGACCGAAACGATTCTGCATCTACTACTATTACTCCACACATCGACCGCTATCCAGCATGCATCTAGTGTATTGAGTTCATACGAACAGAGTAACGCCTTAAGCAAGATGACATGTTGTAGAGGGATAAACTCAAGCAATATGATGAAAACCCCATCTCTTTATCCTCGATGGCAAAAATACAATACGTGCCTTGCTGCCTCTACTGTCACTGGGAAAGGACACCGCAAGATTGAACCCAAAGCCAAGCACTTCTCCCATTGCAAAAACTATAGATCTAGTAGGCCAAACCAAACCAATAATTCGAAGAGACTTGCAAGGATATTATGAGCACATATAAAAAGTTTAGAGAAGAACCAAATATCTTTCATAGATAACCTTGATCATAAACTCGCAATTCATCGGATCTCGACAAACACACCGCAAAAAGAGATTACATCGAATAGATCTCCACGAAGACCGAGGAGAACTTTGTATTGAGATCCAGAGAGAGAGAGAGAAGAAGCCATCTAGATACTAGCTATGGACCCAAAGGTTTGTGGTAAACTACGCACAACTCATGGTGAGGGCGATGATGATGATGATGAAGGCCTCCATGATGGATCCCCCTCCCGGAACAGGCTCCAAGATGGGATCTCCACGGGAACAGAAGCTACGGCGGTGGAATTAGGGTTTTCTCTCTGCATATGGAGTTTCTGGGGTACGTAGGTATATATAGGAAGAAGGGGGCACCGGGGGCCGTGTGGGCCAGCCTCGAGGCAGGGGGCGCGCCCCCCACCCTCGAGGGCTGGCCCTATGTCCTCTGACTTGGCCCCGAAGATTCCCGAGCATGATTTCCTCCAAAAATATCTCTCGCGAAGGTTTCCTTCCATTTGGACTCCGTTTGATATTCCTTTTCTGCAAAACCCTGAAATAGGCAAAAAACAGAAATCTGGACTGGGCCTTTGGGTTAGTAGGTTAGTCCCAAAAATGATATAAAAGTGAATGATAAGGCCCATTAAACATCCAAGACTTCATAAATAATAGCATGGAACAATAAAAAATTATAGATATGTTGGAGACGTATCACGCGTCGCCCGGCCAAGTCACCGCCGCCGCCTCGGGATCCCCCTCCACCTGCAGCCTTCCCCCGCCGATTGCATCCTCCTCTTCGCCGCCAAGTCCCTCTCGTCGTCCGCACTGCCGCCCTGCTACGCCCTCTCCGGCCTCCCTGCCTTGCCTTTCATGGCGCTGTGACCGCGCCGCCCGCTCCTTCTTCGTCGTGCGCCGACCCCGGATCCGTCGTGACCATTGGCCGGAGCTTGCCAAGCCACTGCTCCCTCGCCCAGCCTCCCCATGCTCAACCTCGACCTCCTCTGCTCCGGCTTATCGCCGTAGATCGCGTCGCCGTCCGCCTTTTGCTGCTGCCCTCGAGCCCTTCGACTTGTTTTGCACTGCTTTTCCTCGACCAGTACCACCTCGCCATGGATGTGCCTCTCCCTTCGGGATACACCAAGTATACGAGTACACCCAGTGATACATCAAGTACCCCGTTGGGTTCGTCGAGACCGGCAAGTCCGAAGATCCCAAGTACCACGATGTCGACGACCTCGAACATCCATGGACATGTACGACTACCGTCGAATGGATTCGACAAGACCGCGAGTACCACTACTTCCACTACCGTCGACCCTCGAAGACACCGTGGACATCAAGTTCTTCGCCACGAACCCTAACATCTACGAAACGTGAACCACTACCATCGTCGAGATCACTTGTACCGCTACCGTCGATGTGTACCACTACTTCCCACTACGAACGTGAACGACTACTTCCACTTCCGCCGAACTCGAACCACCCCGAATGCACGCTCCAAAGTTATACCGCCGAAACGACGCCCGTGGACCAATGTTATGCGATGTATGAGATGAATCGTGTGTTTGCACCGTGTCCGAGGTGCCCATGTTTGCCTTGCCACCGGCCCGTGGGAACCTGGTTACCGGGATCACCCCAGCTATCTCTTGCATGACACGCTCGCCGCCCTTCATCTTTTGCACCGGTCTCTCAACGAGTTACCGGAACCGATATGTTGTCGTGGCATCATTTTCGGATTCGTCGCTGTGGCTCCTTCTCTTTCCACCACGGTGACAAATGCTTCCTAACATGTTCATGTCAACTTTTTCACAAAAATTGCATAAAACTTGTGTAAGTCATCCGCATCATGATAACAACATTTAAATGCTTAAAGTTGTTGTTTGCTTTAATTTGCTTAGATGGCTTGTTAAAATGGTTTAATTCCTAACTAGTTAACCGTAGCTCAAGTTAAATAAAATTTATATGCACATGGGGATTTTCTGGAATTGTTGTTGTTATTTCTCGCATCATTTGGAAATGCCTAGATAGGTAGTTTAGTTTTGCTTCACCTCTTGCCATGTTAAAAAAGATTTAAACTTGTTGAGTTCTTGAACGTGAGTCAACTAAATAAATAGAATGTGGTGTTTCGTCAATTTGCAACTTGTTGCATATTGAGCTCCACTTAACTTGTAGTTTTGTTCGTGCACTTTGCCATGCCATGCATATTTAAACCGGACATGCATCATACTTGTTTGTGCATCATGCCATGTTTAAGCTTATGTGTTTACCATGTTGTTTGCTTCTTTTTGGTTTGCTTCTCTCGTTAGCTTCGGTTTCGTTCCGGAGTTGTGAGGATTCGTTCGACTTCATCCGTTTGTCTTCTTCTTGGACTCGTTCTTCTTCCTTGCGGGGTCACAGGCATGATGAACATTCCCTGATAGCACGTCTATCTTTGCTTTGCTAGTTGACTCGCTCTGTAGTTATGCCTCGATGCCTATTCTTGTCTTGTCAGCCTCCTATGTTGTCATGAAACACTCTAACCGCCTTCCTAGCAAACCGTTGATTGGCTAAGTACGCTTTTGCTCAGCCCCTCTTATAGCGTTGTTAGTTGCAGGTGAAGTTCGAAGATTGCTCCATGTTTGGACTCGTTTATTGGGATAACACGATATATATATATATCTTATTTAATTAATGTACATATATATTGGTAATGGGTGGAAGGCTTGGCCTTCTGCTTGGTGTTTTTCTCCACTCATGCCACCTTAGGACACGAGAAACCGGTGTTATGTTCCTTGATTTTGCGTTCCTAACAAGGTTGGGGTTTATGGGCCCCCCTTGATAATTCGCATTGCTTAAAGCTTTTCCAGCAAGGCCCAACTTTGGTTTTACCATTTGCCTAACAACTAAAAACTTGCATAGGGAGTAATTAACCCGAGTTCTTCATCAACAACCCAGGCCAGTGCTCCTCAAGAGTGTTGGTCCAAACTGGGCAGACTGCGGGGCCACCACGGGGAAACTCGAGGTCTGGTATATACCTGTAGGCTGACCTATCCGGTCATGGCCTGAGACGAGATACGCGCGGCTACTATCAGGTGTCGGCACGCTGGGAGGTCTTGCTGGATTAGTTTTACCTTTGTCGAGATATCTTGAGCAAGGGATTCCGAGAATACTCGGGTCTTCCCAATTTGGAGTTGCGACTCCGCAGATCGTGAGCTTGTGATTGGCTAAGTTGGGACACCCATGCAGGGATATGAACTTTTGAAAGCCGTGCCCGCGGTTATGTGGCAGATGGGAATTTGTTAATATCCGGTTGTAGATAACTTGACACCATATCCTTAAGAAAACACTACCTGTGTGAGTACCGTGGCGGTCTTATTCCGAAGGGGTTTTGGAAAGTGAACACGGTGGGGTTATGCATGAACGTGAGTAGCTAGGATCACTTATTGATCATCTTTGGCGACCGTTGGCACTTATCTCATCTCGCTCTGACTTCGTAAGCTAGTTGCTTAGTGCTTGCTGCAGCCACTTTATTACCTGTCCACACCTAAAAGGCTTTGTTAGTTTTGATACCCGGGAATGAGATTGCTGAGTCCTTGTGACTCACAGATTACTACACACACCAGATACAGGCACAGTTGAGTACGACGCAGGAGATTGACAAGAACTTCACTGGGAGTTCGATGAAGAACGTGGTCGTATGTATGTGACGTTTTCCGACGATCAGTAGTGGTTCCTACTAGGGACGATCGGGACTTGTGTTTGTGGTATCTTTTCTCATTTGGTTTTCGTCCGTAGTCGGACCCTGTGTTATTTGGATGAATGTATGCTATTGTATTCATTGTGTGATGTGGCGAGTGTAAGCCAACTATTTTACTCTTTCATCCCTGTTCTTTTACATGAGTTGTGCAAAGATACCACGCTTGCGATCATTCCAGAATGCGCTTATGTCTCTAAGTCGTGCCCCGAAACGTAGGAGATATAGTCACATCATGGGCATTACAGCTGCGGTAAGGCTCTTTGCATGCTCGACGAGGCGCTCCTCCTCCTCCCGCGGGAACTCGATGTAGCGCGCAAGGTCGCTGACGCACGTGCGGCCCTCCACCTCCGCCACCCTCCTTCGGGCGGCGGTGGTGGAGCGGGTGATGATCCTGGTGGTCGATGGTGGGCTAGCGGCCACAGCGGCTGACGATTGGGTGGCGGCCACGACCACCACCTCCCGCCTTCGGGCCGCGGTGGCGGAGCGGGTGATGGCACTGTGGCCGGCAGTGGGGTGGCGGCCACGATGTCCACCTCCCCGCCTTTAGGCCGCGGCGACGGAGCGAGAGATGGCCCTGGCTTTCAATGGTGGTGTGGCGGAAATGCCGGCCGGCAATAGCTGCCGATGGGCAGCGGCGGTGGAGCGTGTGGTGGGTGTTCCGCACACACCCAACAGGGACGCCACGCGCACTACTCTATGCCGGGGACTGTGCCACCGCCACGGTGTAGCCTCCCAGCTGGAGCTATCCTATGATGATGGCGGAGTGGCTGAGTGACGACGACGGACCGGTGCCATTGGCGATTGTGGGAGAAGCAGACGAGATAAGCTACAGGGAGGGAGGAGAAAATGCGACGCGGGACTCGCCGGCCATGAGGGTTTTTATAGCAGGCCGGTAAGCATTGGGATTTTGGGGGATTTCACTGAGTCGGGAAGGAAGCTTGCGCAGGAACCTGCGAGGTTGCGCGGGAACGGGCTCACTAACGATTCATTGGCGCCACCGTTTGGCCAAAAGAACGCCCCCGTGCGCTGCGCAAGCTTGCGTTGTAAGCCGTCTGCGACAGCGGGGTGACAAGACGTGCGAGAGGAGGACGAAAGGACACGTACACATATGGTTAATTAAAAAAACGTTTGTGATTTAATTACCAACTATACCTCCGTCTTGGTTTATAAGTAGGATTTAACTAATAAAATACGAATGCATGTCGCCAAATATTATATCGTTGAATTCGTATTTGAACATAGCTTCAACTATACAATTTTTGTAACATGCATTAACACTTTTTTGTTAAATTTCAGGTTATATACCAGCAAGCGTTTTCCCACAACACACATGGCTTATTCCATCACAAACAGCTCGGATGGATCAATTGTATGCCACATATCGCACACGCAACTCTAATCTGATTCATGCTTGATGTCTCCGACATCGCTCGCACAATTCGTCTTATTTGCCACGTATCACTATGCCAAGCTCTGCTCGCATCCCTCGGCAAGCTCAGCTCGCCATTAGGCAGCGCAGCGCGCTATGCTCGCCGTTAGGCGCCGCGGCGCTCTCTGCTCGCATCCGTTGACGCGCTCTGCTCACGTCCATCGGCGCGCTCAGCTTGTGGACAGATTTTCCTTGCGCGTTCAACTGCTACATGCATATATTTATGGTTGCTCATCGTTGAGGCAACCTCAGAGCGCTCGGCTCACGTCCCTCCGCACGCGCTCTGCCAGCGGTTGGGCGTGCGCACGATCATGTCGGGCGCCCCATATGCATGCGGTTGTGCCGCGTGCATTGCCACACAATGCAGTTACGTGCGGCACGATGGAGTTACGCGCTGCAAATTAGAACTGCCATCAAGGGCCTGCCGGTATTCCTGGCCGTCTGGCTTCCCCTTTAATTCTCGCGGCCATTATAACCTTAGTCTCTTCAACCATTCGATCGCGCCCCACAACACAACAAGCACACCCACGACCACCCATAGAGAAGGGATGTCCAGCGGCGCTCCAATGGCGTTCGACGAGCATAGAGTGGAGATCCACGCAAGGGAGACGGATCTCTCGGTGGTGTACACCATCGACCCGGCCGTGGTGGATGACTACATCAATAGCGTTGAGCAGTTGCTTGCTGGACACAAGTACAAGGTGGTCGGCATCGACCTCCAGTACACCACCGGTCGTCCAGGCATTGATCAGAAGGTTGCCCTTGCCCAGTTCTGCGTGCGCCATTATGTCCTCATCTACCACTACTGCATGGCCACAGAGCCTTGCGACCGTTTCAACAGGTTTGTCAACAACACGGACTACAAGTTCGCCAGGGTGGAAACCAAAGACGATGTAAATGCGCTCAGTGTTATGGGCTTGGCCTGCAAGAACCTTGTCAAAATCTTGACCACTACATGGTCTGGGGCAGTACAAAGAAGAACTCCCTAGTCGAACTTGCCTCGGCCATCATCGACCCCTACTACAAAAAGATGAAGCAGGATGCCCAGAGAACAAGACCCCTATCCTGGCACGGTGCCTGGATGCGGCAACTGGATGAATCTCACCCCAGGTTCGCGGCCAAGAGTGTGTACACATGCTACGAGATGCACATGTGGATCGTTTACATGAGGAAGTGCCTCGTTACCCAAATCGATGAGCCCGGATCGAGCCACAAGCAGAGAAAGCGTCACAAGAAGTATATGATGATCAGATGATCATTTATGCTAGTTAATCATGCATGTAATATATATTTTATTTTATTGGTGTGTGGAAATGACATGTGTGTAGTAGCCACCTATGTAATTATGCATGTAATAGTTTACTTTGGTGTGTGCAAATGCCATGGTTGTAGTAGCCACCTATGTAAGTGAATGTTTAATTTGGTTATGCAAGCATGTCCTCATAAGTGTGTGTGCTATATATATATATATATATATATATATATATATATATATATATATACAGCCTGTCTATTCTCATAACATTATGAGAATAATATTCTCATAACACTTCCGAACTGCTTTGTGTTACTGCATTGGAAAGCTATGCGCACTGCACCACAGAGACCAGCGAATTTCATGTTTGAAAAAATTGTACGTGTTGTTTTTTCGGTACCTTTTTTGCTCTAGTTTTTTAACGTTTATCAGAATTATGCGTGTAATATACCATTGAAAAGCTATGGAGTAGACGCAACTTCGCCATGTTGAACACTTTTCAAAATTCATCATAGTTTAAGAGCAGTTTCGAAAATCACGCGGCTCACAACGAATGGCAGCGAGCGTTTTTTGGTGTTTTCTTCTAAACCGCTCGTCAGAATGAAACATATGATACACGGTTGGAAATATATCGTCGGCGCGCATCTTTTTCGTATCTATTATTTTTTTTCTAATTCGCTACGGTTTAGGAGCAGTTTTGAATTTACTAAATCGCGGAATTGTGTTTTTCGAATTTTTTCAAATTTTCGGTACTATTTTCACTCCAGTTTTCTAACCGTTTGTAGAAACAAGGCGTGTAATATACCGCTGGAAAGCTACGAACGAGGCGCAACTTTCATATGTTGAAATGTTTTTGAGATTCCTTACAGTTCTTAGTTAAATTTGAAAATCGTGCGGCTGACTACGAAGGGCAGCGGCCGTTTTTTCGTGACATTTTTACAAAACGGTGGTCGAAATGATCCAAATGATACACCATTGGAAAGATATCGTCGAGACGCTACTTTTTCATGTAGAACACTCCCTCTAATTCATTACGGTTTAAAAGCCATTTTGAAATTAGAAAAACGCGGAAACTCTGTTTTTCGCGATAACAAAATCGACGCGTGCACTGCATCGGACAGAAAAGCGCACTGTTTCAAACTGAAAAACGCACTGCATCAGACAGTCAATCGAACCTCATGATTTATTTTTTTGGACGTAAATTTTTTCTCAAAGGAGTTTTGTTGTCTTTTTTCCAACTTTTTTTTCCGAAGGAAAGTGGACCGTAACACTCCCGAAAGTGAAGCGGAACGCTACCAAAAGTGAACCTCATGATTTGTTGTTGTCTTTTTTCGTACTAATTAACTTTTTACGCGCGTTGAGAAGTGTTGAGAAGTGAGCTGTTTCCGATGTGTTTTTGTTTTTGGATCACCAAGTGAACCACAAAGGTTTTTTAATGGCCAACTTCGTGAGAGAACAAAGTGAGCTTCAAAAAGTCCTTTGCAATGGACTTTTTTTAGACCAAAGTGCACTGCATTTGTTTGTTTTTTAGACTAGTGAACTGCATGTTTGAAAAAACTGTATGTGTTGTTTTTTCGGTACCTTTTTTGCTCTAGTTTTTTAACCGTCTATCGGAATTATGCGTGTAATATACCGTTGAAAAGCTATGGAGTAGACGCAACTTCGCCATGTTGAACACTTTTCGAGATTCCGCACGGTTTAAGAGCAGTTTTGAAAACGGAGAACTGCATGTTTGAAAAAAACTATACGTGTTGTTTTTTCGGTAACTTTTTTGCTCTAGTTTTTTACCCGTTTATTGGAATTATGCGTGTAATATACCGTTGAAAAACTATGGAGTAGACGCAACTTCTCCATGTTGAACACTTTTCGAGATTCCGCATGGTTTAAGAGCAGTTTTGAAAACGGTGAACTGCATGTTTGAAAAAACTGTACGTGTTGTTTTTTCGGTACCATTTTTGTTCTAGTTTTTTAACCGTTTATCGGAATTATGCGTGTAATATACCGTTGAAAAGCTATGTAGTAGACGCAACTTCGCCATGTTGGACACTTTTCGATATTCCGCACGGTTTAAGAGCAGTTTTGAAAACAGTGAACTGCATGTTTGAAAAAACAGTACGTGTTGTTTTTTCGGTACCTTTTTTGCTCTAGTTTTTTAACCGTTTGTCGGAATTATGCGTGTAATATACCGTTGAAAAGCTATGGAGTAGACGCAACTTCTCCATGTTGAACACTTTTCAAGATTCCGCACGGTTTAAGAGCAGTTTTGAAAACGATGCGATCGACGAATAATGGCAGCGAGCGTTTTTTTGCGCTTCCGAACTGCACAAGAAAACCGCACTGCATCAGGGTAGGAGCCGGCGCGACGGTGCTGGAGGAAGGAGGCGGGGCGGCAGCGCGGGGGTAGGAGGCGGGGCAGTGGTTGCTGTCCTCGGGGCGCTCCGCGCTAGAAACCTATTTAAGTGGGGGTGTTATGAGAATAAGATTTTTGTTATGAGAATAAGGTCTTAAGGGGTGTTATGAGAATAGACCCACCATATATATATATATATATATATATATATATATATATATATATATATATTTGTTCTATATACAATCCCATCACACAACACACACGTCTTATTAACCGCAACCGTCTGTGTTATAATCGGTCCTCACACATATATCTGATTACAGACCTGTTTGTCGCATATCACACACATCTTGTTAAGTTGAACTGTTTCTGTTCTCATGTCTCAACGCAAAGAGTTCATCCGAGTGAACCGCATGCCGTATATCGCACACACCTTCATCTGGCTGACCGTTTCTTTTGTGTTGCCTAATCACAAACAGTTCATCCGAGTGAACCGTATGCTGTATATTTGATACGTCTCCAACGTATCTATAATTTTTTATTGTTCCATGATATTATTTATGATGTTTTGGATGTTTAATGGGCTTTGTTATACACTTTTATATTATTTTTGGTACTAACCTAGTAACCCAATGGCCCAGTCCAGATTGCTGTTTTTTTTTGCCCGTTTTAGTGTT
The DNA here is from genome assembly GCA_902687465.1 of Secale cereale. NCBI lineage: Eukaryota > Viridiplantae > Streptophyta > Magnoliopsida > Poales > Poaceae > Secale > Secale cereale. The sequence continues at coordinate 220,493,505 of LR738710.1, read as the reverse complement.
TTACAGAAAAGGAATATCAAACGGAGTCCAAACAGAATGAAAACTTCGGGAGAGATATTTTTGGAGCAAAATACGCACGAGAGACTTGAGAACCACGGAGTAGGGCTGACGTGGCGTCCACGAGGGTGGGGGAACCCCCCCCCCCCTATAGGGCGCGCCCCCTGCCTCGTGGGCACCCCGTCTGGCCCCCGGTGCCCTCCTTCCTCCTATATATATACCTACGTACCGCGAAACTATCAGAACAATAGAGAAAACCCTAGTTCCACCGCCGCAACCTTCTATTCCCGTGAGATCCCATCTTAGGGCGTGTTCCGGAGCTCCGTCGGAGGGGGGATCTTCCACGGAGTGCTTCTACATCATCATCATCGCCTCACCATGAGTTGTGAGTAGTTTACCACTAACCTTTGGGTCCATAGCTAGTATCAAGATGGCTTGATCTCTCTCTTTGGATCTCAATACCAAGTTCTCCTTGGTCTTCGAGGAGATCTATTCGATGTAATCTCTTTTTGCCGTGTGTTTGTTGAGATCCGATGAATTGGGGGTTTATGATCAAGATTATCTATGATAAATATTTGGTTCTTTTCTGAACTCTTTATGTATGATTATAGTATCCTTGCAAGTCTCTTCGAATTATTGGTTTGGTTTGGCCTACTAGATCTATAGTTCTTGCAATGGGAGAAGTGTTTGGCTTTGGGTTCAATCTTGCAGTGTCCTTTCCCAGTGACAGTAGGGGCAGCAAGGCACGTATTGTATTGTTGCCATTGAGATAAAAAGATGGGGCTTATATCACTATATTTGAGTTTATCCCTCTACATCATGTCATCTTGCTTAAGGCGTTACTCTGTTCTTATGAACTTAATACTCTAGATGCATGCTGGATAGCGGTCGATGTGTGGAGTAATAGTTGTAGATGCAGAATCGTTTCGGTCTACTTGTCTCGGATGTGACGCCTATATATAAGGATCATGCCTAGATAGTCTCATAATTATTCGCTTTTCTATCAATTGCTCGACAGTAATTTATTTATCCGCCGTAGAATATCGCTATCATGAGAGAAGCCACTAGAGAAAACTATGGCCCCAGGGTCTATTCTCAACATATCAATCTACAATCTACTTTACTTTTCCACTTTTACTTTCTGTTCTTATAACCAAAAATACCAAAAATATCAAACTATCATCTGTATCAGATCTCACTTTCGTAAGTGACCGTAAAGGGATTGACATCCCCTTACCGCGTTGGCTGCGAAGTTCTTATTTGTTTGTGCAGGTGCGAGGGACTCACGCGTGGTCTCCTACTGGATTGATACCTTGGTTCTCAAAAACTGTGGGAAATACTTACGCTACTGTGCTGCATCTCCCTTTCCTCTTCGAGGGAATAGAATGCAAGATCGAGAAGTAGCAAGAAGAATTTATGGCGCCGTTGCCAGGGAGGCTTACGCAAAAGTCATATACCAAGTACCTATCACAAACCCTTATCCTTTGCATTACATTTTTTGCCTCTCGTTTTCCTCTCCCCCACTTCACCCTTGCCGTTTATTTGCCCTTCTTTTGTCGTGTGTTTATCGTTCGCTTGCTTCTTGTTTGCTTGTGTGTGTTGGATTGCTTGCTTGTCACTATGGCTCAGAACAATACCAAATTGTGTGACTTCTCCAATACCAACAATAATTATTTTATCAGCACTCCGATTGCTCCTATTACCAATGCTGAATTTTGTGAGATCAATGCTGCTTTGTTGAATCTAATTATGAAAGATCAATTTTACGGCCTTCCTAGTGAAGATGCTGCTACCTGTCTAAACAACTTTGTTGATTTGTGTGATATGCAAAAGAAAAGGGATACAGATAACGATATTGTTAAATTGAAGTTATTTCTGTTTTCACTTAGAGACCGTGCTAAAACTTGGTTTTTTTCTTTGCCTAGAAATAGTATTGATTCGTGGAATAAGTGCAAAGATGCTTTTATTTCTAAGTATTTCCCTCATGCTAAGATCATCTCTCTTAGAAACGATATTATGAATTTTAAGCAACTAGATCATCAGCATGTTGCACAAGCTTTGGAGAGAATGAAATTAATGATACGTAATTGCCCTACACATGGTTTGAACTTATGGATGATTATTCAAAACTTTTATGCTGGCTTGAATTTTACTTCTAGAAACCTTTTAGATTCGACCGCAGGAGGCACTTTCATGGAAACTACCTTAGGAGAAGCTACCAAACTCCTAGATAATATTATGGTTAATTTTTCTAAATGGCACACCGAAAGATCTACTTGTAAAAAAGTGCATGCTATTGAAGAGATTAGTGTTTTGAGTGGAAAGATGGATGAACTTATGATATTATTTGCTACTAAGAGTGCTTCTTCTGATCCTAATGATATGCCTTTGTCCACGTTAATCGAAAATAATAATGAATCTTTGGATGTGAATTTGGTTGGTAGGAATAATTTTGGTAACAAAGCTTATAGATGAAACTTTAATCCTAGACCTTTTCCTAGTAATTCCTTAAATAATTATGGTGATTCCTACAACAACTCTTATGGAAATATGCCTTCTGAATTTGAAACTAGTGTTAAGGAGTTTATGATTTCGCAAAAGAATTTGAATGCTATGCTTGAATAAAAATTGCTTAATATTGATGAATTGGCTAGAAGTGTGGATAGAATTACTCTTGATGTTGATTCTTTGAAACTTAGATCTATCCCACCTAAGCATGGTATCAATGAGTCTCTCAAAGCCATGAGAATTTCCATTGATGAATGCATAGAAAGAACCACTAGGATGCGTGCTAAAAGAGAGAATTATATAAAAGCGTGTTCTTGTAGTTATCATGAAAATAAAGATGAAGATCTGAAAGTTATTGATGTGTCTCCTATTAGATCCTTGTTTTCTAGTATAAATCTTGATAAATATTGGATTGAAGATGAGTCTACTTTAAGGTGTCCCAATGATTCAGAGTTTTTAGATCTTGATGCTAAAATTGTTAAAAGTGGGAGTGAAGAGATTAAAACTTTGCATAGTGATGAACCCACTACTTTGGATTTCAAGGGATTCAATTATGATAATTGCTCTTTGATTGATTGTATTTCCTTGTTGCAATCTGTGCTAAACTCTCTGCATGCTTATAGTCAAAATAAATCTTTTACCAAACACATAGTTGATGCTTTGATGCAATCTTATGAAGAAAAACATGACTTGGAAGTTTCTATCCCTAGAAAGCTTTATGATGAGTGGGAACCTACTATTAAAATAATAATTAAAGACCATGGATGCTTTGCGTTGTGTGATTTGGGTGCAAGTGTCTCCACTATCCCAAAAACTTTGTGTGATTTGCTAGGGTTCCATGAGCTTGATGATTGTTTTTTAAATTTGCATCTTGCGGATTCCACTATTAAGAAACCTATGGGAAGGATTAATGATGTTCTTATTGTTGCCAATAGGAATTATGTGCCCGTAGATTTCATTGTTATTGATATAGATTGCAATCCCTCATGTCATATTATTCTTGGTAGACCTTTCCTTAGAACGATTGGTGCGATTATTGATATGAAGGAAGGAAATATTAGATTCCAATTTCCGTTAAGGAAAGGCATGGAACACTTTCCTAGAAAGAAAATCAAATTACCATATGAATCTATTATGAGAGCCACTTATGGATTGCCTTCCAAAGATGGCAATACCTAGATCTATCCATGTATCGTGCCTAGCTAGGGGCGTAAAATGATAGCGCTTGTTGGGAGGCAACCCAATTTTATATTTTTTTGTGTTTGCTTCTGTTTAGGAATATATATTGCATCTAGCTTTTGTTTAGATGTGGTTTTGTGTTCTAATTAGAGTTTGTGCCAAGTAGAACCTTTGGGAAGACTTGTGTGAAGTTTATATGATCTTGCTGTGAAAAACAGAATCGTTAGCGCTCGCTGGAATGGTCACCAGATTTTACTAGAGCATGCTATTTAGTTAACTCTTTTTGCAGATGATTAGTATACAGATTCCTCACGTTTACCAATTTATTTCAAATTTTTTGGAGTTACGGAATTATGCGAAAGTTACAGATTACTACATACTGTTCTGTTTTTGACAGATTCTGTTTTTCGTGTGTTGTTTGCTTATTTCAATGAATCTATGAGTAGTATTGGAGGATATGAACCATAGAGAAGTTGGAATACAGTAGGTTTAACACTAACGTAAACAAAGAATTAATTCATTGCAGTACCTTTGAGTAGTGGTCTGCTTTCTTATACTAACGGAGCTCACGAGATATTTGTCTAAGTTTTGTGTTGTGAAGTTTTTAAGTTTTGAGTATTGCTTTGATGGACTATGGTACAAAGAGTGGCAAGAGCCTAAGCTTGGGGATGCCCAAGGCACCTCAAGGTAAAATTCAAGGACAACCAAGAGCCTAAACTTGGGGATGCCCCAGGAAGGCATCCCCTCTTTCGTCTTCATCTATCGGTAACTATACTCTGAGCTATATTTTTATTCACCACATGATATGTGTTTTACTTGGAGTGTCTTGTATAATTTGAGTCTTTGCTTGTTAGTTTGCCAAAATTATCCTTGCTGGACACACCTATTTGAGAGAGTTAAATATGGCCTAGGAATTGATAGAACACTCTATGTGCTTCACTTATATCTTTTGAGTTGAATAGTTTTTGCTCTAGTGCTTCACTTATATCTTTTAGAGCACGGTGGTAATTATATTTTGTAGAAATTGTTGATCTCTCATGCTTCACTTATATCCATTTTAGAGTCTATTAAAACAGCATGGTAATGTCCTTTGGCTATAAAACTAGTCTTCACATGATAGACATCCAATATCAAAGTAGTAAAAACTTTCACACTAAGTGCACTGAATATGATGAGAAGTTGGATGCTTGATAATTGTTTTGAGATATGAGGATAGTGATATTAGAGTCATGCTAGTGGAGTTATTACGAAATTGAGAAATGCTTGTGTTAAAGTTAGTGATTCTCGTAGCATGCACGTACGATGAACCGCTATGTGACGAAGTTAGAGCATGAGGTATTTGTAAAGTGTCAACATTTGTGTGGAGGTCGGGGGCGCGCGATGGTTAACTCCTACCAACCTCCCCCCTAGGAGCATGCGTTGATTGCTTTGTTTTGATGACCAGTAGATTTTTGTAATAAGTATATGAGTTCTTATGACTAATGTTGAGTCCATGGATTATACGCACTCTCACCCTTCCACCATTGTTAGCCTCTCTTGTACCGCACAACTTTCGCTGGTACCATACACCCACTATATATCCTTCCTCAAAACAGCCACCATATATTTTCCTCAAAAGAACCACCATACCGACCTATCATGGCATTTCCATAGCCATTCCGAGATATATTGCCATGCAACTTTCCACTGTTCCGTTCATATGACACACTTCATATTGTCATATTACCATGCATGATCATGTAGTTGACATCGTATTTGTGGCAAAGCCACCATGCATAATTTTTCATACATGTTACTCTTGATTCACTGCACATCCCGGTACACCGCCGGAGGCATTCATATAGAGTCATACTTTGTTCTAGTATCGAGTTGTAATATCGAGTTTTAATTGAATATAAGTGTGATGATCATCATTATTAGAGCATTGTCCCATGTGAGGAAAGGCCAATAAAAAAGAGATGGCCCCAAAAAATAGAGAGGGGCTAAATAAAAAAGAGAGAGAAAGCCCCTCCAAAAAAATGAGAGAAAAGAGAGAAGGGACAATTGCTACTATCATTTTCCACACTTGTGCTTCAAAGTAGCACCATGTTCTTCATGATAGAGAGTCTCATGTTTAGTCACTTTCATATACTAGTGGGAATTTTCATTATAGAACTTGGCTTGTATATTCCAACGATGGGCTTCCTCGAATGCCCTAGGTCTTCATGAGCAAGCACGTTGGATGCACACCCACTTAGTTTCTTTTGTTGAGCTTTCATACATATTTAGCTCTAGTGCATCCGTTGCATGGCAATCCCTACTCACTCACATTGATATCTATTGATGGCCATCTCCATAGCTCGTTGATACGCCTAGTCGATGTGAGACTATCTCCCTCCTTTTTGTCTTCTCCACAACCACCTCGCTATTCCACCCATAGTGCTATGTCCATGGCTCACGCTCATGTATTGCGTGAAAGTTGAAAGGTTTGAAAGAATACAGTATGAAAACAAGTGCTTGGCTAAAATCGGGGTTGTGCATGATATGAATACTTTGTGTGATGAAGAGGGAGCATAGCCAGACTATATGATTTTATAGGGATAACTTTCTTTAGCCATAGTATTTTGAGAAGACATGGTTGCTTTGTTAGTATGCTTGAAGTATTATTATTTCTTATGTCAATATAGACTTTTGTCTTGAATCTTTCAGATCTGAACATTCATGCCACAATTAAGAGAATTACATTGAAAAACTATGTTGGTCAGCATTCCACATCAAACATTATGTTTTTATCATTTACCTACTCGAGGACGAGCAGGAATTAAGCTTGAGGATGCTTGATACGTCTCAAAAGTATCTATAATTTTTTATTGTTCCATGCTATTATTTATGATGTTTTGGATGTTTAATGGGCTTTGTTACACACTTTTATATTATTTTTGGGACTAACCTACTAACCCAAAGGCCCAATCCAGATTGCTGTTTTTTTTGCCTGTTTTAGGGTTTTACAGAAAAGGAATATCAAACGAAGTCCAAACGGAATGAAACCTTCGGGGGAGATATTTTTGGAGCAAACTATGCAAGGGAGACTTGAGAACCATGGAGTAGGGCTGACATGGCGTCCACGAGGGTGGGGGGCGCCACCCCTATAGGGGGTGCCCCCCTGCTGGGCACCCTGTCTGCCCCCCGGTGCCCTCCTTTCTCCTATATATACCTATGTACCCCGAAACTATCAGAACAATAGAGAAAACCCTAGTTCCACCGCCGTAACCATCTGTTCCCGTGAGATCCCATCTTGGGGCCTGTTCCGGAGCGCCGCCGGAGGGGGGGGGGGTCTTCCACGGAGTGCTTCTACATCATCATCATCGCCTCACCATGAGTTGGGAGTAGTTTACCACAGACCTTCGGGTCCTTAGCTAGTATCTAGATGGCTTCTTCTTTCTCTTTGGATCTCAATACCAAGTGTTGGGGAACGTAGCATAAATCAAAAATTTTCTACGTCTTCACCAAGATCCAAGTATGGAGACATCTAGCAACGAGTAACTAAGAGTGCATCTACATACCGTTATGAAGATTGCGTGCGGAAGCTTTCAACGAAGCAAGGATGAAGGAGTCGTACTCTTCACGTTCTTCGTCACCGATGATCTAGCGCCGAACGGACGGCACCTCTGCGTTCAACACACGTACGGTGCAGCAACGTCACCTCCTTCTTGATCCAGCAAGGGGGGGGGGGAGAAGTCGTCAGAGATCCGGCAGCACGACGGCGTGATGACGGATGCAGTGGAGATCGCAGCAGGGCTTCGCCGGGCTGCCCTGCAAAGGAGTTGGGAGGTGTGACAGGAGGGGGAGAGGCGCCAGGGCTGAGGTGCGGCTACCCTCTCCCCCCCACATATATATAGGGGGCCAGGGGGGCGCCAGCCCCTTGCAGATCCAATCTGCAAGGGGGGGCGGCGGCCAGGGAGGAGTCCCCCTCCCCCAAGGCAAGTGGTGGCCCCCCTCCCCTTAGGGTTTTATCCCTATGCCCATGGGGAGGTGGGGCCCCCTTGTGGTGCGCCAGCCCAGAGGGCTGCACGCATCCCCTTGCGGCCTAGGGGCCCCACCGGGATGGGTGGCCCCACCAGGTGGACCCCCGGGGCCCCTCCGGTGGTCCCGGGACGCTCCCGGTGACCCCCGGAGATCACCCGTTGGCCGAAACTGGACTTCCCATATATCAATCTTTACCTCCGGACCATTCCGGAACTCCTCGTGACGTCCGGGATCTCATCCGGGACTCCGAACAACTTTCGGGTTTCCACGTGCATTTATCTCTACGACCCTAGCGTTACCGAACCTTAAGTGTGTAGACCCTACGGGTTCGGGAGACACGTAGACATGACCGAGACCACTCTCCGGTCAATAACCAACAGCGGGATCTGGATACCCATGTTGGTTCCCACGTGTTCCTCGATGATCTTCATCGGATGAACCACTGTGTCAAGGATTCACTCAATCCCGTATGTTATTCCCTTTGTCTATCGGTACGGTACTTTCCCGAGATTCGATCGTCGGTATTCCCGATACCTTGTTCAATCTCGTTATGGCAAGTCTCTTTACTCGATCCGTAATTCATCATACCGTGACTAACTACTTAGTCACATTGAGCTCATTATGATGATGACTTACCGAGTGGGCCTAGAGGTACCTCTCCGTCATACGAAGTGACAACATCCCAGTCTCGGTTCGTACCAACTCAACAGACACTTTCGGAGATACCCGATGCGTACCTTTATAGCCACCCAGTTACGTTGTGACGGTTGGCACACCCAAAGTACTCCTACGGTATCCGGGAGTTGTACAACCTCATGGTCTAAGGAATAAATACTTGACACCGAAAAGCTTATGCATTACGAACTATACGATCTCGTGTTATGCTCAAGTTTGGGTCTTGTCCATCACATCATTCTCCTAATGATGTGATCCCGTTATCACCGACATCCCATGTCCATGGTCATGAAACCGTGACCATCTGTTGATCAACGAGCTGGCAACTAGAGGCCTACCAGGGACTCAATGTGGTCTGTGTATTCACACATGTATCGCTGTTTCCGTACAATACAATTCAAGCATGAATAACAGACAATTATCATGAACAAGGAGATATAATAATAATACTTTTATTATTGCCTCTAGGGCATATCTCCAACA
>LR738710.1:220469494-220484648 GCA_902687465.1 Secale cereale | reverse complement strand
TTGCACTAGAGTCAATAATCTAGTTACATTGTGATGAATCGAACACCCATAGAGTTCTGGTGTTGATCATGTTTTGCTCGTGAAAGAGGTTTAGTCAACGGGTCTGCTACATTCAGATCCGTATGCACTTTACAAATATCTATGTCTCCATCCTGAACATAATTCCGGATGGAGTTGAAACGGCGCTTGATGTGCTTGGTCTTCTTGTGAAACCTGGGCTCCTTGGTAATAGCAATAGCACCAGTGTTGTCACAGAAGAGAGTCATCGGGCTTGACGCGCTTGGAATGACTCCTAGGTCGGTGATGAACTCCTTCATCCAGACTCCTTCCTGCGCTGCTTCAGAAGCAGCTATGTACTCCGCTTCACATGTAGATGCTGCCACCACGCTTTGCTTGCAACTGCACCAGCTGACTGCCCCTCCATTCAAAATATACACGTATCCGGTTTGTGACTTAGAGTCATCCAGATCTGTGTCGAAGCTAGCATTGACGTAACCCTTTACGACAAGCTCTTCGTCACCTCCATAAACGAGAAACATATCCTTAGTCCTTTCAGGTACTTCAGGATGTTCTTGACCGCTGTCCAGTGTTCCGTACCGGGATCACTTTGGTACCTCCCTACCAAACTTATGGCAAGGTTCACATCAGGTCTGGTACACAGCATGGCATACATGATAGAACCTATTGCCGAGGCATAGGGAATGACACTCATCTTTTCTCTATCTTCTGCCGTGGTCGGCGACTGAGTCTTACTCAATCTCATACCTTGCAAAACAGGCAAGAATCCTTTCTTTGACTGATCCATATTGAACTTCTTCAATATTTTGTCAAGGTATGTACTTTGTGAAAGACCAATGAGGCGTCTCGATCTATCTCTATAGATTTTGATGCCAAATATGTAAGCAGCTTCTCCAAGGTCCTTCATTGAAAAACTTTTATTCAAGTAGGCCTTTACATTTTCCAAGAATTCTATATCATTTCCCATCAGCAATATGTCATCCACATATAATATGAGAAATGCTACAGAGCTCCCACTCACTTTCTTGTAAATACACGCTTCTCCATTAGTCTGTATAAATCCAAACGCTTTGATCACCTCATCAAAGCGAATATTCCAACTCCGAGATGCTTGCACCAGCCTGTAAATCGAGCGCTGGAGCTTGCATACCTTGTTAGCGTTCTCTGGATCGACAAAACCTTCCGGTTGCATCATATACAACTCTTCCTTGAGGAAGCCATTAAGGAATGCTGTTTTGACGTCCATTTGCCATATCTCATAATCATAGAATGCGGCAATAGCTAACATGATTCTGACTGACTTCAGCATCGCTACGGGAGAGAAAGTCTCGTCGTAGTCAATCCCTTGAACTTGTCAATAACCCTTAGCGACAAGCCGAGCTTTATAGATGGTCACATTACCATCCGCGTCTGTCTTCTTCTTAAATATCCATTTGTTTTCTATGGCGTGCCTATCATCAGGCAAGTCCACCAAAGTCCATACTTTGTTTTCATACATGGATTCTATCTCGGATTTCATGGCTCCAAGCCATTTATTGGAATCTGGGCCCGCCATCGCTTCTTCATAGTTCGAAGGTTCACCGTTGTCTAACAACATGATTTCCAGTACAGGGTTGCCGTACCACTCTGGTGCGGAACGTGCCCTTGTGGACCTTCGAAGTTCAGTAGTAACTTGATCTATTTCTTCATGATCATTATCATTATCTTCCTCCCTTGTCGGTGCAGGCACCTCAGGAACAGTTTCCTGCGCTGCGCTACTTTCCGGTACAGGAGTGGTGACTGTCACCTCATCAAGTTCTACTTTCCTCCCACTCACTTCTTTCGAGAGAAACTCTTTCTCCAGAAAGCATCCATTCTTGGCAACAAAGACTCTGCCTTCGGATCTGTGGTAGAAGGTGTACCCAATAGTATCCTTTGGGTATCCTATGAAGACGCATTTCTCCGATTTGGGTTCGAGCTTTTCAGGTTGAAGTTTCTTGACATAAGCATCGCAACCCCAAACTTTTAGAAATGACAGCTTCGGTTTCTTGCCAAACCAAAGTTCATATGGAGTTGTCTTAACGGATTTCGACGGAGCCCTATTTAAAGTGAATGCGGCAGTCTCTAAAGCATAACCCCAAAATGATAGCGGTAAATCGGTGAGGGACATCATAGATCGCACCATGTCCAACAGAGTACGATTTCGACGTTCGGACACACCGTTACGTTGAGGTGTTCCGGGCGGTGTCAATTGTGAAACAATTCCACAGCTCCTAAGGTGTGTGCCAAATTCATGACTTAAATATTCACCCCCACGATCCGATCGCAAGAACTTTATTTTTCTGTCACGTTGATTCTCAACCTCATTCTGAAATTCCTTGAACTTTTCAAAGGTCTCAGACTTGTGTTTCATCAAATAGATATACCTGTATCTACTCAAGTCATCCGTGAGGGTGAGAACATAACGGTAGCCTCCGCGAGCCTCAACACTCATTGGACCGCACACATCGGTATGTATGATTTCCAACAAGTTGGTTGCTCGCTCCATTGTTCCGGAGAACGGAGTCTTGGTCATCTTGCCCAAGAGGCGTGGTTCGCACGTGTCAAATGATTCATAATCAAGAGACTCCACAAGTCCATCTGAATGGAGCTTCTTCATACGTTTGACACCAATATGACCAAGGCGGCAATGCCACAAGTATGTGGGACTATCATTATCAACTTTACATCTTTTGGCATCTACACTATGAATATGTGTATCACTATGTTCGAGATTCATCAAAAATAAACCATTGACCAGCGGGGCATGACCATAAAACATATCTCTCAAATAAATAGAACAACCATTATTCTCCGATTTGAAAGAATATCCATCTCACATAAGACGAGATCCAGAAACAATGTTCATGCTCAAAGCTGGTACTAAATAACAATTATTCAGGTTCAAAACTAATCCCGAGGGTAGATGTAGAGGCAGCGTGCCGACGGCGATCACATCGACCTTGGAACCATTCCCGACGCGCATCGTCACCTCATCCTTCGCCAGTGTCCGTTTATTCCGCAGCTCCTGTTTTGAGTTACAAATGTGAGCAACTGCACCGGTATCGAATACCCAGAAGCTACTACGAGTGCTGGTAAGGTACACATCAATAACATGTATATCATATATACCTTTGACGTTGCCGGCCTTCTTGTCTGCTAAGTATTTGGGGCAGTTCCGCTTCCAGTGACCCGTTCCCTTGCAATAAAAGCACTCAGTCTCTGGCTTGGGTCCATACTTTGGCTTCTTCCCGGCAACAGGCTTGCCAGGCGCGGCAACTCCCTTGCCGTCCTTCTTGAAGTTCTTCTTACCCTTGCCTTTCTTGAACTTAGTGGTTTTATTGACCATCAACACTTGATGTTTTTTCTTGATGTCTACCTCTGCTGATTTCAGCATCGAATATACCTCGGGAATGGACTTCTCCATCCCCTGCATATTGAAGTTCAGCACGAAGCTCTTGAAGCTTGGTGGAAGCGACTGGAGGATTCTGTCAACGACCGCTTCATCTGGGAGATTCATTCCCAGCTGAGACAAGCGGTTGTGCAATCCTGAAATCTTGAGGATGTGCTCACTGACAGAACTGTTCTCCTCCATCTTACAGCTGTAGAATGCGTCGGAGACATCATATCTCTCGACTCGGGCATGAGCTTGGAAAACCATTTTCAGCTCTTCGAACATCTCATATGCTCCATGGTGCTCAAAACGCTTTTGGAGCCCCGATTCTAAACTGTAAAGCATGCCGCACTGAACCAGGGAGTAATCATCACTACGCGACTGCCAGGCGTTCAAAACGTCTTGGTCAGCATCGGGAGCAGGTGCATCACCTAGCGGTGCTTCTAGGACATATGATCTCTTGGCAGCTATGAGGATGATCCTCAGGTTACGGACCCAATCCGTATAGTTGCTACCATCGTCTTTTAGCTTGGTTTTCTCTAGGAATGCGTTGAAGTTGAGGGAAACTGGAGCGTGGGCCATTTGATCTACAAGAGATATTGTAAAGAATTTAGACTAAGTTCATGATAATTAAGTTCATCTTAATCAAATTATAATGAACTCCCACTCAGAATGACATCTCTCTAGTCATCTTAAGTGATACACGATCCGAATCGAGTAGTCCGTGTCCGATCATCACGTGAGACGGACTAGTCAAAAACGGTGAACATCTTCATGTTGATCGTATCTTCTATACGACTCGTGTTCGACCTTTCGGTCTTCCGTGTTCCGAGGCCATGTCTGTACATGCTAGGCTCGTCAAGTGAACCCTAAGTGTATCGCGTGTGTAAATCTGTCTTACACCCGTTGTATGCGAACGTTAGAACCTATCACACCCGATCATCACGTGGTGCTTCGGAGCAACGAGCTTTAGCAATGGTGCACAGTTAGGGGAAACACATTACTTGAAATTTTAGTGAGAGATCATCTTATTTACTACCGTCGTTCTAAGTAAACAAGATGCATAATCATGATAAACATCACATGCAATCAATTAAAGTGACATGATATGGCCAATATCATCTTGCTCCTTGGATCTCCATCTTCGGGGCACCATGATCATCTTGTCACCGGCTCGACACCATGATCTTCATCATCATGATCTCCATCATCGTGTCTTGAAGAAGTCGTCACGCCAACTATTACTTCTACTACTATAGCTAACGTTTAGCAATGAAGTAAAGTAATTACATGGCGTTATTCAGTGACACGCAGGTCATACAATAATTAAGACAACTCCTATGGCTCCTGCCGGTTGTCAAGTTCATCGACATGCAAGTCGTGATTCCCTATTACAAAAACATGATCAATCTCATACATCACATATATCATTCATCACATCTTCGTTCTTGGCCATACCACGTCTCAAAACACATGCTGCAAAAACAAGTTAGACGTCCTCTAATTGTTGTTGCAAGTTTTACGTGGCTTCTATAGGATTTCTAGCAAGAACGTTTCTTACCTACGCCAAAACCACAACGTGATTTGTCAACTTCTATTTACCCTTCATAAGGACCCTTTTCATCGAATCCGATCCGACTAAAGTAGGAGAGACAGACACCCGCCAGCCACCTTATGCATCTAGTGCATGTCTGTCGGTGGAACCAGTCTCACGTAAGCGTACGTGTAAGGTCGGTCCGGGCCGCTTCATCCCACAATACCGCCGAATCAAGATTGACTAGTAACGGTAAGAAAGTTGAACAAGATCATACGCCCACAACTGCTTTGTGTTCTACTCGTGCCAAGATGCTACGCATAAAACCTAGGCTCAGATGCCACTGTTGGGGAACGTAGCATAAATCAAAAAATTTCTACGTCTTCACCAAGATCCAAGTATGGAGACATCTAGCAACGAGTAACTAAGAGTGCATCTACATACCGTTATGAAGATTGCGTGCGGAAGCTTTCAACGAAGCAAGGATGAAGGAGTCGTACTCTTCACGTTCTTCGTCACCGATGATCTAGCGCCGAACGGACGGCACCTCCGCGTTCAACACACGTACGGTGCAGCAACGTCACCTCCTTCTTGATCCAGCAAGGGGGGGGGGGAGAAGTCGTCAGAGATCCGGCAGCACGACGGCGTGATGACGGATGCAGTGGAGATCGCAGCAGGGCTTCGCCGGGCTGCCCTGCAAAGGAGTTGGGAGGTGTGACAGGAGGGGGAGAGGCGCCAGGGCTGAGGTGCGGCTGCCCTCTCCCCCCCACATATATATAGGGGGCCAGGGGGGCGCCAGCCCCTTGCAGATCCAATCTGCAAGGGGGGCGGCGGCCAGGGAGGAGTCCCCCTCCCCCAAGGCAAGTGGTGGCCCCCCTCCCCTTAGGGTTTTATCCCTATGCGCATGGGGAGGTGGGGCCCCCTTGTGGTGCGCCAGCCCAGAGGGCTGCACGCATCCCCTTGCAGCCTAGGGGCCCCACCGGGATGGGTGGCCCCACCCGGTGGACCCCCGGGGCCCCTCCGGTGGTCCCGGTGACCCCCGGAGATCACCCGTTGGCCGAAACTGGACTTCCCATATATCAATCTTTACCTCCGGACCATTCCGGAACTCCTCGTGACGTCCGGGATCTCATCCGGGACTCCGAACAACTTTCGGGTTTCCACGTGCATTTATCTCTACGACCCTAGCGTTACCGAACCTTAAGTGTGTAGACCCTACGGGTTCGGTAGACACGTAGACATGACCGAGACCACTCTCCGGTCAATAACCAACAGCGGGATCTGGATACCCATGTTGTTCAATCTCTTTATGGCAAGTCTCTTTACTCGATCCGTAATTCATCATCCCGTGACTAACTACTTAGTCACATTGAGCTCATTATGATGATGACTTACCGAGTGGGCCTAGAGGTACCTCTCCGTCATACGAAGTGACAACATCCCAGTCTCGGTTCGTACCAACTCAACAGACACTTTCGGAGATACCCGATGCGTACCTTTATAGCCACCCAGTTACGTTGTGATGGTTGGCACACCCAAAGTACTCCTACGGTATCCGGGAGTTGTACAACCTCATGGTCTAAGGAATAAATACTTGACACCGAAAAGCTTATGCATTACGAACTATACGATCTCGTGTTATGCTCAAGTTTGGGTCTTGTCCATCACATCATTCTCCTAATGATGTGATCCCGTTATCACCGACATCCCATGTCCATGGTCATGAAACCGTGACCATCTGTTGATCAACGAGCTGGCAACTAGAGGCCTACCAGGGACTCAATGTGGTCTGTGTATTCACACATGTATCGCTGTTTCCGTACAATACAATTCAAGCATGAATAACAGACAATTATCATGAACAAGGAGATATAATAATAATACTTTTATTATTGCCTCTAGGGCATATCTCCAACACCAAGTTCTCGTCGGTCTTCGAGGAGATCTATTCAATGTAATCTCTTTTTGCGGTGTGTTTGTCGAGATCCGATGAATTGTGGGTTTATGATCAAGATTATTTATGAGAAATATTTGGTTCTTTTCTGAACACTTTATGTATGATTATAATATCCTTGCAAGTCTCTTCGAATTATTGGTTTGGTTTGGCCTACTAGATCTATAGTTCTTGCAATGGGAGAAGTGCTTGGCTTTGGGTTCAATCTTGCGGTGTCCTTTCCCGGTGACAGTAGGGGCAGCAAGGCACGTATTGTATTGTTGCCATCGAGGATAAAAAGATGGGGTTTATATCACTATGTTTGAGTTTATCCCTCTACATCATGTCATCTTGCTTAAGGTGTTACTCTGTTCTTATGAACTTCATACTCTAGATGCATGCTGGATAGCGGTCGATGTGTGGAGTAATAGTAGTAGATGCAGAATCGTTTCGGTCTACTTGTCTCGGACGTGATGCCTATATATAATGATCATGCCTAGGTAGTCTCATAATTATTCGCTTTTCTATCAATTGCTCGACAATAGTTTGTTTACCCGTCGTAGAATATCACTATCATGAGAGAAGCCAATAGAGAATACTATGGCCCCCGGGTCTATTCTCAACATATCAATCTACAATCTACTTTACTTTTCCGCTTTTACTTTCTGTTCTTATAACCAAAAATACCAAAAATATCAAACTATCATCTCTATTAGATCAAACTTTCGTAAGTGACCCTAAAGGGATTGACAAACCTTTATCGCATTGGCTGTGAAGTTCTTATTTGTTTGTGCAGGTGCGAGGGACTCGCGCGTGGTCTCCTACTGGATTGATACATTGGTTCTCAAAAACTGAGGGAAATACTTACGCTACTGTGCTGCATCTATATTGCACACACCTCCATCTGGTTACCTGTTTCTTTTGTTCCTCCTCATTGCAAACAGTTAATTGAACTGAACCATATGCCCTACATAGCACACACAACTAAAATCTGAACCGTGTTTGATGGCTCCGCCATCACAAATGTTTGCACCTTTTTTGACGGTTTTTTACACCACCGTTTGCGATTATGGCATCGCACACAGTTTCGTCGAAGGGTCTTTGATCGTAGTGTCGCGTTAGCAGCATCCTGCAGTAGTGTTTGCCCATTATCTTTACAAGCTCTTTCATCTCCTCATTGTTGTCAAGGCCGTTTAGCAGTTGTTGCTTGGCCATGATCAGAGGAAATGCATATTTAACCTTCTGCTCTACATCTTCATCTTGTGTCGTTCCTTTAGTTACTTTCCTCGGCTAACCAAATAATCAGCATAGTTGCATTCCCCCACATCAGCAACTTCCCAGAAATACAAATCACATGAATCTATCCTTTTCTGCACGAATCAAGTTGGAAGATCATCAACCAAACTATTAAAAAATCAGCAACTGAAAGCAGCAGAACAACACTTAAACATATTATTACCCCATGATTCGGGCATTTGTAGAAGACACGACCAGGGTTGAGGACTGTGGTTGAGACACGAGGATGACTCTGCGTGATTTGCAGCAGTGACACCACACCAATGGCAACGTGTTGCAATGAGCAACCGGCTGCGGTGCGTGTGCCGATGGGGTGTGATGAGACCCACAGGAGATGGTACACGTGGCGACTTGGCGCATATCTGGTTGTTGCCTGCTGAAGAGCAGGTGGACGAGCTGCCATCGGACATGGTTGTTGCGGCCAGAGCTTGTGATGCTAGGAAGAGTAAGTAGAGAAGAGGAGAAGCGAACGTTGGATATATCAGTTTCATTACTTGCATAGCACCATATATAGTCATAGTCTAGGTTTGGACTCGAACCAGCTACAGGAGCACATTTCTCTTTTTTCTAAAACTCAGCAACGTCTCTTTACTGGTACACTATCTTGTTTTGTACGCCTTCTCAAGTCTTTGATTTTCTTTCTCACTTTTTTGCGAGGAAGGAAGGACGACAAAATTGAGGGTTCCTGGGACTCGAACCCAAGACCTCTCGACTGAAAACTAAGGGTGCTAGTCACTGATGTGGCAAACGTTCCCTGGGAGGAGGACGGCAGACAAACGCATTTTCTTCGCAGATTTGGTTGCGACGCAAGATCGAACGGTGGCAGTTTCAGAAATGTTATCAGGCGAACGAGCCCAGTTTTTCTTTTATTCCTATATATATAAAAGTATGCTACGTGTCGGCTTAGTCAACAAACAATTGTGCCAACATTGACCGTTGGATTGACATTCAACGTATGTCGTATTTCTTTAGTCTCTTCTTCCTCCAGCCGCGAAAGCCAAACCAGCGCCGGCGGGACCGCCTGCTCCCGCCTCCCACGGCTGGCTATGCTGTCGCGCACACATCATGGCCACATCGCACCCTAAAACTCTGCGCATCTTCCCGGATCCTGTTCGTTCCCGTTCGAGGCCTCACCATCATCCTTCGCCTTGGTTCCCTCGCCGCGGCGCCGCCCTTCGGTGTTGTCAACATGGTCAACAATCGAGAGGAATAAGGAGATTATTGTACATGGTGAGTACGATAGTAGGGACACACCAGGATCATGGCAGTAGGCAAGCAAGTGCCTCCTTTATTACAAAAAAAGGGTACCTTCTGATGGTTTCCTGACATCTGGGTCGCATGCCACTATCAACGTAGTCAATAAGCGAGATAACTGCACAAGTAAGGGCGGAAACCCGGGACCCAGCAGTGCGCATAGTATTTTTTGGGACGGAGAAGGGTATCAACTGGGTTGTGCGGGAGTTGTGGCCCGTCTAGCCCAGGCTTTTATTTCATATGTTTACCACATGACCGGCCGAGTGTTTTTTTTCTTTCTGAAAATGGCTAGCCGAGCTATTTTGTTTTTTTGCAGAATAACCAACGTAGGCCTACTTGCTTTACTACGCCCTGCTGGGCCGGAAATCTTTCAAGACGAGGAGGGATGCATTCGGGCTTGCCTAGGGAATGGGCTATAAGTAATAAGAAATTGGCTATAAGTAATAATAAATGGGCTGTAATATTACTAATACAGCAAACAGGCAATTAGATCCAAAATACTTTTTTCTTTCGGATTTTGATATTTTAAATTTCATTGGTTTTGTGCGGATAAAATTTCACTGGATTTAAATTAAGGTATGTTTAGTTTTTAAATTAATTTGAATCTGGCTAGAAATTTCGGGATGTATGTTGTTTGGGACGGATTTGGAGGCTGACTTGTGGGTCTACTAGGTTGACACGTACGCAAGGCTTTGTCAACTTACAGTTAACACACGATTCTATTAGGAGTGGCCGTTGGATGTCCATCTAACTTATGTGGTGCTTCTTTAATATCTGATCTTCTTGCTCCCGCCTCGCGTGCCCGGCTGTGCTGCCGCACAGGCCGCACCGCCCCACCCTACTCCATCGCTGGCCAGGCCATTCCTCTGATCACCCACACCTCCTGTTATTTTCCGGCGACGACAGGCGAACCAGTAAACCCTCGTACTCCCCACCGTGTGGGCAACCACTGCCGAGTCTTCCCCGGCTCCGGGTCGTTCGCTTCCTAGGCCTCGCCGTCGTCCATGTCCTGGTGCTCTCAGCGCGGCGTGATCAACGTGGTCAACGAACGACATCCATCGGAAGAGGACTGTACGTGGAGAGGCTGACAGCTGGGGCCCCGACCGCACGCAATGAATTGCCTCCTTATTACGCGCAAAATAATGATTCCTCCACCTGACAGCAGGGACCCATCGGAAGGGCCTCTGTTTCATGAAAAAAACATTCCTCCCGCTCATAGCTCAGACCCCCCAGCTATATCTTCGCACGGAAGGAAGTGCCTCCTTATTACGCACAAAAAAATGAATACTCCCCCTGCTATCTGGGACCCACCATAGTTGGGGGCTGACTTGTGGGCCTACTGACGTGGATGGAGGGCTTTGTCAACTTAATCAATATGAACGATTCTAGCAGAAGTGACCAGAAGATGTCCATCGAACGGCCGTAGTGATTCTTCAACCTCCGGTTTTCTTGCTCCAGCCGCCCAAACCAGCGCCGGTCGTGTCGCCTGCTCCTGCCTCCCGTGGCCGGCTGTGCTGCCGCGCAGGCCTCGCCGCCCCACCCTACTCCCAGTGGTGGCCAGGTCATACTTTTACTCACCCACAACTTCTGTTATTCTCCGGCAAAGGCAGCCGAACAAGTACCTCGTACTCCCCTCCGCCAGGGACTCCAGTGCCCATGTTCCACGACCTCGGATCGTTCCCATCTTAGGCCTCGCTGTCGTCCATTGCCTTGGTGCTCTCGATGCGGCGTGGTCAACATGGTCAAGGGACGACTTCTATTGGAAGAGGATTCTACGTGGAGAGGCTGACAGCAGGGTCCACGGCTGGAACAAGGAAGTGCCTCCTTATTACGCGCAAAATAATGATTCCTCCACCTGACAGTAGGACCTACTGGAGGGGCCTCGAAAAAATGTTTCCCCTCTGACAGCTAGGATCCACTAAATACATCTTCGCATGCAAGGAAGTGTGTCCATATTACGGGTAAAAAATTGATTCTCCCCCTGACCGCTGGGACCCACCATCAATAACTTCGCATGTAAGGAAGTGCCTCATTATCCTCCCTGACAGTCGGGACCCACCTTGATGCGGAGCATCCTATGGACATCAGCATGTCAAGAGTCCATTTGGCATGTGACACATGCGACATCTACTTCATATACATAAAGGTGAATCATCTCCTTTACACGTGTCCACTTGACCCCTTCGAGGATGGTATACTACTTGACACTCCACTCGTGTGCATGTATAGGTATTGTCGGAGCTTCACGAATGATGAGAAGGAGGGCAAGCGGCAAGGATCACCTACACCATCAGCGAGGGAAGCGTGGAAGAGAAGACGGAAGAAAGGGAGCTGTTGTAAGCTACACGCTCCGGACGTCCGCTACACACCGGACGTCCGACGCGTCCCAGGCGACCAGACGACCGGCGGCCACCGGACGTCCGTGACATCGTTAACAGAACGTAATCGGTGGAAAATAGCTTAAGTCCGTGAGATACCGGACGTCCGGTCCCTCCCGAGCCACCGGACGTCCGGTGGCCAGCGGACGTTCGCTCCCTGCCAGTGCGCAGCCGTGGGCCTATGGCCTTGTATCCCTTTCCACTTACCATTTCGCCCCTCACTTACCCCTTGGTGGCCCTAGACTATATATACTCCTCCACCTCCACCATTTTAGTGTTAGCATTGGTTTAGCTCATATGTGTGATAGAGCTTTGCTCATCCATTACGGATTTACTCCACGAGAGAGACCGCGGCCCCTCTACGGAGAAGACCCACCTTGGATTCAAGACCCCTAGCAGGAAGATCCTTCACGGATTCAAGACCTCCTCTTGGAGATGAACTCTAACTTTTATCTTTCCCTTTGTTGTTCATGTACCTTGTGATCTTGTGTGTTTGATTGTCTAGTAGATGTGTGATTGGACTTGTTCTTGAGTATTTTCCCTTGTGTTTTCTCCCCATGTTCATCGTGTTCTTTGTGGGATCCTCTCCATTTCGTGAAAGATCGGCCATCTAGTGTTCCACCCTACATCATATGGTATCAAGAGCCACGGTTTATCACGAATTTGGAGCCCCCTCCACCGTTTTCTAGCCTTCTTTTGTGTGATTTCGTCCCAAATTCAAAAATTCCCCACCAAAAATAGCCCCAAATTTTTTTGTGATTCATTGGTTTGATGATGTTTTGTTGATTTTGATCCATGAATTTGCTTGGTTTCAAGTGGATCTAGCATTTCCCCAAGTTTGTCCATCTTTCACCCACGAAATCTCATCAAATTCGAGCCCAAAATCTCCATTTTCCGCCCCAAATCGTGTCCCGAAACTCGCATCTCGCGTTGACCCCGACCCACCGGACGACCGGCGCATTACCGGACGTCCAGACCCTCACGAAGCACCGGACGTCCGTCATCCACCGGACGACCGGAACCACCTATACAGAAGAAATTACCAGATTTCGGAGCCCGACCGGACGTCCGGCCACCGGACATCCGTCCATTTCCGGACGTCTGGTACCTGTAGATTCCCACTTCGGCTGATTTTCGTTTTGTCCATAACTAATTTATCTGAACTCTGGTTTGGACGTTCTTTAGCTCGTTTCGAAGCTCTTGACATCCCCCATACCAGAAAAATACTACCATAATCATTTGACACCATAAAATTTTCTCAAATTTGATAAGTTTGTATAGGCCCTCCACCATATCACCCGCATAGCCACCATAGCTTTCCGCAACCTAACCCATTTTGTCCACTATAGCATTTGTGGTTGCTTGAGTAGTGATTTGAGTCTCCTAAGGTGTTTAGGCTACTTAGGTACAATTGCTTCTTCATCAACCACCACCACCACTTCCGCTTAGCCTTGCCACTATACATTTCCGCCAACCCAACCTAACCAAATTTTGTTGAGCTTGTTTGAGTTGTGGCTTGTGTCTCCTAAGGTGTTTCGGCTACTTAGGGACCGTGACTTCAACTCCGACACCGTGTATAGCCCATCATACACGTCCACCACCATAACCCATTTTGACCAGGTTTCCACCAACATTTTCGCAACCACCACCGCTTGTCCGCTACCACCATTTGACATTTGTCCTTGAGATTTTGAGTTGTGGTTTTTCCGTTTCCTAAGGTGTTTCGGCTATTTAGGAACGGGTCTACATCAAGAACACCGCCTCTCATCATCGCCACGAGGTCGTCATCGTACATAAGGACGGTAACCTCGAAGACATGATTATATATTCCCCTTGCAATTGCATTGTTAACCCCTAGCCCATTTTGCGTCGCTTGCCTATCGAGACTAGCCTTTGAGTATTGCCGGCAACGTTACTTGTGCACATTAGTGATCATCGATCCACCCTTCCATTGCATATATACTATATCATATTGGTATCATCATATCATCCCATGTGTCACAAGATTGTTCCCGCATATAAACAATTGTTATCTTGGTTTGTGCATTTCGCATCGTGGCCATATCATAAAAAAAGAACAGAAGAATAAGCTTTTAAGCAAAAGAGCCACAAAGAAGCTTGTAAGCAAGAGCCATAGCATCGTACCACATTGCATATAAGATTGCCATATCCGATCATCTTGGATGATCTTGTGCTAAAAGCACCGGAACATCATACACATAGCATAGTTGTGATAGGAAGTCGCTACATTTTGCATCTTATAGGTTGTGCACAAGTGTCATATCCGCCTATTGAGAAATCGTGCTAGCGTCTCTCTCGAGTTGTGCAACACGAGCGTTTTCTGTGGATTCCACATTTTGTGCTCATTCCTTGGTTGCACGACCCCATTTATCTATCCGTGTCTGTGTTACCGTGTGCCACATATTGCTATTGGTCTACTTGTTACATTTGCGAATTTGTGAATCTCTTTCAACATTATTGACTCTTTCTAACATTTTGCATCAAATTGTTGTGCCACTTATCCTAACCAAGCCACTCGATAAGATTTACTTGATAGGTGTGAGTGAACAAGTCCGGTACCAATTCCACTATTCTTTCATTTCACATTGAGTGAAACGGGATACATCCTCAACGTTGGGAAAAGGTAACTTGGTATTGTTTATCTCATCACCTACTCACCTTTGCTCGAGTCTTGTGATGGATAGACAAAGCATTTCATCTACTTCGGTCTACAACAACAACGACAAGTTCGATCCCATGACGAACAACTTGTGCGCCAACATGGATGCTCAAATGGAGGAGCTCAAAGCCCTCATCAAGAACTGCAAGAGGTCTCCCTCATCTTCGAGAAGACGCTCTAGTGCACATCCTTTCGAGCTACCATCTTCGGCGAGATCACATCGGCATCGACAACATCACCGACAAGAACGTGAAGGTCATGAGCTCAACACCAACAATTGCTCAAGGACTTCTGTTGGGGAACGTAGCAGAATTTAAAAAAATTCCTACGCTTCACCAAGATCAATCTAAGGAGTCATCTAGCAACGAGGAGAAAAGAGTGCATCTACATACCCTTGTAGATCGCAAGCAGAAGCGTTCAAGAGAACGTGGATGATGGAGTCGTACTCATCGTGATCCAAATCACCGATGATCCCTGCACTGAACGGACGGCACCTCCGCGTTCAACACACGTACGGTGCAGCGACGTCTCCCCCTTCTTGATCCAGCAAGGGGGGAGGAGAGGTTGATGGAGACCCAGCAGCACGACGGCGTGGTGGTGGATGTAACGAAAATTCTGCAGGGCTTCGCCAAGCACCTGCGGGAGGAGG
>LR738710.1:220440260-220469422 GCA_902687465.1 Secale cereale | reverse complement strand
GGGGGGGGGGGGAGAGGGAGGCGCCAGGGACAAGGGTGCGGCTGCCCTCTCTCCCCTCCCACTATATATAGGGGCCAGGGGGGCGCCGGCCCTAGGAGATGCAATCTCCTAGGGGGGCGGTGGCCAAGGGGAAGGCTTGCCCCTCCAAGGCAATGGGGCGCCCCCCACCCCTAGGGTCCCCAACTCTAGGCACAAGGGGGTGTGCCAGCCCACTATGGGCTGGTTCCCCTCCCTCTACGGCCCATGGGGCCCTCCAGGATAGGTACACTACAAGTGACCTCCCCCGGGACCCTTCCGGTGGTCCCGGTACACTACAAGTGACCTCCCAGGAACTCTCCCGATGGCCGAAACTGGACTTCCTATATATAATTATTTACCTCCGGACCATTCCAGAACTCCTTGTGACGTCCGAGATCTCATCCGGGACTGCGAACAACATTCGGGTTACCGTGTGCATATATCTCTACAACCCTAGCGTTACCGAACCTTAAGTGTGTAGACCCTACGGGTTCGGGAGACACGTAGACATGACCGAGACGACTCTCCGGTCAATAACCAACAGCGGGATCTTGATACCCATGTTGGTTCCCACATGTTCCTCGATGATCTCATCGGATGAACCACTATGTCAAGGATTCACTCAATCCCGTATGCAATTCCCTTTGTCTATCGGTATAGTACTTGCCTGAGATTCGATCGTCGGTATACCGATACCTTGTTTAATCTCGTCATGGCAAGTCTCTTTACTCGTTCCACAATACATCATCCCATGACCAACTCCTTAGTCACATTAAGCTCATTATGATGATGTCTTACCGAGTGGGCCCAGAGATATCTCTCCGTCATACGGAGTGACAAATCCCAGTCTTGGTTCGTGCCAACTCAACAGATACTTTCGGAGATACCCGTTGCGTACCTTTATAGCCACCTAGTTACATTGTGACGTTTGGCACACCCAAAGTATCCCTACGGTATCCGGGAGTTGCACAACTCATGGTCTAAGGAAAAGATACTTGACATTGGAAAAGCTTTAGCATTACGAACTACACGATCTTGTGCTAGGCTTAGGATTGGGTCTTGTCCATCACATCATTCTCCTAATGATGTGATCTCGTTATCAATGACATCCAATGTCCATGGTCAGGGAACCGTGACCATCTGTTGATCAACGAGCCAGTAACTAGAGGCTTTAACAGGGACACGTTGTGGTCTATGTATTCACACATGTATCACTGTTTCCGGATAATACAATTCAAGCATGAATAACAGACAATTATCATGAACAAGGAAATATTATAATAACCATTTTATTATTGCCTCTAGGGCATTTTTCCAACAGTCTCCCACTTGCACTAGAGTCAATAATCTAGTTACATTGTGATGAATCGAACACCCATAGATTTCTGGTGTTGATCATGTTTTGCTCGTGGAAGAGGTTTATTTAACGGATCTGCGACATTTAGATCCGTATGCACTTTACAAATATCTATGTCTCCATCTTGAACATAATTCCGGATGGAGTTGAAACAGCGCTTGATGTGCTTGGTCTTCTTGTGAAACCTGGGCTCCTTGGCAATGGCAATAGCTCCAGTGTTGTCACAGAAGAGAGTCATCGGGCTCGACGCGCTTGGAATGACTCCTAGGTCGGTGATGAACTCCTTCATCCAGACTCCTTCCTGCGCTGCTTCGCAAGCAGCTATGTACTCCAGTTCACATGTAGAATGCGCCACGACGCTCTGCTTGCAACTGCACCAGCCGACTGCCCCACCATTCAAAATATACACGTATCCGGTTTGTGATTTGGAGTCATCCAGATCTGTGTCGAAGCTAGCATCGACGTAACCCTGTACGACGAGCTCTTGGTCACCTCCATAAACAAGAACATATCCTTAGTCCTTTTCGGGTACTTCGGGATGTTCTTGACCGCTGTCCAGTGTTCCATACCGGGATCACTTTGGTACCTCCCTACCAAACTTATGGCAAGGTTCACATCAGGTCTGGTACACAGCATGGCATACATAATAGAACCTATGGTTGAGGCATAGGGGATGACACTCATCTTTTCTCTATCTTCTGCCGTGGTCGGGGATTGAGCCGTGCTCAATCTCATACCTTGCAATACAGGCAAGAACCCTTTCTTGGACTGATCCATATTGAACTTCTTCAATATCTTATCAAGGTATGTGCTTTGTGAAAGACCAATGAGGCGTCTCGATCTATCTCTATAGATCTTGATGCCTAATATGTAAGCAGCTTCTCCAAGGTCCTTCATTGAAAAACTCTTATTCAAGTAGGCCTTTATGCTTTCCAAGAATTCTATATCATTTCCCATCAGCAGTATATCATCCACATATAATATGAGAAATGCTACATAGCTCCCACTCACTTTCTTGTAAATACAGGCTTCTCCCCAAGTCTGTATAAACCCAAATGCTTTGATCACATCATTAAAGCGAATATTCCAACTCCGGAATGCTTGCACCAGCCCATAGATCGAGCGCTGGAGCTTGCATACCTTGTTAGCATTCTCAGGATCGACAAAACCTTCCGGCTGCATCATATACAGCTCTTCCTTGAGGAAGCCATTAAGGAATGCCGTTTTGACGTCCATTTGCCATATCTCATAATCATAGAATGCGGCAATGGCTAACATGATTCGGACGGACTTCAGCATCGCTACAGGAGAGAAAGTCTCGTCATAGTCAATCCCTTGAACTTGTCGATAACCTTTAGCAACAAGCCGAGCCTTATATATGGTTACATTACCATCCGCGTTAGTCTTCTTCTTAAATATCCATTTATTTTCTATGGCGTGCCGATCATCGAGCAAGTCCACCAAAGTCCACACTTTGTTTTCATACATGGATCCTATCTCGAAATTTCATGGCTTCAAGCCATTTGTTGGAATCCGGGCCCGCCATCACTTCTTCATAGTTCGAAGTATCACCGTTGTGTAACAACATGATTTTCATGACAGGGTTACCGTACCACTCTAGTGCGGAACGTGTACTTGTGGACCTTCAAAGTTCAGTAGTAAGTTGATCCGAAGCTTCATGATCATCATCATTAACTTCCTCCCTAGTCGGCGCATGCACCTTAGGAACAATTTCCTGCGCTGCGCTACTTTCCGGTTCGGAAGGGGTGACTGTCACCTCATCAAGTTCCACTTTCCTCCCACTCACTTCTTTTGAGAGAAACTCTTTCTCCAGAAAGGATCCATTCTTGGCAACGAAGACCATGCCATCAGATCTAAGGTAGAAGGTGTACCCAATAGTTTCCTTTGGGTATCCTATGAAGATGCATTTTTCCGATTTGGGTTCGAGCTTTTCAGGTTGAAGTTTCTTGACAAAAGCATCTCAACCCCAAACTTTCAGAAACGACAGCTTAGGTTTCTTGCCAAACCAAAGTTCATACGGTGTCGTCTCAACGGATTTAGACGGAGCCCTATTTAAAGTGAATGCGGCAGTCTCTAAAACATATCCCCAAAAAGATAGCGGTAAGTCGGTAAGAGACATCATAGATCGCACCATGTCCAACAGAGTACGATTACGACGTTCGGACACACCATTACGCTTAGGTGTTCCGGGCGGTGTCAATTGTGAAACAATTCCATAGTTCCTTAGGTGCGTGCCAAATTCGTGACTTAAATATTCACCCCCACGATCCGATCGTAAGAACTTTATTTTTCTGTCACGTTGATTCTCAACCTCATTCTGAAATTCCTCGAACTTTTCAAAGGTCTCAGACTTGTGTTTCATTAAGTAGACATACCCATATCTACTCAAGGCATCTGTGAGGGTGAGAACATAACGATAGCCTCCGCGAGCTTCAACACTCATTGGACCGCACACATCGGTATGTATGATTTCCAATTAGTTGGTCGCTCGCTCCATTGTTCCGGAGAACGGAGTCTTGGTCATCTTGTCCAAGAGGCATGGTTCGCACGTGTCAAATGATTCATAATCAAGAGACTCCAGAAGTCCATCTGCATGGAGCTTCTTCATACGATTGACACCAATATGACCAAGGCGGCAATGCCACAAGTATGTGGGACTATCATTATCAACTTTACATCTTTTGGCATTCACACTATGAATATGTGTAACATCACGTTCGAGATTCATCAAGAATAAACCATTGACCAGTGGGGCATGACCATAAAACATATCTCTCATATAAATAGAACAACCATTATTCTCGGATTTAATTGAGTAGCCATCTCGCATTAAACGAGATCCAGATATAATGTTCATGCTCAAAGCTGGTACTAAATAACAATTATTAAGGTTTAAAACTAATCCCGAGGGTAGATGTAGAGGCAGCGTGCCGACGGCGATCACATGGACCTTGGAACCATTCCCGACGCGCATCGTCACCTCGTCCTTCGCCAGTCTCCGCTTATTCCGCAGCTCCTGCTTTGAGTTACAAATGTGAGCAACTGCGCTGGTATCAAATACCTAGGAGCTACTAAGAGTGCTGGTAAGGTACACATCAATAACATGTATATCATATATACCTTTGACATTGCCGACCTTCTTATCTGCTAAGTATTTGGTGCAGTTCCGCTTCCAGTTACCCGTTCCCTTGCAACAAAAGCACTCAGTCTCAGGCTTGGGTCCATTCTTTGGCTTCTTCCCGGCAACTGGCTTACTAGGCGCGGCAACTCCTTTGTCGTCCTTCTTGAAGTTCTTCTTACCCTTGCCTTTCTTGAACTTAGTGGTTTTATTCACCATCAACACTTGATGCTCTTTCTTGATCTCCACCTCCGCTGATTTCAGCATTGAATACACTTCGGGAATGGACTTCTCCATCCCTTGCATATTGAAGTTCAACATGAAGCTCTTGTAGCTAGGTGGGAGCGATTGAAGGATTCTGTCAACGACCGCTTCGTCTGGGAGATTCATTCCCAACTGAGACAAGCGATTGTGCAACCCAGACAATTTGAGTATGTGCTCGCTGACGGAACTATTCTCCTCCATCTTACAACTGTAGAATGCGTTGGAAACGTCATATCTCTCAACTCGGGCATGAGCTTGGAAAACCATTTTCAGCTCTTGGAACATCTCATATGCTCCGTGGTGCTCAAAACGCTTTTGGAGACCCGATTCTAAGCTGTAGAGCATGCCGCACTGAACCAGGGAGTAATCATCACAACGCGAGTGCCAAGCGTTCATAACATCTTGGTTTGCCGGGGCGGGAGCGTCACCTAGCGGTGCTTCTAGGACATAAGTTTTCTGGGCAGCTATGAGGATGATCCTCAGGTTATGGACCCAATCCGTATAGTTGCTACCATCGTCTTTCAGCTTGGATTTCTCTAGGAACGCGTTGAAGTTGAGGGTGACATGAGCGTGGGCCATTTGATCTACAAGACATATTGTAAAGAATTTAGACTAAGTTCATGACAATTAAGTTCATCTAATCGAATTTAATGAACTCCCACTCAGATTGACATCTCTCTAGTCATCTAAGTGATACATGATCCGAATCGACTAGCGTGTGTTTGATCATCACGTGAGACGGACTAGTCATCAACGGTGAACATCTTCATGTTGATCGTATCTTCTATATGACTCATGTTCGACCTTTCGGTCTTCCGTGTTCCGAGGCCATGTCTGTACATGCTAGGCTCGTCAAGTGAACCCTAAGTGTATTGCGTGTGTAAATCTGGCTTACACCCTTTGTATGCGAATGTTAGAGCCTATCACACCCGATCATCACGTGGTGCTTCGGAACAACGATCCTTAGCAACGGTACACAGTTAGGGGGAACACAATTCTTGAAATTTTAGTGAGAGATCATCTTATTTACTACCGTCGTTCTAAGAAAATAAGATGCATAAACATGATAAACATCACATGCAATTAAATAAAGTGACATGATATGGCCAATATCATTTTTCTCCTTTGATGTTCATCTTCGGGGCACCATGATCATCTTTGTCACCGGCATGACACCATGATCTTCATCATCATGATCTCCATCATCGTGTCTTCATGAAGTCGTCTCGCCAAATATTACTTCTACTACTATGGCTAACATTTAGCAATAAAGTAAAGTAATTACATGGTGTTATTCAGTGACACGGAGGTCATACAATAAATAAGACAACTCCTATGGCTCATGCCGGTTGTCATTCTCATCGACATGCAAGTCGTGATTCCTATTACAAGAACATGATCAATCTCATACATCACATATATCATTCATCACATCTTTTGGCCATACCACATCACATAGCACATGCTGCAAGAACAAGTTAGACGTCCTGTAATTGTTGTTGCAAGTTTTACGTGGCTGTTATAGGTTTCTAGTAAGAACATTTCTTACCTACGCCAAAACCACAACGTGATATGTCAATTTCTATTTACCCTTCATAAGGACCCTTTTCATCGAATCTGATCCGACTAAAGTGGGAGAGACAGACACCCGCTAGCCACCTTATGCAACTAGTGCATGTCAGTCGGTGGAACCTGTCTCACGTAAGCGTACGTGTAAGGTCGGTCCGGGCCGCTTCATCTCACAAGGGTGCGGCTGCCCTCTCCCCCCCCCCACTATATATAGGGGCCAGGGGACGCCGGCCCTAGGAGATGCAATCTCCTAGGGGGTGATGTCTACTACACGCTTCTATTCCTGTAGACAGTGTTGGGCCTCCAAGAGCAGAGGTTTGTAGGACAGCAGCAAATTTCCCTTAAGTGAGTAACCCAAGGTTTATCGAACTCAAGGAAGTGGATGTTGAACGTACCCCTTTCAAGCAACCCTGCAATCAAGATACAAGAAGTCTCTTGTGTCCCCAACACACCTAATACACTTGTCAGATGTATAGGTGCACTAGTTCGGCGAAGAGATGTTAAATGGCAAGTGATATGGATGCCAAAAGATGTATTTGTAAATCTGAAATAAAAATGGCAGCAAGCAAACATGTAACAAAACTGAAAGTAAACGGTGTTCAATTGATGAAAACAAGGCCTAGGGATGATACTTTCACTAGTGGCAACTCCCAACAACATTGACATAGTCTAATCACATGATATTTCCCATAAAACATGCAATGGAGACGCACTCGGAGGCCATTCCTTTGTGGTCAAGAGAGGACGAGAATTATGTAGGGCAACAAAAGCACACCTCAAAGTTCGTAGTTCTCAATCTATGGATTTCCCAATGTCACCGCGGCCATCCAAAGAGAGTACCACAATCACCACAACATATCTCCAGGATAGTCAAATACAAGCACCAAGAGACTCTCAATCATCAATCAACACACAAAAAAGGAAATCACTCATGAAAATATTCTTCTAATCCATGTCCAATAGACCGCTGTCACCTTGGTCTCGGGGATTATACTAGATAAAGACAAGTGAGTACATCAATTCAATACATAGAGGAAGGGGAAATATCATGGGATCACCCTAGATTAACATAGCCTATGATCACAACGAAGATCACATCATGGGAGAGGGAGATAACCACATAGCTACACGTACAAGCCCTCAGCCCCGGAGAAGACTACTCACACATGGACATGGTGAGGAGGAGCTTGATGGTGGAGTTGATGGAGAGGTGCAGCCCGGAGAGGAGGAGGCGGCCGGCGGCAGCCGTGGCGGTGGCGGCAGCCCTCCGGGGCGGCGGCGGCCCTAGGGGGCAGCGGCTCCTTGGCCCCCGTTCTTCCTTGTGGATGGTGCTGCAATGGTGCTGGTCCTCCCCTCAAAGACGGCAGCTTGGGAGGAGGAAAATTCGTGGCCCTTGGTGACCTAGGTTTCCTCTCTTTATATAGACTCTCGGATTCCCGTCATCAGATTTTGGGCTTCAGTAAAACGGGCTTTTCTCGGCCGTCCGGACTCCGATTTGGACGAATTTTATATCCAGAAGCATCCTCTCGAAATTCCCCACAACTTTCGCAACTAGGCTTTTTCCGTTTGACGTCGTCTTCGGGCCGGAACGTGACCATCTTCTAAAAACGTTCTCAGACAGATTTCAGGAAAGTTAGAGTCCTACTCCAATACGACTCCTTTTGCGTTTTTGTCAATTTCCAAGTAATTCATACACAATAAATTGTAAAACAAGAACATTGTGCACTTTTGCAACCATTAGTATGTTAGTCCAATAAATGCTTAAAAAGATATAAAACTTTGATAGAAACATGAGACAATGATGCAAAACAAGCATGGCACAAGCAAAAATTATGGATACGTTTGAGACGCATCAACATCCCCAAGCTTAATTCCTACTCGTCCTCGAGTAGGTAGAATGATAACATAGATAATTTTTGAGGTGACATGCTACTAACACAATCTTGATCAAGTAATATAGTAAAGCACATGAACTGAAATAAAGTGAACCAAAACAATTGTCTATAGTTGAAAGCAAGTAAACAATGAATAACCAAGTGATCGTCTAAGTAAGTTCTTTTCATGAATAGTACAATTGAAGACATGAAACTATAAAGTTAAGCACAACTGTTAGCCCCAAAGGAGTTCTCTCATCAAAAGCATTCTAGTTAACACAAAAGGAAGATAAAGTTTCAGCAATGCTTTCCACTTTTCAACATTTTATCTCATGGATAAGTTCAATGCACAAGGATTATATATATCTAAACAGAAATTTTGAACATAATCAACTTGAACCCAGGGTTAACAATAGATGCTTGCTTATGGTGGAGGAAGAAGATTAGAACATAGGAAAACTGACTCAACATTTAAAAGTCAAAGATAGGCCCTTCGCAGAGGGAAGCAGGGATTACTCATGTGCTAGAGCTTTTTATTTTTGAAAACATAGAGATATAAAAGCAATTTTGAGAGATGTATGCTTATGTCAACGAGTGGTAATAAACAATGCACTACTACTCATGCCAAACAGAACTTAAGAGCGGCTCCCATAGAGGAATGATAACACTCCCCTTTCTCCTTTGTTTATCATTAGCCAAAGTTTGTCTGATTTCTCATGTATGATGTGTGAAGGAGGTTTTTGATATTGATATTGATGACATGTAAAGTGGGCTGGGCATACCCTTTTGCCAGCTCTTTTTGCAAAATTAAGGACATGCACATTATTCATGCACGTCAGGGGTCGTTCTGTCCAACACAAGTAATAATGAACTATCTACCACTTCCTCATGAGCTAAAACAGAGACACAAATAAGGATAAATTTTGAAGGTTTTAAAGGTAGCACATGAGCAATTTACTTGGAATGACTATTAAATATCATGCATAGGTAGGTATGGTGGACACATATGGCAGAATTTTGGCTATGGAATTTGGATGCACGAGCAGCATTCCCGCTCAGTACAGAGTTTTTGGTTTAGCAAGTTTTTAGCAAGCACATGTTAACCGATACAAGAGAATTATAACATCCTTTCGGCATAATTATAAGACTTCTACACTGTCTTCCTTGTCAACCATCTTACTTCTAAAAAGAAAACAAGAACTTTAAAACTACCAATGGTGAAAAACTAAACAATTGCAAACTTCAAAGGTATTTCTTCACTAATAAGACTTTATTAAATGATCTCCATGTTTAGACATCACTACTTAATTTCTCAGAACAATTGATAGGGATCAAGTTACTCAATGATCTTCAAGACTATGCAAGCTTTTTATTCCTTCCACCACGGCCACACTTGACATTTACTTTACCAACATATTATTTAGCAATTCAAACCAATTCAACTCTCCAAACAGATATAAGTGAAGCAAGAGATTACTTTCTATAAAAGAACTAATAGCTCTGAACATGATATGAAATAAAAACAAGAGCTAGAAGCATATAACAAGGTAGCTAAAACACTCAAAAAGATATAAGTGAAGAACATGAGTGTTTCATGAAAAAGCGGAGCGTGTCTCTCTCCCAAATAAGAATGATCAGATGCAACTTATTTAACACCAGCGAAGAAAACAAAACAAAACTGAAAACAAAACAAAAAGACGCTCTAAGAATAACACATAATGGGCAAAGGAATAAAAATATAGTGACACGAGGAGAACCTGGTGATTGTTAATGAAGAAGTGGATGCCTTGGGCATCCCCAAGCTTAGATGCTTGGGACTTCTTGAATATTTCTTGGTGGTGCCTTGGGGGCATCCCCAAGCTTGAGCGTTTGACCCTCCTGAATCTTCTTTTATCATCTTCCCTCGCGCACTTGAAAAATCCCTTCATACATAACTCATCATAATCTGATTAGCGAGGTTAGTACCCACAATAAAATAACTTTTCCCTCCTGGAAATAAAGATAATCTTGAAGAGCTACTATTTCTCAAGATTGCCAAAAGGTTTTTGCAAAGAAAAAGCAAGCTCAAGGTTTGCAAAACAAAGAAAAGGCAAAACAGGACAGAATCTGTGAAAAACAGACCAGCAGGTAGTAAATAATTTTTTCGGGGCACTTATGCAACTCAAATCAAAAAACTCAGAACAGACGCCCGAAAGCCAATTGTATAGAGCACATTTTCAAAAAAATTCAGATCAAAAAGATGATCTGGTGATTTTATTTGATTTTTTCTGTCCAAGGACAAAATCTGTTTTCTGGACAGCATGTCACAACTTTTGAACTTTCTTGCAATCGGAGGCTAAACTTGGCACAAAGCTGAAAAATAAAGATGCAATGATGGTTCTACAATAGTAACAAACATCAAGACCACTAAAAACTGAAAGAAAAAACTGAAAGCAAAGATAACAAGGGTTGTCTCCCTAGAGCTCTTTCTTTATAGCCATAAAGATAGGCTTAAGACTTTAATGATGCTCTCGTAGGAATAAGAGTTGAAGAACAAAAGAGAGCATCAAGAAGCAAATACCAAACACATTTAAGCCTAACATGCTTCCTATGCATAGGAATATTGCAATAGAATAATTCATTGAAGCACAAAGCAATAAGCATAGGAAGACAAAACAAGTGTAGCTTCAAAACCTTCAACATAAAGAGAGGGAACTTGATATTATTAAGATATTTAGAACCATGTCTCCCTCTCTCATTATAAATTTTAGTGGCATCATGGATGAACTCAACAATATAACTATCACATAAGGCATTATTTCCATGATCCAAAAGCATAAAAGTATCATTACTCTTCATATAAGCAAAATCTTTCTTATTAGGAATAGTGAGAGTAAAGCAATCATAACCATCATGGTAATCATCATATTTAGGAGACATATCATAATCATAATAAATTTTATCCTCAATAGTAGGTGGACTAAAAAGCTCACATTTATCATTGTAATCATCATATATAGGAAGCAAAGTATCATCAAAGTAAATTTTCTCTTCAAAAGTTGGGGGACTAAAAATATCATGTTCATCAAACGTTTCATCCCCAAGCTTAGAGCTTTCCATGTCATTAGCAATATTGATATTAAAAAAAACATACTAATAACATCACCACCATCATGATTGTTATGCAAATAATAAAGTTCCAAAGGTTTTTTAATTTTCTCTTCAAACACATCATGTCCAAGTTCAAGGTAGAGCTTATAAAGCTCTCTCATATTTTTGTTGTTTTCCATTAAGCAAAACTAGTGAAATAAAAACAAGAAACAAAAAGATTTAATTGCAAGATCTAGAGAAGGTACCTTCACTTACCTCACTTCCCCGGCAACGGCGCCAGAGATAGCTTGATGTATACTACACGCTTCTATTCCTGTAGACAGTGTTGGGCCTCCAAGAGCAGAGGTTTGTAGGACAGCAGCAAATTTTCCTTAAGTGAGTAACCCAAGGTTTATCGAACTCAGGGAAGTGTAGGTTGAACGTACCCCTTTCAAGCAACCCTGCAATCATGATACAAGAAGTCTCTTGTGTCCCCAACACACCTAATACACTTGTCAGATGTATGGGTGCACTAGTTCGGCGAAGAGATGTTAAATGGCAAGTGATATGGATGGCAAAAGATGTATTTGTAAATCTGAAATAAAAATGACAGCAAGCAAACATGTAACAAACTGGAAGTAAACGGTGTTCAATTGATGAAAACAAGGCCTAGGGATCATACTTTCACTAGTGGCAACTCCCAACAACATTGACATAGTCTAATCACATGATATTTCCCATAAAACATGCAATGGAGACGCACTTGGAGGTCATTTCTTTGTGGTCAAGAGAGGACGAGAATTATGTAGGGCTACAAAAGCACACCTCAAAGTTCGTAGTTCTCAACCTATGGATTTCCCAATGTCACCGCGGCCATCCAAAGATAGTACCACAATCACCACAACATATCTCCAGGATAGTCAAAGACAAGCACCCAGAGACTCTCAATCTTCAATCAACACACAAAAGAGGAAATCACTCATGAAAATATTCTTCTAATCCATGTCCAATAGACCGTTGTTACCTCGGTCTCGGGGATTATACTAGATAAAGACAAGTGAGTACATCAATTCAATACATAGAGGAAGGGGAAATATCATGGGATCACCCTAGATTAACATAGCCTATGATCACAACGAAGATCACATCATGAGAGAGAGAGAGATAACCACATAGATACACGTACAAGCCCTCAGCCTCGGAGAAGACTACTCACACATGGACATGGTGAGGAGGAGCTTGATGGTGGTGTTGATGGAGAGGTGCAGCCCGGAGAGGAGGAGGCGGCCGGCGGCAGCCGTGGCGGCGGCGGCAGCCCTCCGGGGCGGCGGCGGCCCTAGGGGGCAGCAGCTCCTTGGCCCCCCTTCTTCCTTGTGGATGGTGCTGCAATGGTGCTGGTCCTTCCCTCCAAGACGGCGGCTTGGGAGGAGGAAAATTTGTGGCCCTTGGTGACCTAGGTTTCGTCTCTTTATATAGACTCTCGGATTCCCGTCATCAGATTTTGGGCTTCAGTAAAACGGGCTTTTCTCGGCCGTCCGGACTCCGATTTGGACGAATTTTATATCCAGAAGCATCCTCTCGAAATTCCCCACAACTTTCACAACTAGGCTTTTTCTGTTTGACGTCGTCTTCAGGCCGGAACGTGACCATCTTCTAAAAACGTTCTCAGACAGATTTCAGGAAAGTCAGAGTCCTACTCCAATACGACTCCTTTTGCGTTTTTGTCAATTTCCAAGTAATTCCTACACAATAAAGTGTAAAACAAGAACATTGTGCACTTTTGCAACCATTAGTATGTTAGTCCAATAAATGCTTAAAAAGAAATAAAACTTTGATAGAAACATGAGACAATGATGCAAAACAAGCATGGCACAAGCAAAAGTTATGGATACGTTTGGGACGTATCAGGGGGCCGGCGGCCAAGGGGGAGGCTTGCCCCCCACCCCCCAAGGCAAGGGGGCGCTCCCCACCCCTAGGGTTCCCAACCCTAGGCGTAGGGGGGAGGCCCAAGGGGGTGCGCCAGCCCACTATGGGCTGGTTCCCCTCCCCCTACGGCCCATGGGGCCCTGCGGGATAGGTGGCCCCACCCGGTGGACCCCCGGGACCCTTCCGGTGGTCCCGGTACACTACCGGTGGCCCCCCAGAACTCTCCCGATGGCCGAAACTGGACTTCCTATATATAATTATTTACCTCCAGACCATTCCGGAACTCCTCGCGACGTCCGGGATCTCATCCGGGACTCCGAACAACATTCGGGTTACCGTGTGCACATATCTCTACAACCCTAGCGTCACCGAACCTTAAGTGTGTAGACCCTACAGGTTCGGGAGACACGTAGACATGACCGAGAGGACTCTCCGGTCAATAACCAATAGCGGGATCTGGATACCCATGTTGGTTCCCACATGTTCCTCGATGATCTCATCGGATGAACCACTATGTCAAGGATTCACTCAATCCCGTATGCAATTCCCTTTGTCTATCGGTATAGTACTTGCCCGAGATTCGATCGTCGGTATACCGATACCTTGTTCAATCTCGTCATGGCAAGTCTCTTTACTCGTTCCGTAATACATCATCCCGTGACCAACTCCTTAGTCACATTGAGCTCATTATGATGATGTCTTACCGAGTGGGCCCAGAGATACCTCTCCATCATACAGAGTGACAAATCCTAGTCTTGGTTCGTGCCAACTCAACAGATACTTTCAGAGATACCCGTTGCGTACCTTTATAGCCACCCAGTTACGTTGTGACGTTTGGCACACCCAAAGTATCCCTACGGTATTCGGGAGTTGCACAACCTCATGGTCTAAGGAAAATATACTTGACACTGGAAAAGCTTTAGCATTACGAACTACATGATCTTGTGCTAGGCTTAGGATTGGGTCTTGTCCATCACATCATTCTCCTAATGATATGATCTCGTTATCAATGACATCCAATGTCCATGGTCAGGAAACCGTGACCATCTGTTGATCAACGAGCCAGTAACTAGAGGCTTTACCAGGGACACGTTGTGGTCTATGTATTCATACATGTATCACTGTTTCCAGATAATACAATTCAAGCATGAATAACAGACAATTATCATGAACAAGGAAATATAATAATAACCATTTTATTATTTCCTCTAGGGCATATTTTCAACAACTTCACCATGTACCTTGGCACCTTCGCCAAGCGACTTCAAGGCATCTTCACCTTTGGACATACGGCATCTTCGCCAACAAGCACCCCGAGCTTATGTTCAAGAGAAGCTACCCAAGCTCAAGTCTGCGACTTCCATGAGCTACTATAACCTCGACAACGACCATGGGATTCCTTTCTATGGGACTCAAGACCCCGAGGAGTATCTTGAGTGGGAGCGCAAGATGGACGACTACCTCAAGCTACATCAAGTTCCCTACGAAGATCAAGTGAAGTGCACCACAAGACACCTCCATGACAACGCGTCAACATGGTGGCTTCACACACCTTCGACGAGCTTCAACGTGAATTGGCCCAAGATGAAGAAAGCTATGCGAAGAGAGTTCATGACTCCCACCTACACGGAACAACTTCTACGCCAATTGGAGAATACCATTCAAGGATCCAAGTCCAATTGACAAGTACTTCAAGGAGATGATGATGGCCTTGCGACGAGCCGGCGTGGACGACCCCATTTCGATGAAGCTCCACTTCATGATGGGATTGCACAACGACATCTACAAGACTATATTCCTCGAGAACTACAAGTCCCTCGACGACAACTACACTGGTGCTCTCAAGGCGGAACAAGAACTCATGAAGGCCAAGGCTTCTCCACCGCAAGCACACTTCTCGAAGACCAAGGTCCAAGACGGCGAGCATGAGGCTAGTACCACCATGATGTCCAAGCCCAACGAGCTCCAAGACGACGCTCCCAAATTCGACTTCACCGCCGTCCCTCTTTGTGGCATTGACGATGCCGAGTCCACTTCGACTCTTTTTTCA
Organism: Secale cereale; assembly: GCA_902687465.1. NCBI lineage: Eukaryota > Viridiplantae > Streptophyta > Magnoliopsida > Poales > Poaceae > Secale > Secale cereale. The sequence continues at coordinate 220,454,156 of LR738710.1, read as the reverse complement.
AGACGGTGCGGCGACGAGTACGACTACAGAGCCATTCGAGGACCAAGCTTTGGAGGCGAACGACATGGTGACGAGCAAGGATGATGCTTCCATCTTTGGAGGCGAGAGTGATGATGTGCCATTTTCGGCCTTCATCCACGGCGACGGTGACGAGATGGTTGAGCATGGGATTTTCCCTTCGACCACGGCGACGTATGATGACTTGAGTGACTTGTGCCACCATTTTGAGAGTGAGAGTGAGTTCACCACTAGCCCCATATATGATGAGCTGCCCCAATTCCCATGTGAGGAGAGCCACAACCCACACCACTTGAGTGAGATGAGTGACTCCATCATATGTGAGTTTGAGTGCACCTACCTTGAGGGAGTGAGTGAGCCACCACATAGAGAGAGTGAGATAGTTGATAGGTCATGTGAGGCCACTTTCAACACTAACGACTTGACCTCTACCTCTATTGTGTATTCTAATTTGGTGCTAGGTCCCACATATGATGATGCGCTGATTCTCGATGACTTCGTCCTTCCTTTGGACAAGACGATGGCCATGGTGGAATATGATGCACCCCCCACATGGTTCCATCAAGATGAAGATGATGACCACCTTTTGGTCTTTCCCACCTCACCTACACCACATGAGTGGAATGAGAAAGGTAACAAAGGTGAAGGTGATACTCTCGTCCCACTAGTGGACTATGTTAACATTGATTGCTTGCATGATGTTGATCCATATTGCCATGCTTCATTCTAGTACGATTTCCCCATGCGATTATTTACCCATTTATGATGAGTTTGATGATTGCCATGTGGAGTCTATTAGTTGTGATGCCATGTTGCATAGGATTTCTTGTGATAATTCTATTGGTCACATCATGTTTGACAACCCGCTTGACTTGTCGTATGCTATGCATGAGATCAACAATATGTCACATTTGCAATCTCTTCATAGTGACTATGCATATGCCATTAAGATAAACCCAATTTGCACTTATGGCATAGATGACAAGCCCATGGTTATTGGCATTTGTTTTTCTTGTGATGATATTGACATGCTTCCTTTGCATCATATCCATCATATGCCATGCCATGATTACCTAGCTTCGGACATGCATTGTTTTGGATGTTGTCCCACTTCTCCATATTCTGCTTCCACATACTTGCTCTAATTTGTGTCCCCGTCGTGCTATACATGACAACTATTCATTCATGATGGATGACATGTTCGATACCATGCATCAAATTTCTTTGAGCGATGCGTATCTTGTGCTAACTCACACATGCACATACACATCATGATGGATGATGTGTACATTTACCACGCGCACAATTTCTTTGGTTTGTGTCTCTTTTGTGTAGGTACCCATCCATACTCGTCAACTTCACAAACACACGAGTTGACGAAAAGAGCTCTAGAGAGCAACGATGACTTGGGATATCGTGGATTGTCTTTCCCACAGCTCCTTTTGCGCAAACACTTCGCGCATTCCTTCTACATGGAACTCACATGGTTATGGGTTATTGTCCATTATATCTCTTACGCCCATCTTGCCATGTTCACTTTGCATGATATGCTCATTTATATGCCTTTGCCATGCATTTGTGACCCATGCTTTGCATTACACATGATGATTGATTCTCGTACTTGTATGTGTATTTGCAAGCTTGGTGGAGATATTATTGTTATTGCCATGATGCCTTTGTACCCCATGCCTATTATGATGCTTTGATCTTGATTTGTGATCGTTCTTGCGATATGTCATGTGCTTTGCATATATCCACTGTTTGCTCACATGACATGATTGCCATGATTTCCTATAGTGTGTTGCATCTTCACGCCACTTGTTTGCACGACATGATTTCTATGCTTAACTATGTTGCATCACCCATGATTCATACATGCTCATTTCATGCGGTTGATAGCCACTATTTCCATGCTTTGCACATGATTTCTAGTCCATGTTGTCATATGTATCCATATGTTGCCTCTCGCATGCTAAATGATTTGCCATGTATTGAGTGCAACAATGTCTTTCTTCTTGCAAAAGAGATTGCCCCCATAGCATTCTCACATATATTTGGAGATTTTGACATAATTCTTGTGAAGCATGCTTGTGTTACCTCTTTGCACCATATGCCTAGTGCCATGAATATAGCCATTGTAGCATCATATTATTCATGCACTTTTGCTTCTAATGGTTATGTGCAAGAGAAGAGAACCATCATGATGGATGATGTGTTTATCTACCATGCGCATACATTCTTTGTTTTGTTGTGTGCATGTGTAGGATACTTGGACTTCATGTCGACTTCCACTTCACGTGAGTTGACCATTCGAGCTCTTGAGAGCGAACCACCTTTGTTCACGACGCTTCTACATCGCACCTGCTTGTGCTTCGGCATTGTGAAGGACGCACAAGGACACGTTTTCAAGGTGATATCCTTCTCATTCGAGAAACCAAAAACCATGCACATGCATATTGTGGATCACACTACTTGTGTTGCTTGCACCATGAGACTCATTTGTCATCTTGGACCACTTGATTGCGCACATGTTAGTGATATTTCTTTCATTCATGATCACCACATTGCCATGCCTCGTGTTATATATGGCTTGTGTGTTGCATCCGACTTGTGGATTACTTGTCCCTATCATATGCTTGGTTGCAACAATATCATCTCTTCACATATGCCATGTCCCATTGCTTGTCACATGATTGACTTGTTTGCCTCACACATGATGAACAATTGCTATTTCTATTGTGTTGAGTGCCACTCGATTTTCACTACACCCTATGCACATTATGCTTGGATTGTCTTGCACTTGACCCTTGTGTTTAGACACTTCATTTTATTTGGTGTTGTGAATGATTCGTATGCCTACCATAGACCTTTCATTGAGCACTTTATGCATGCTTGCTATGACTTTGAGGTAGATTCTTATTCTCTTGTCAAACATATGTGCATCTCTACCTCACATTTATATGCTTGTTTCCATGATGACTTTGATTGTGCTCAATTGATGTGCTTAAATGTAATGCCACAAGCCTTTGTCACACCCTATGCTATGCTTGATGACAACACTTGTTGGGTGAATCACCTCTTGAATGCTTGGTTTTGCACTAACGCTAACCACATTTGTTTTTCCAAGTGTTTGTTTTCCTTGCTCCTTTTGAAGGAATCACTAGACATTGCGAAATTGGAGAGTGCACATGTAAAGCTTCAAGATGATGAGTACTTCGTGATCGTCCACATCTACATGGCGACGCCATCTCTTTCCCATGGTGATTTTGCTTTCGATCCGAGGTCGGATCTTTTCCAAGGGGGAGGGGATGATGCGGAGCATCCTATGGACATCACCATGTCAAGAGTCCATTTGGCAAGTGACACATGCGACATCTAATTCATATACATAAAGGTGAATCATCTCCTTTACACGTGTCCACTTGACCCCTTCGAGGATGGTATACTACTTGACACTCCACTCGTGTGCATGCATAGGTATTGTCGGAGCTTCACGGATGACGAGGAGGAGGGCAAGCGGCAAGGATCACCTACACCATCAGCGAGGGAAGCGTGGAACAGAAGACGGAAGAAAGGGAGCTGTTGTAAGCTACAGGCTCCGGACGTCCTGTAGCGACCAAACCTCAACCAATCTGATATCTGTGCATCAGTGTCATCCCTGGATCGGTAATGCTGACACGCACAGTACTTGAAGGATTTATAACAGAGTAGCAATCACACACTTATTACATCGATAGTTCCAGCGATGAACTTATTACAATAAAAATGGCTGAAGGCCATCTAACACGATAACAGCGGAAGGCTTGGAAGATAAGTGAGTCCATCAACTCCAACGGCATCACTGAGTATAGAACCACGACCTAAAAGGCACCTTACTCGTCGTTTGAAAAGTCTGCAACATGAACGTTGCAGCCCGAAAACGGGTCAGCACATGGAATATGCTGGCAAAGTAACACAAGAGAGCAATGAAAGTAAAGCTATACTATATGCAATATGGCTGGTGGAAAGCTCTATGGTTACAGTTTTTGCGTAAAGCCAATTTTTCCCTACTTCAAAGGAATTGATTTTTAATTAACTATCATGGTAGTTGAAACATCGTTGAGAAGATGGACATCCTCTCAACCCCAATTAAAGTTCATCATTAAACCCATCAATATTAATTAGAGTAACATGATGAGATTCACATGATATCCAAGTACTAGATACTCAAGACGTCCGTAACCGGGGACACGGCTAATCATGATCAGTTTGTACACACTGCAGAGGTTTGTGCACTTTTCCCCACAAGACTCGATCGCCTCCGTTTGGTTTCTCGCACTGCATGTTGTTTGAGAAACGGATGACCGAGACACAGTCTTTCAGAAGTACTAGCACCTTACGTCCGGGTGAACCGTACCAACCTACATCCCCTACATCTGCTAGTCCACCACTGTAAGAGTTCGCACAACTTACTCATACTATGCTACAGCCCATACTAGCTTGTGGCTGCACACGGAAGTTTCTAGTATGAAAAATATCATGATCCCTTTGAGCCTGGGTGGCGGTCCGAAGAAAAACAGGCAATTGCTGGAATACCCAGGTGCCTCAATCCACCCAGATGTGTATTAAAGTTGCCACCTTAAGTTGAACCATTAATTAACAAACTCACATATGCCATGGATACACTCACCCAATCCACGTCTACGAGCATAACATGGCCTAACAGCAAACGTAGAAGTAACTCCCAAAGGTTTGAATGTAATGCAGGTAATAGGTACTACCTCAATCTACTTCCCAGTCCCACAAGTTAATTGATCCTACCCCTTCAATGTGTGAGGGTTTGACTAATGCAATGAAAACTGGGTAATTGGAAAGTATGATCAACGTGTTATTTGCCTTGCTGATGATCCGCACAACCTAGAGATTTAAAGTAGCAAGCGGCGCACTCCGGGTACTCTATCGCAATCAAACAAACACACAATAAGTACTTAACTAATGCATGGGTAAAACTCACATAAGAGATCTAACCAGAAAGTTCAACTTAAGAACTCCGGTTTGCAAAAGAACGGCAAAAGAAAAGCAACGAAAGACAAACGGCGAAAGAAAAACAACTACCGAACCAAATCTGTACCTAAGTCCAAATTTAACAGAGGCAAACGCTTGAGCGACTAGGTTAGACGGAAAGAGAATTTCGAGATGAAACTCTAGGCGGTTGAATTACCTGATTCCGATAAACGAGCGAAAAGATAAACTAAAACGAAGATCGGATCAGAGATCGCGATCAGAAAATAACTGCGAAAAAGAAATCTAAAACAGCTTAACGAACGGACGTTCGTCATCTGGGACTAAACGACGAATTCGTTCGTTAGAACGAACAAACGGGTGAACGTTTACTACTTAACTAAACCAGATAATAAAAACAGAAAACCGATCTAATAAAACCGATCTAAAAAATGACTAGGGTTCTAAAAAAACAGCGGTCTTCTAAAGAAAACCGGGTGGCGGCTACCTCATCGAAAACAACCGGCGGCGGCGGCTTCCGGCGACGGCGGCGAGGGGCGGCGGCGGCGGTCGGCGCGGTGGCTGGCGGCGAGGGCGGCGGCTGGCGGCGGGGTGCGGTGTGCGGCGGCGGGGCTGGCGGCGCGGCGGCGGGGCGGTGGCTGGCGGCATCGTGGCGGTGGTGGCTTGCGGCGTCGCGGCGGGGTGCGGTGGTTGGAGGGGGGTGCGGCTATATATATAGGAGAGTGCAGAAGCTTGGGGGAGGGGGCAAGCTTCGGCGGCGGCGGTGTCGGTGTCCGACGCGGCCACGGGCAGTGGCGCGGGGAAGGCGGCGCGGTGGGAGATGGGCCTGGCTCGGCTGGGCTTCGGCCCAGTCGGGTCGGGTCCCCCTATATATATTTTTTTTATACGCCGGCGCTAAGAAAAACTCTAGAAAATAAAATAAAATCTAGAAATTGCCAAAACAAATTTTCACCGTCTAAATAGAATATTTAGAGCGAGATGAACATTTTCTTGGCACTAAAATGCATTTTTGAAAACATGCAATTTTTCCTAATTCAAATAAAATCCAAATAAAACTCCAAATAAAACTTATTTGATTTTTTTATTAAATCTTCCGTATTTCTTTATTTTGGGAGAGTCATTTTACTCCCTCTCTCATATATTTATGATAGAAATACTTGAAGATAAAATAATTAAAATCAAACGATCCTATTTTCGAAATTTGAGAGACCTCAAATATGAGAATTTAGGAATCCCCAACTCTCTCCGAGGGTCCTTGAGTTGCTTAGGATTTTCCTGGATCACCAAAAGCAAGAAAAATATGATATGCATAATGATCTAATGTATAACATTCCAAATTGAAAATTTGGGATGTTACAAACCTACCCCCCTTCAGATGAATCTCGCCCTCGAGATTCGGGTTGGCTAGAAAATAGGTGAGGGTGGTCCTTGCGTAGATCATCTTCTCGTTCACAGGTGGCTTCTTCCTCGGTGTGGTGACTCCACTGAACTTTGCAAAACTTGATAACCTTGCTGCGGGAGACTCGGCTCGAAAACTCGAGGATCTTAACAGGCTTCTCCTCGTAGGTCAGATCACTATCCAACTGAATTGCTTCCAGGGGTACTGTGTCTCTAAGCGGTATATCGACCATCTCCGCATGGCACTTCTTAAGCTGTGAAACGTGAAACACGTCGTGCACTCCTGACAATCCTTCGGGAAATTCCAACTTATAGGCAACCTCTCCCATGCGTTCCAAAACACGGTAGGGTCCCACAAATCTAGGGGCTAGCTTTCCTTTAACCACGAAACGTTTGACCCCTCGCAGAGGTGATACTCTCAAGTATGCTCTGTCTCCGATCTCATAGGTTATCTCCTTGCGCTTCGAGTCTGCATAACTTTTCTGCCCGGACTGAGCTACCTTCAGTCTGTCTCAAATCAACTTCAACTTCTCCTCAGACTCTTTGATCAAATCTGGTCCAAACAATTGTCGGTCTCCAACTTCGTCCCAAGACAACGGAGTCCTACACCTCCTTCCGTATAATGCTTCGAAAGGGGCCATCTTCAAACTGGATTGATAACTGTTGTTGTAAGAAAATTCGGCATACGGCAAATTGTCGTCCCAACTAGATCCATAATATAGTGCACAGGCTCTCAGCATATCCTCCAAAATCTGATTGACTCTTTCAGTCTGTCCATCTGTCTACGGATGAAAAGTCGTGCTAAACTCTAGCCTGGTACCCAAAGTTTCATGTAACTAATTCCAGAACTTTGAGGTAAACTGGGTTCATCTATCTGATACGATGCTCCTCGGAACTCCATGCAGACATACAATTCTGGTCATGTATATCTTTGCCAACTTTGCACTGGTATAGGTAGTCTTTACGGGGATGAAATGAGCTACCTTTGTTAAACGATCGACTACGACCCAAATCGAGTCATAGCCAGAACGAGTTCTGGGTAGTCCCGTAATGAAATCCATACCTAGCTTATCCCACTTCCCTTTGGGTATTGGCAATGGTTGTAACAATCCTGCCGGCTTCTGATGTTCTGCCTTCACTCTCTGACATAAATCACAAACTGCTACATACTCCGCAATATCTTTCTTCATACCGGTCCACCAGAAAATATCCTTCAAATCCAAATACATCTTAGTATTTCCTGGGTGAATCGAGTATGGTGAATCATGGGCCTCCTGTAGAATCAACTTCCTGATCCCCGGGTCATTAGGCACATAAATGCGGTCCTCAAACCATAAGGTGCCGTGTTCATCCTCACGAAATCCTTTAGCTTTTCCTTCGCTCATCCTCTCCTTAATAGAGACAACCTCCTCGTCAGTTTTCTGAGCTTCTCTAATTTTATCCATCAGGGTAGACTGGATCTCCAGCGTTGCTACGTAGCCTCTCGGAACTATCTCCAAACGTAGTTCTCGTAAATCCTCGGCTAACTCCCTTGGAAATTCCTCCGTCAATAGTATATTGACATGGCTCTTACGGCTTAGCGCATCGGCTACTACGTTAGCCTTTCCGGGATGATAACGCAATCTCATGTCGTAATCCTTAATGAGTTCCAGCCATCTCCTTTGCCTGAGATTCAACTCCTTCTGAGTGAATATATACTTCAAACTCTTGTGATCCGTATATACTTCACAATGGTGTCCAATGAGAAAATGTCTCCACGTCTTCAATGCATGCACTACGGCCGCTAACTCCAAATCATGAGTAGCATAGTTCAACTCATGGGGTTTCAATTGTCGTGAAGTATACGAAACAACCCTTCCTTCCTGCATAAGAACTTCTCCAAGTCCTCGACGTGAAGCGTCGCAGTACACCTCGTAGTCCTTATGCTGATCTGGCAGAATCAACACAGGGGATGAGACCAACCTTTTCTTTAATTCCTGGAAACTGGCCTCACATTCTTCGGTCCAACTGAATTTGGTATCCTTCTTTAGCAACTCCGTCATTGGCTTTGCAATCCTTGAGAAATTCTCGATAAATCTCCGGTAGTATCCTGCAAGTCCCAGAAAACTCCGGTTCTCTCCAACTATTGTCGGAGCTTCCCAATTTGTCACGGTGTCCACCTTGGCGGGATCTACTGCTATTCCTTCTCTAGATATAACGTGTCCGAGAAATCCGACTTCCTTCAACCAAAACTCACATTTGCTAAACTTGGCATATAACTGATGTTCTCGGAGCTTCTCCAATACCAAACGCAAATGCTCTGCATGCTCCTCTTCATCCTTTGAGAAGATCAATATATCATCTATGAACACTACGACAAACTTATCCAAATACTCCATAAACACTTTGTTCATCAGGTTCATAAAGTATGCTGGTGCGTTAGTCAGACCAAAAGACATAACGGTATACTCGTACAACCCATACCTAATGGTAAAGGCCGTCTTAGGTATATCCTGCTCTCGGATCTTCAATTGATGGTACCCTGATCGCAGATCGATCTTGGAAAATACCTTAGCTCCTTGCAATCTATCGAACAGATCATTGATCATCGGCAGTGGGTACTTGTTCTTGATCGTTACTTCATTCAGTCCTCGATAATCAACAACCATTCTTAACGATCCATCCTTCTTCTCCACTAGAAGTACCGGCGAACCCCAAGGCGAAGAACTTGGGCGTATGTAACCTTTATCCAGTAACTCCTTAATCTGCTTCTTAATTTCCTCCAAATCCTTTGCGGGCATCCTATATGGTCTCTTAGAAATTGGCCCTGTGCCCGGTAAAAGCTCAGTCAAAAACTCTATATCTCTGTCAGGTGGCATTCCTGGCAGTTCTTCTGGAAACACATCAGGGAAATCTTTCACCACTGGTACTTCCTCCTGAACAACTCCTGATAAGGAATTTAATCTGTTCCTCTTCGACTCATGCCGAGACACATACTTGATCCTTCTTCCTTCTGGCATAGTAAGCAAAATGAACTTACTGGCGCATTCAATATTTCCTTCATACTTAGATAACCAATCCATGCCTAATATCACATCCAATCCTTGAGATTCCAATACTATTAGGTCCGAAGGGAAAAGGTAGTTACCAATCCTTAATGGCAACTGATCACACCATAACTTAGCCATATACTCAGCTCCTGGTGAGGTTACTAACATAGGCAATCTAATGGCTTGGGTTGGCAGCTTATACTTGTCCACAAATCCCCTTGAAATGTATGAATGCGATGCACCAGTATCGAAAAGAACGAGTGCAGTAAAGGACTTAACTAAAAACTTACCTATTACTGCATCTGGCTGAGCTTCCACCTCCTCCACGCTAATGTGGTTCACTTGTCCCCTATTAAAAGGGTTTGGCTTCTTCCCAGAGCTTGCATTACCATTTCCATTCCGGGCTTCTGGGCATTCATTGGCGTAATGTCCCGTCTTCTGGCACTTGAAGCAAGTGACATGGCTGTTATCCTTCTTGGTGGGTGTGGACGGGGTAGGGCGTCTCTGGTTACCATTTGCTCCATTTCCATTTCCATTCTTGGGGCCATTATGATTGTGTGAGCTACCTCCTCCATGGGTATGTTGAAACTGTCCTACCGCTTTAGGGGTAAAACGGGGCTTCTGCTGTGCTCCAGAATTATACTTTCCTTGCCCATACTTCCTCTTGCGACTTTCAATTTGTTGATGCTTCCTTTCAATCATTAGGGCGCGATCAACCAGCTCATTGTAGTTATTGAAATTTGCCACCATCAACTGTACACTCATCTCATCATTCAGCCCTTCCATGAATCTCTCCTGCTTAGCGGCATCTGTGGCCACATCATCTGGGGCATAACGAGATAGGGTACTAAACTCATCCACGTAGTGAGCCACAGTACGGTTGCCTTGGCGCAAATTGCGAAACTCCTACTTCTTCATACTCATAGCTCCAGTTGAGACATGAGCGGTACGAAAAGCTTGCTGAAACTGATCCCAAGTCACATTGGCTATGGGATAAGTGGCTGTGTAATTCTCCCACCATGCTGCGGCTGGTCCAGACAACTGGTGTGCGGCAAATCGCACCTTCTCAGCATCAGAGCAATTGGCGGTGGTCAAATCCCTTCCAATCTTGCGTAGCCAGTCATCAGCCACTATTTGGGTCGATGCTGCTAGTAAACACTGGTGGTTGCAACCTTAAGAAACGTGTCAGGTTGTCCACGGGTGGTGGTGGATCTTGTTGTTCTAGTTGTTTTGAGTGTTCTAGACAAGAAGTTGCATCAGGGTGTTCTGCTGCTGGATCAACTGGGTGAGCTCAGGGGGAAACTCAAATCCGGGCTCACGTCTTGGAGGCATCTGATGAGTGTAGAGGGAAGAGATTAGAATAGAAATAAGGTCTAAGGGAAAATCACTACCCATATGCACATGAGGCAAACACACAATTCATCACACCAAAATCAATTTCAAACAAGAGCTTACACGGATCTAATCGTTACAAAAGTGTTTCTAAGTCTACTAAATGGAAAAACTACTAGTCATGGGAAGTCTTCTAGAAATTTTGATCGACAGAGGATTCCATGATATCTGCTCCAGCTTCATCTTCATAGTCTTCGTCCTTGCTATCATCGGGTTCTGAATCCGTGTCGTCGATGATTATATAGTCTTCCGGTGGAATCTCCTTGCGTTCTTCTTCTTTGTCTTCTTCTCCCATGAGTATCCCTAACTTCCGTGTCAAATCATCATTCTTCTCCACAAGTATTAGCATCTCCTCCTCATATCCGTCGCGTGTAGACTTGAGTTCCTCTTCTAACTCCAAGTTCCTGTTTAGTGCTTTCTTCAATTCTATCATTCCTGCACACATCTGGTGCTCCTGGCGACGAATGTGATGGTTCAACTCCTGGAAGAAGGCGGCAATGGATCTATCCTTCTGAGTGCTGATCATATCCAAATTCTCATCTCGGCATCCACAAATCTGGTAGATGGTGTCCTTTAGCTCCTGCTTGTAGACTTCTCCAATCCTTCCCATAGCGATGTGGGCTGCCATGCTCCTGCCTAGGCTCCACGTAGGCGCATTAAAGGAAAATTCTATGAATGCGGTGACGGGCTTGAACGTCCTTCCTGGAACTTGAGATTGAATCAACCAACGCTCCTCTTCAGGTAGAGTGGCATTGTAGGTTCTGGTGAAACTTGGTAGTCCAATGTTTAGATATCTGGTGACTTCCTTCAGGTGTTGTCCAAATGGTGTATCATCATCCGGTTGAGTGAACTTGTTCTTTGCATCCACCATCCTAAAAGAGTAGAAAAGATGAGGAGTCATAAAAGAGAAGAGTGAATAGTGTTCTAGGGCTTTAGCTTAGTGGTCGTGTCCTACAGTCAGCGTGTGCTCTGATACCATCTTGTAGCGACCAGACCTCAAACAGTCTGATCTCTGTGCATCAGTGTCATCCCTGGATCAGTAATGCTGACACGCACAGTACTTGAAGGATTTATAACAGAGTAGCAATCACACACTTATTACATCAATAGTTCCAACGATGAACTTATTACAATAAAAATGGCTGAAGGTCATCTAACACGATAACAACGGAAGGCTTGGAAGATAAGTGAGTCCATCAACTCCAACGGCATCACTGAGTATAGAACCACGACCTAAAAGGCTGCAACATGCTGAAAAGTCTGCAACATGAACGTTGCAGCCCGAAAACGGGTCAGCATATGGAATATGTTGGCAAAGTAACACAAGAGAGCAATGAAAGTAAATCTATACTATATGCAATATGGCTGGTGGAAAGCTCTATGGTTATAGTTTTTGTGTAAAGCCAATTTTTTCCCTACTTCAAAGGAATATATTTTTAATTAACTATCATGGTAGTTGAAACATCATTGAGAAGATAGACATCCTCTCAATCCCAATTAAAGTTCATCATTAAACCCATCAATATTAATTAGAGTAACATGATGAGATTCACATGATATCCAAGTACTAGATACTCAAGACGTCCGTAACTGGGGACACGGCTAATCATGATCAGTTTGTACACTCTGCAGAGGTTTGTGCACTTTTCCCCACAAGACTCGATCGCCTCCGTTTGGTTTCCCGCACTGCATGTTGTTTGAGAAACGGATGACCGAGACACAGTCTTTCAGAAATACTAGCACCTTACGTCCGGGTGAACCGTACCAACCTACATCCCCTACATCTGCTAGTCCACCACTGTAAGAGTTCGCACAACTTACTCATACTATGCTAGAGTCGATAATAGCTTGTGGCTGCACAGGGAAGTTTCTAGTATGAAACATTTCATGATCCCTTGGAGCCTGGGTGGCGGTCCGAAGAAAAACAGGCAATCGATGGAATACCCAGGTGCCTCAATCCACCCAGATGTGTATTAAAGTTGCCACCTTAAGTTGAATCATTAATTAACAAACTCACATATGTCATGGATACACTCACCCAATCCACGTCTACGAGCATAGCATGGCCTAACAGCAAACGTAGAAGTAACTCCCAAAGGTTTGAATGTAATGCAGGTAATAGATACTACCTCAATCTACTTGCCAGTCCCACAAGTTAATTGATCCTACTCTTGCAATGTGTGAGGGTTTGACTAATGCAATGAAAACTGGGTAATTAGAAAGTATGATCAAAGTGTTACTTGCCTTGCTGATGATCTGCACAACCTAGAGATTCAAAGTAGCAAGCGGCGCACTCCGGGTACTCTATCGCAATCAAACAAACACACAATAAGTACTTAACTAATGCACGGGTAAAACTCACATAAGAGATCTAACCAGAAAGTTCAACTTAAGAACTCGGGTTTGCAAAAGAACGACAAAAGAAAAGCAACGAAAGACAAATGGCGAAAGAAAAACAACTATCGAACCAAATCTGGACCTAAGTCCAAATTTAATAGAGGCAAACACTTGAGCGACTAGGTTAGACGGAAAGAGAATTTCGAGATGAAACTCCAGGCGCTTGAATCACCTGATTCCGATAAACGAGCAAAAAGATAAACTAAAACGAAGATCGGATCAGAGATCAGGATCAGAAAATAACTACGAAAAAGAAATCAAAACAGCTTAACGAACGGGCGTTCGTCAGCTGGGACTAAACGACGAATTCGTTCGTTAGAAAGAACGAACGGGTGAACGTTTACTACTTAACTAAACCAGAGAATAAAAATAGAAAATCGATCTAAAAAACGACTAGGGTTATAAAAAACCAGCGGTCTTCTAAAGAAAACCGGGCGGCGGCTACCTCGTCGAAAACAACCGGCGGCGGCGGCTTCCGGCGACGGCGGCGAGGGGCGGCAGCGGCGGCGGCGGTCGGCGCGGTGGCTAGCGGCGAGGTCGGCGGCTGGCGGCGGGGTGCAGTGTGCGGCGGCGGGGCTGCCGGCGTGGCGGCGGGGCGGTGGCTGGCGGCGTCGCGGTGGCGGTGGCTTGCGGCGTCGCGGCGGGGTGCGGTGGTTGGAGG
>LR738710.1:220267153-220438692 GCA_902687465.1 Secale cereale | reverse complement strand
GGCGGCGGGGCTGCCGGCGTGGCGGCGGGGCGGTGGCTGGCGGCGTCGCGGTGGCGGTGGCTTGCGGCGTCGCGGCGGGGTGCGGTGGTTGGAGGGGGGTGGGGCTATATATATGGGGGGGTGCAGAAGCTTGGGGGATGGGGAAAGCTTCGGCGGCGGCGGTGTCGGAGTCCGACGCGGCCACGGGCGGCAGTGCGGGGAAGGCTGCGCGGCGGGCGATGGGCCTGGTTCGGCTGGGCTTCGGCCCAGTCGGGTTGGGTCCCCCTAATTTTTCTTTATATACGCCGGCACTAAGAAAAACTCTAGAAAATAAAATAAAATCCAGAAATTGCCAAAACAAATTTTCACCGTCTAAATAGAATATTTAGAGCAAGATGAACATTTTCTTGGCACTAAAATGCATTTTTGAAAACATGCAATTTTTCCTAATTCAAATAAAATCAAAAGAAAACTGCAAATAAAACTTATTTGATTTTTTTATTAAATCTTCCGTATTTCTTTATTTTGGGATAGTCATTTTACTCCTTCTCTCATATATTTATGATAGAAATACTTGAAGATAAAATAATTAAAATCAAACGATCCTATTTTCAAAATTTGAGAGACCTCAAATATGAAAATTTAGGAATCCCCAACTCTCTCCGAGGGTCCTTGAGTTGCTTAGGATTTTCCTGGATCACCAAAAGCAAGAAAAATATGATATGCATAATGATCTAATGTATAACATTCCAAATTGAAAATTTGGATGTTACACGTCCGCTACACATCGGACGTCCGACGCGTCCTAGGCGACCAGACGACCGGCGGCCACCGGACGTCCGTGACATCGTCAACAGAACGTAATCGATGGAAAATAGCGGAAGTCCGTGAGATACCGGACGTCCGGTCCCTCCCGAGCCACCGGACGTCCGGTGCCCAGAGGACGTCCGCTCCCTGCCTGTGCGCAGCCGCGGGCCTATGGCCTTGTATCCCTTCCCACTTACCCTTTCGCCCCTCACTTACCCCTTGGTCGACCTAGACTATATATACTCCTCCACCTCCACCATTTTAGGGTTAGCATTGGTTTAGCTCATATGTGAGATAGAGCTTTGCTCATCCATTACGGATCTACTCCACGAGAGAGACCGTGGCCCCTCTACGGAGAAGATCCACTTTGGATTCAAGACCCCTAGCGGGAAGATCCTTCATGGATTCAAGACCTCCTCTTGGAGATGAACTCTACCTTGTATCTTCCGCTTTGTTGTTCATGTACCTTGTGATTTTGTGTGTTTGATTGTCTAGTGGATGTGTGATTGGACTTGTTCTTGAGTGTTTTACTTTGTGTTTTCTCCCCGTGTTCATCATGTTCTTTGTGGGATCCTCTCCATTTTGTGAAAGATCGGCCATCTAGGGTTCCACCCTACATCACACCTGGTCGAAGCGTACGTAGCGTTGTCATTCTGGTCGCGAACGTGTACGTACATACTGGTCGATCGGCCTCTCTGCAACGATGAACCTTGGCCGAGCAAGCAGCGACACGTGTAGTACTAGTTCAGGTAGTCGAGTCTAAACCGAGTACATGTACGTACAACTAGATGCCAACAAATACGGCCACATACGTACATATGGGCGGGGTCTCGAACTTCTAGCTACTCATGCATACGTACGACCATGGCATGTGTACATGGAGAGGCAACGGACGGCAGCAACGGCGTCCTGTTCATCGGCAGCCAAGCGGCTGGGTCGAAACGGAGAAACAACGTCCTGCTCATTGGGAGCAGAGCCACTGGGTCGGAACGCGTCGTGTTTAACGGGAGCCAACCGGCTTGGAAGGAACAGACGGAACGGGGTCTGGCGTACCGCAAAATGAAGGAAAACGGCCTTCTGTTCGAACGCGTACAGTCGAAACGGGGTCATGTTCATCGGGAAGGGTCTGGTGTACCGCATAATGGAGGAAACATACTTTTGTTCGAGCTCCTACGATCGGAACGTGGTCCTGTTAATCGGGAGGGGTGTGGCGTACCGCAAAACCGAGGAAACAGACTTCTCTTCGACCTCCTACGGCCGAAACGGGGGTCCCGTTCATCTAGAGGGGTGTGGCGTACCGCAAAATGGGACTCCATGGTCTACTGTTCATCCACTGGTTATTACCTCGCTCTAGCCTCCATGGGCTACAGTTCATCCACCGTCGACCTCCTCCAGCCTTCATGGACTACTGTTCATCCATCGTCGACCTCCTTCGGCCTCCACCTGCGACTGTTCATGCACGACGTCTCCCCTGCCTCCACCAACTCCTGTTCATCCCGCCTCCACCGGCTATTGTTCAACCTCCCCTCCATCGGCTACTGTTCATCCAGCCCTCCACCGGCTACTGTTCAATCAGCACTCCATGGGGTCCTGTTTATCCACCACCAACCGGCTCGATCGGGGTCCTGTTCATCCAGCGGCAACGACCTCTAGCTACTACCACGGGGTCCTGTTCATCCAACCCCCACCGAGAACTGTTCATCCAACCCCCAACAACACTCACTGTTCATCAACAGGCAGCATGTTTGATCGGCTTCAGTTAGCATGCAACAGTAGTGAAGGAATCGCTCGATCAGGTTCAGTTAACAGCCAGATCGATCGATCGCTCGGGTTCAGTAATGTGTAGCCTGCAGTGCAATCGCTCGGGTTCAGTAGGCGAACGCCTCGCTTGGGTTCAGTTAGAGCCCAACGCCTTGCACATACACGCGACGTGTACGAGAGAAATTCTCAAACCTCCGTCCATTGCTCCACCCCGACCACCCACCGTAATCTGGA
Organism: Secale cereale; assembly: GCA_902687465.1. Classification (NCBI taxonomy): domain Eukaryota; kingdom Viridiplantae; phylum Streptophyta; class Magnoliopsida; order Poales; family Poaceae; genus Secale; species Secale cereale. Next base: position 220,435,911 of record LR738710.1, on the reverse strand, counting down.
ACTCCCCGAAATTTTCCTCGCCCCCGCTTCTACCACGAAGTTTTCGTCATGGTGTTGACACCAGATTTTGGCACGGTCAATAACTTAATTAATATTACCTCAAATGGAGAAGTGATCTACATAAAAAAAGTGTCGTATTGTCCATATGAGCATCTTTGAAGTTTGGGCCATCGCCATCCAACATCATCTCGAAGGCCGAAGTTATGTTCGAAATACTGAGATTTTGTATTCAGAACACTATTCGGCTGATAACACCATCAATACTATCTCATATGGAAAAACTTTCTACATGAATTGTCTTCGTCTCGTCGAAACGGGCGATTTTTATATAAAAATCGTTCCAATCCGAGTTCGTATATAAAAGTTACAGCCATCCGAATGCAGCCCTGTCACGGAGCCATAAGTGGCGCGCCCCACCACCCACGTGTCTGATGGGTAGGCCGAATAACAGCCCGTTTTGTGTGACCGTTTTGGCCTAGAAGATGACTTTAAATCGAAAAACGTTTAACATGAAAGTTGTTCCTCTCGTCGAAACGGTCAAGATATCTTTTGGGATCTTTTCCATCTGAGGTCGTTTACCACCTCAAAAATTATCCGCAAGGTGCAGCCAGTTTAAACCGAACAGTTTTGGAAAGTTCGGACAGAACCAATCCGAATTTGGCTAGGGTTTTGGATGTGAATCCAAGCCTTTTCCTTGCACGGGAAGTCCAGCCGCCTCTTATATACCTAAGGGGTGACGGCCGATTGAACAACACATAATCGAACAAATCATCTACCACTTTTTTATCTTTTATCTTTTCTCCTTAACCCTAGTTCTTCTTCTACCTCGTTCTTCGTCTGTTCTTCTTGTTGAAGGGCGGCGAATCTCGAGGCCCTAGGGGCGGTCATGCCGACCTAGGGCAGCCCATTGCCGCCGTGCGTCCAGACGGGGTCCCTCCCGGGTGCGTGGGGTTTCGGGTCTACAAAAGTGCCCGCCGGATTGCTTGCATACCGTGCTTCCGGACGGGTCTCCTTCGGCGTGAGCTGCGATGCATCACCCTCGGCGTTGGAGGTACACGGTGACGTGTTCGTGTGCGAACACATGGACGGCCCAAAGACTGTCATGCAGGTGCGTCCCCGGCCCGCCCAGGATGAAAAGCCCATTTTCTGTCATGATTTTTTGTCATAGAAGTAGGAGCCCACCACACCTATGATGATATGGGTTTTTGTCATAATTATCGTCATAGAAGTGTCATAAGCATGAAGGAAAAAAATTTCATTCGGCCCAAAATATCGCGGATGTGTCTTTTTTTTTGTGATAGTTGTTCAATGTTATGAATAAAATGCCATAGTCATATTGTGAATATGACGCATGTTATGAATACTGATGATAAAAATCTAACATCCATTACATTGACACTAAATTTGCAAGACTAAAAGAATACCACATATGTGTGGCACCACATTTAGTCACGTTGGAGAAACTTGCATGAAAAAAATCAATAGTGATGAATTTTGAAGTCATCTGATCATGAATCATCTGACACTTGCAAATTTTTTCCCAAATGGTGAAGTAACTAAAATACTATTCACATGCCATAAAGAAGGAGCAACAAAATCATTAGAACGATACATACTATTGTGTGTAGTCCAATAAGTATTGTTGTAAGTAGTGGATTTATCAATCTTCAAAAATGACTCAAGTAGATATTTGTAGTTACTTCACGAGACACAAGTTTAGATCTTTTGAAATATTTCAAAAAGGTCTTTAGAATGAAGTACAAATTGTTGTAAAAAGATTTTTTTTCTACAATTAGATTGTGGAAAGGAATATTTGAGTTACAAATTTAGGGCATGCCTGATGACTTGTGAAAAGAGTTTCAGAACATGCACCTCCCAGAACACCACTAAAAGCGGTGTGTTTGAGAAGATGTAATCAAATCGTGTGTGACATGGTGAGATCAAAGATGGCATCAATAAAATTGCCATTATACTCCCTCCGTTCCTAAATGTAAGTCTTTTTAGACATTTCAAATGAAATACAACATACAGATGTATGTAGACATATTTTACAATGTAGATTCACTCATTTTGCTTCGTATGTAGTCACTTGGTGGAATCTATAGAAAGACTTATATTTGGGAACGGAGTGAGTACTTCTTAAAAGTGATGCTTTAGTTACTGTAACTTTTAACCTGAAAAGAGCGCAATCAAATGTGTTGAAATGACACCATATAAGATATGAAATGGATGCCAAACCATTTAATATTTTCTTAAAAATTGGAGAATATATAAGACATATGTAAAAGTATTTAAGATAAGTGTACTTTGTAGGTTATCCCAAATGGTTGGGTATTCCTCAATCACTAGGCCAAGGCAAAGTGTTTTGTTACACAGTGCGGTAAATTTTAAAGAAAGTGTTTTCTTCAAAAGAGTGAATAAGAGGACAGGGCAACCAGACAAATTATAGAATCTTCGTCATCGGATCAAAGGAAATAAATGTTGGTGGTAGTTTTAGAATTTTCTAACATGACTGATATGGAACTACGGTTGAATTTGCAGTTGAACTATATAGATTAGACAAAACTCGTGCATGGGCTTCTGTATCCCTCTTGATGGACAAGTTCGGACCAGTTCGTGAACAAATGTTGTGTTTGTTTTACGGGGCCGAGTTGAGGATGCCTATAATAAGCCGAAAAGAATTGAAGTGCAATTGGTTTTCCTCACAAATCGTACCTTAGTTCTTGCAGTTTTTCTGTTGTGTGATCTCAAAAACAGACACGGGCTACACAATAGTAGTCGTATCGTTTTATATTAGTACTGCCACATTATAAGATGACACGCCCGCTAAAAAGGAAAAGGGAAAAAGGAGTCCTGCTAGCTATGCATCTCCGGGGCCACCATACTGAAAGGAAAATCCCTCGGGACCATTTTCTGAAGCTGAAGTGACCAACGAGTCGTATATGTTGGAGTTCTCGACGTCCTTGATCGCCGTAAATTTGACTTTGGAGCAGCCGCGCATCTCTACCCACTTGAACTTGGCGGCGCCATTGTTACTGCCTGGCCCCGGTGCTATGCCGCTGCCCATGGGAGGCCTCTTACTCCCCGGTGGCGCATACACGGTCCCTCCCACCTGGACCTGGGTGCTGCCGTCCATGCCATTCACTATGCCGGGTGGGAAGTAACCGATCACCATTCCGTTGACGTAAACTACCCAGTTCCCGGTCGGGCCATGCTGTAATAAACAACATAATAATAATTGCATTTCAGGAACACTTGTCAAGACGTACGTACGTGTGATGAATATGAAGGTGATCTCACCCTGCTGATGGCTAAAGCAATTGATGATCCACTTGGAAGGGCCATCCCAGGGGCGAAATATTGGTTTACCGCCACAAATCCGGGGCACTGCATGTTCAGGCAGCCCTTCTCTTTGTAGTCATCGGCCTGTATCAAATGATATATTCCAGTGTAAATGTACCACATAAACAAAGTGTGGTCTATTGCATGCAAATCTGTTTACAATACGCACCGTCCAGTAAACCAGGAAACGACTTTGTCCGTCGCCTTCGCGTCCAGGATCGATCTGGTTGATGCAACAGGTTATAGTGTGTCAGAGACCACAACAAACTGTGTGTTCACTTCAGGTTGTCAAATGTCAGAACTTACATGCCATCCAGCTTGCACGACGGTGACATTGCTCGGCCTATCATCCACAACCAACATCTGAGCTGTGGAAGCAGCATCTGACGGCATAGGGAGATAATAAACCTCGATCGCAGCCCTCGCGCTCTGGATTGTCTCGCCTTTCTCGCAGTCTAACAACACCAGGGCGAACTGGAGGAAAGCCATGGCATGTATGATGAGAATGTCAATCTCGTTTCTCAGATAATGAGTAGTATTATTGTGAACCCAAACAATGAAGGTATAATGCAATAAAGATTCAACACAAATCTATCTTACATGCTGCCCGTCAATTCCACTCGTGTACGTTGACGTTGGCTTGTACACCGGAGGAAGTGCACGTCCCCTTACAAGATCTTCCTTGAGAGTTCTACGTATCGGGACAGTTCCATAAGGACAACTTTCCGGTGTTGTCGGTAGACCAGTGCCGGAACTTGAATTTGGCGGCATCTAATTCCAGATAGAGGTTTCTCAGAAAAATCTCTAAACAATTTGAGCATACCCAAGCAAAATAAGAATTGATGATACACAAGGTGATGGTTTTCTTTTAAGCACTACGAGGCGATGGGTTCCACAATGAAATAAAGATTAGGGCAAAAAAAACATTTTTTATTTTATAGTGCAAATACAATCAGAATGCATTTTTGCAGGGAAGAACATGCAATCGTTATTTCAAGAGCCATGCATGACCCATATGCATGGCATGCATATCTCCAACAAACCGGATGGCCATGGCATGCAACATGGGAAAAATCAATCGGTAAGGTACTGTAATCCCAATATATCCAAGTAATTAACTACCAACAGGAAGCTGAACGGGAGTAACTACTCCATGTAATTAACATGCATGATGCATCCTGCAGTTGGAACTTGGACGCAAGGGCCAGAAATGGAAATCCTAGGGGGAAACAGAAATACACCTTTTTTTCCTATGGTATGTGCATCAAGTACAGAGCTCGGGAATACTACAAAGGACATGTCAGAGTCTAATGCAAGGGCAGATAGATCTGTAAATCGATGACTAAAAAAACTGAATACATCAAGGCTTCGTACCATGTTTCTCTTATCATCGGCTGCTTTTCGACGAATACTATATTAAAGCAATTTTTCTACAAACTTTTGACAGTAACGATAGAAAATGTAGAATTGGTGACCTGTAGTATGTGGTTCTTCAGGAGAGGATGATCGAATGCGGGCTGCTTGTAAATGTCAACGCAGTCAAAAACTACCCCATAATTATCCTGTCATTTCATCAAATACAGAATAAGACGTCATATTTGGATTCTCGAATCATCTTGAGAACTTGACAACGAAGTGTTTGTTCCCATGGCATGGTTACCTTGAATGATTTGACATAGGGCTTGTTAAGCATCTTGAGCTGTCTCTCCAGTTCGAAGTCGCTTTCCGAGAGCGTTGAAATTCTTCCGCGGCCACAGCTAAAGAACAGAAAAGAGAGGAATATCACCACAACGATCAACGGGTGCTTCTTCATCTTAACTTCTTCTTGATTGAAGATCGCCTACGACCCTGGGCCGTCTTTCGTAACTCAAACGCACTTATATAATTGCCAAAGTATTGGGTTGCATCGACAATGATGGAAAGTGTAAGGATTATATGGGAACCAGTAATTACGGAGAAACAACAAGATAATTCGGTGATTTTCTATTCTCATTGCCTTGATTTTGTTGTTGAAAAAAAGGGATTCATTCCTTTGATGGACGAGTTACAAAGCTAAGTGCGGGAAGGAATTGGCCATATACTATCATTAGATGGCAATACAGAATCATAATTTGATTTTGTCACTACATTTTCTCAATGACCTCACTTTTAATTTGGCAATATGGATATGACTGGGTGACTGCTGCAACACATCCAAGTACTAGCTATATTTCGCGTCAAAAAGAAAATACTAGCTAAATTTTGTAACGAAGTATCAGGTGAAAATCAACAATGAAAATATGAAGGACGTCCCTACGGATTTTTTGTTCAAAAGGACCACCTGCCCAACGGAATTGCTAGAAAAGACCCCCGCCGGATGAAATTAGCAAAAAAGACCCCTCAGCCGTGGCTGCAGGCGCGCCAGCCGTCACATGGCACCTGCCGCCATATCGGTAGGCGACATCATTGTTCATGGCACTATTCACACGGGGGGACGGGTTTATGCAGTAGAACGGCAACGGGACGCGAGTGAACAGTGATGTCGCCTCCCTGTGTGGTGGGCAATACTGTTCATGTTTTGAGATGAACAGTATTTCGAGAAAAAAATAAACAATAGCAGCAAAATTTGAAAATTTCTGAAATTTTGCACCCACTTAGAACACTCGATCGTCTTTCCTGACAAAAAAATTCAGGTTTTTTTGAATTTTTCTGCTATTGTTTTCAAAAAATTTGGAAAGTATTGTTCATCCTGTATGAACAGTGAACAGTGCGGCCGCCTCCTGGTGTGGCGGCAACACTGTTTAGTCGTGCCCGTTCCCATTCTGCTGTGTCAAAACCGGCCGCCCGCGTAAACATTGACATGAGCAGTGTTGTCGCCTACCGGTGTGGCGGCAGGTGCCACGTGTCGGCTGACGCGCCTGCCGCCACGGCTGAGGGGGTCTTTTTTGCCAGTTTCATCCGGCGTTGGGCAGGTGGTCCTTTTGAACAAAAAAACCGTCCCTACGTGTTGTCTCGCTGAAAACTGGAAAAGATGAGCCGTCTCGTCCGCTGTTTAATCAATGCATTGTCAGCTGGAGGATTCCCTCCGACCGCAATGCCCGGCCTATTCTTCCTCTCGAGTGCTTTGCAACACGAGTCATGCTACACTCAGGAGTTTCTAACATGACTCATGTAGAAGAACCGGGTGGGTCAGTTCGTAACATAAGTCATGTTTCGCTCGTGAGTTTGCAACAAGACCCATGTTGCAAACCGGTTCGCCAAGGTTCGAGCCACCGCGGTCTCTTTGCAACAAGGCACATGTTGTGAAGCCCCCCTTTCAACACGACGCATGTTGCGAAGCCCACCAGCTTAAAGCATTCTACCTCGGCGACCTTCCCATATGCCGCAGCACCAGCCAGGCCTAACCCTAGACCGTGGTGGCGACAACCCTGCGGCACCGCCGGCAGGCCTCGCAATAGCCTCGGCTGCCTCTGATTCATACATCGCTTGCAGCAGCCGCTGGCTTAGCAGGGACATTCGGCTTGGTGTTGAGACGGTGCGAGCTGCGAGATTGATGGATTTGGGGAATGACACGTATGAGATGAAGACGATGTATGCGGAGGGTTGTTTGTAGACGGTTGGTGTGACACGTGCCTACGCATAGGGGATGTTGTTCAAGCCAGCGCAATGCACGTGTGTCGCACGATCACGTCGATTGATTACAATCATTTCCTAAACAAGAAAGAGAAATATTAATATGTTCCCAACTATTGTGGACCATTCATTATGATTCAAGGGTCTAAATTGGTAATAGGTCACCCAACACTTATATTTCTTACAAAACCCTGTATAAACGTATTACTACCATACGAAGATTATATTTCTTATAAAACCCCATAATAGGTCACCCAACACTTAATATTTTTGTATTTTAAAAATAAAAGTACCTATAAAAGTTGTTGGACGAAGATTCTTATGCTAAAAATTGAAATGGTGTTCATAGGTTTACCAAGTGCATCTCCCCAATACACAAAAGTATGATAGGTAACATAATGATATGAAAAAGGGCACAGTAAAATATTTCATGCTCATGCTAAACATATGAATGTGTTGATTCTTAATAGGCAGTATGTCCAAAATACTGCCCAAACACCCTGTTCATGTTATAGCTAAATAGCCCATCCATAGATCGAGGTCTCTCGTCACCATCTAGACTTTAAGTGTAAACACGGGTAATTCCTTTTAGCAAGATAACATACTGTTATTTATGGGACTCAATTGAATTCTCTAAGAAACCATTACCTTTAGTGGCAACAATTTAGTACAAGTTATTTCCATTTTCTGTCACTACGGTAGTTTACTTGCAAGATTTAACCCAACTAATGAACATATCTCCTACTACTGATTGCCGATCTAAACTGGTCGGGACTAAATAAGCAACCATAGAGAAATATACATCTATAGGTCAAACATAAAGGCATCCATGGATCTGAAGGTAAATACATAATTTATCAAATGATCTACATAAATAAATGTGCATCTTTGAAGCCCTTGTTAGTCCTCACCCCACTGGATATGATCTCACACATTTTGTTAAGCATAAACGTGGGCAGGTAAGGTTGCCACTTCGTGTTCCCCTTTACAAACACCTATGTCTTCTCATCCTTCATGGTTGTCTTATGAGTAGTAGAACTAGCAGCATTAGGCATTGCCACCACAAATGATGGCTTCCTAACAGGACCCTCGAACACATCTGGATCCGAAGGCATCTACTCGCACACAGTCTTGAAGTCATGAAGTGGCTTTGGATAAGGCAATGGCCTGACTATAGTTTTTGGTGCTCATGTCCTGCAATATTTAGCATCACGACTAGTTTAACACACGACACATGGACAAGAGGGAAGCAGAAACCATACTAGATATGGAGCCCCAACCATGGACTGGTCTTCAAGACCAAAGCAAACCATTGAGTTCAACAAACTATTACACCTACATATGGACCATATATACTTACATACTAGCATCCTAAACATGCTCCGGTCATCAAGCTATTACCACATCCACCATAGAGTCATCAAAAACGACATGGAAAACAACATGAAAATCATCAAAGCCTACAAGCAATTCATCACCACTATCTACCATAACATCACGTGCTCATATATCTATAGTCTACCATAGTACCACATGCTCACGGATCTACTCTATCACATTCTCATAGATCTGAGATTGAACAAGTAGGGCGAGGGGAGTAATCGATCTTACAACCACGGGTGGAGCACGATGGTGGCGCATGACAGGTAGAAGGAGAGGACGAAGAAGAGTCTCCGCCGACCAGAGAAGATGCACGGCTTACCTGCTCGTCGGTGATAAATCCTTCTGACAGAGAGCTTGAAGGGGGACATGGTGGTTACGGTTTTCATGGGAGCCAAAGGGAGCTAAATGGGGAACCTGATTCAGTGGGATTTAACCCAATCCCCCCCCCCCCAGAATGTGCGCGAGCTCACACCATCTCCCTGCTCACATGATCTTGAAACGTCTCCATCATATCTATATTATTTTTATTATTTCATGCCATTATTTTATATTTTCACGGACTTTTGGCAACAATTTATATTATTTCTGTGACAAGCATATTGATATAGTGCCCATTGCCAATTCCTGGTTTTTGGATGTTTTGTATTTCGCAGAAAATCCATATCAAACGAAGTCCAAATGCAATAAAAGGTTACGATGATTTTTTATGTAGTATATGGGATTTTTTTGGGTTCAAGAATCAACAAAAGGGGCGGCTCACAGTCCCCACGAGCTCACACCACGTGCCCCTACACTAGGGCGCACTAGGCAAGCTTGTAGACACCTCGAAGGTCGGTTGGGGTGTCCTTCGGCCATAAGGAAGCTAATATCTGGATAGAAATCCCCTCAAAAATTTAGCTCGGTCGGAGTTACGGATCTCCGGATATTTCAAAAATGGTGAAGGGCAAAAAAAACAATATTGTGAAACAGAGAGAGAAATCCAATCTCAGAGGGGCTCCTACCCTCCGGAAGCCATGGCAGCCATGGACCAGAGGGGAAACCCTTCTCCCATCTAGGGGGTCCAAGGAAGAAGAAGGGCTCTCTCTCCCCTCTCTCCTGGTGGCGCCGGAGTGCCCGTCGAGGGAACCATCATGGCGGGGATATATTCCAAAAACTTCGTCGTCTTCCTCAACACCACCATCACCTTCCATCAGTGGCCCGCTCTCTCGCAACCCGTTGTACCCCCTACTTGAACATGGTACTTTATGCTATGTATTATTATCCAATGATGTGTAGCCATCCTATGGTGTTTGAGTAGATTCCTTTTGTCCTATGGGTTGATTGATGAGCTTGATTGGTTTGAGTTACGTGTTTTATTTTTGTGTTGTCCTATGGTGCTTTCCGTGCCATGCACACATGGGGGATTCCCACTGTAGGGTCTTTGTAAGGGCATGTCCCTTCCTATGTGGTTATTGTGATTGATGACAATGCGTTTGCGGACTAATCGTATGTGCTAAATATTTCAGAGATTAATCCATTGGCACGAGACAGTTATCTCCCCTCAAAGCTTTAAGCTGAAGACGTGCGTCTTCCTCGGTTTTTGTTTGGTGGACTTGAGTCGTAGGAGACACTGTACTATCAAGAGGGGGTCCACATTGGAAAGGCTAGGGTGGAATCAGCACGTACACTTCTTTTCGGCACCCTCAGCTCATTTCTTGTCTTGGAGCTCTCGAGTCTTCTGAAGTGCAGGTTTTGTTGATGGGAGCGATAGTACCGCCGCTGGCGCGGTAGTACCTCCTATGACCACCAAGCGTTAGTACCGCTGCACAGCGCGGTAGTACCGCTTGGGCATATGCGGTAGTACCGCTCCAGTCTGGCTCCGCTACCGTGTCGATTCGAGAGGGCATTTTCTCATGTCGGATTTTACGGTAGTAGCAGCGGTAGTAGCAGTGGTAGTGCCGCTTATAAGCGGTAGTACCGCTGCCACCACCGCGGCTACTACCCCTCCCCTCTACTAAGCCTCGACTTTTTCACTACGCGGTAGTACCGCTGGGGGCCGCGGTAGTACCGCTCCACCCAACGGTAGTACAGTTCTGTGCGGGGAGATATGGGGATAACGGTTCACTTATCCCCCCTCCTCACTATATAAAGGGGTCTTCTTCCTCAAGAAGACTTATCTCTTCTCCCCAAAGCTCCATTGTTGCTCCAAAAGCATATTTTCGCCCAATCTCTCTCCCTAGCGAATCAAACTTGTTGATTTTCTAGGGATTGGTTGAGAAGGCCCAGATCTACACTTCCACAAAGAGAAATTTGATTCCCCCCACTAATCCCTTGCGGATCTTGTTTCTCTTGGGTATTTGAGCACCCTAGATGGTTGAGGTCACCTCGAAGCCATATTCCATTGTGGTGAAGCTTCATGGTTTCGTTGGGAGCATCCAATTAAGTTGTGGAGATAGCCCCAACCATGTTTGTAAAGGTTCGGTCGCTGCCTTCAAGGGGAATCACGGCATCTCGCATTTTGTGAGCGCGTGAGGAGAATACGGTGGCCCTAGTGGCTTCTTGGGGATCATTGTGCCTCCACACCGCTCGAACGGAGACGTACTTCCCCTCAAAGGGAAGGAACTTCGGTAACACATCCTCGTCTCCACCGGTTCCACTCTTGGTTATCTCTTACCTTTACTTGTGCAAGCTTTATTGTGTTAGTTCCTTGTGCTTGCTTGTGTGCTTGTAATTGTTGCATCATATAGGTTGCCAACGTAGTTGCACATCTAGATAACCTATTTTGTTGTTAAGTTTAATTTGGTCAAGAAAAGCTAAAATTTGGTAGTTGCCTATTCACCCCCCCCCTATCTAGTCAACCATATCGATCCTTTCAATTGGTATCAGAGCCTCTCTCTTTATTAAGGACTTTACCGTCCAAAGAGTATGGGTGACAACGTAGTCGAGACGGATGAGCACTCCAGTGGGAATCTGTCCTTGTCTACGTCCAATGGGGACCCTCGGTCACTCGTTAGGAGTTCAATGCGGCTTTGGACACATTGAAAACCTCCATGACGACCGAGGTCAAAGGCATTGTCACATCCCTAGCTTCTGTCACTGGCTAGTGCTAGCATCTGGTGTTGCATCATGTTTACTTTACACAGAAAGTTGGAATGGGGATAACAGAAACTCCCAGTACCACCCAAATCAACTAGGGTTACTAAAATACTTTTCCAATGAACCTGAAATGCCCTCCTAAAATGTTCATCATTTTTTGAATTGGTCTAGAACCTCTCCCAAAAATGGTGCACAAATTTCTAGGTCATCCAAAGGTCAGTGGATTAAACCATATGTTATTTGAATTTGGGAATTTAAATGCTAGTAAATATTTTAAATGTCCAAATAATCCTAAACTGAAATGTTCCATGCTGGATTTATTCTATACAGTGGGCATGTGCAGTTTGGTGATTTTTGAAAGGGTCTAGGTATTTTTAATAAAGCCCTAAAGTCTACATAATAATAGAAAACAGAAACAAACAGAAAAAAAAGAGAGAGAGACTTACCTGGGCACTTACCTGGCCTGGCCCAGCATGGCCCAGCCCAACTGGCCGATGCCAGTCATAATCCTCCTCTCGCCAGAGGGACGGAGGGCGTGTGCCCGCGGCACGCCGGCCACCTCCTGCTTCCATCGCGACGCCTCCGACCTTCTAGTCGTGCCACGAAGACGTCCACGGCCCCCTCGTTCCACCTCACCTCCCCGCACTCACTTTCTCCTCGCTCCCCAGCTCCTCCTCGCCATGGTCGAAACCACCACGGCCTCACCGGCGAGCACCACCGTGACCACCGCCTCTCCCTCGCCCCCTGGAACTGCCCATGAGCTTCATCTCCACGCGTTGGAGCTCGTCGCCGAGCCGCCCGATGCCAGGAGCCCCTGGAGTGCCATCGTCGACCTCGTCTTCTTCCTCGGCCACAGGAGATCGCCGCCGGGATTCCGACGCCGTCCGGCCTCCGCCGAGCCTGCTGAGACCTCCGACAGACCCCCTGTGAGCCCCTCCATCGTTCCCCTCTCTCGCCTCTGTCGATCTCGACCCCTAACCACGCCAGTCACCATGCCCGAGAACCCCTCGCCGCCGGCAATGTTGCCGCCGTCGTTCTAGCCCCCGCCGCTCGTGTCCGAGTTCACCACTGCACTCAGTGCACCCCCGCGCGTCGAATTCGGCCACCGGTTGCTCCTGTTGTGCGCTGCAACACCGTCTCCGCCGCAGCCAGAACTCCGGTGCCGACGCGAGCTTGATTCCGACGAGCTCCGGCCACCTCAACCCCTGCCGCCTACTCCACTGCATGCGGGCGAATCCCAGCTCCACGTAGATGCCCTCCGCCGGCCATTTGGTCGCCGGAGGAGGAAACCCGAGCACCACCGCCGCATTTGGTCTCGCCGGCGTCGAGTGATACGTCCAAAACGTATCTATAATTTCTGCTTGCTCCATGCCTCTTTTGTGTGATATTGCTATGATATTTATACACTTCCATACACTTTTGATCATATTTGGACTAAGCTATTAACTCAGTGCACCCCAGTGCCAGTTTCTGTTTTCTACTGTTTTTATATTTCAGGTTTTCCCATTACGTAAACTGCCAGAAAAATCCCGGAAAAATTATATAAAAAATCAGCGTTCCGGAAGCTTCCTTGCGGCCAAAGTAGGGCCGGAGGGGGGCCACCAGGGCTCCAGGCGCCCTGGTGGCGCGGCCCCCCTCCTGGCCGCGCTGGGGGGGGGGGCGCCTGGGCCCCCCAGGTCTCCGCTGATGCCCCCCTTTGGCATATATTTACACCGCGTCCCGAAACCCTCGAGGACGAAACCCTTTTTCGCGATCTCATCTCTGTTCCGCCGCCGCCGCGCTTCCAAGATCGAGAGCACCAGGAGAACTCTTCCCGGCACCCTGCCGGAGGGGAGGATCATCACCGGGAGCCTCTCCACCACCATGGACGCCTCCCGGATGAGTTGTGAGTAGTCTCCCTTGGACCATGGGTCCATGACCAGTAGCTATGTGATGTTCCCCTCCCCTCTTTGTTCTTCACTAATTAGACCTCGTGAGCTGCCCTACATGATCGAGGCACATATGTAATCCTTATGTTGTTGCTATGATGAGTTTGCTGGGATCTGATGGATTGTGAGATTATGTTCAGATTGTGTGTGAGTAATATATTTGATTTACCTCTTTTATATCTATGTTCTTGAGTAATTCTTGCATGTTCTCCGTTGCTGTTTATTGCTTTGGCCAAGTAGTAGGTAGTAACTCCAAGAGGGAACGTTATGCTTGATTGTGGGTTCATGCCCCTCGATGACTAATTTGAGTGACAGAAACATGAGTCTAGGGGATGTGTTGTTGCCACAAGGGGGAAAACAACGGTGCTTGTACTCGCGGGTGCAAGGATTGTTTACTTTACGCAAAGTTCTTTTAATGCAGTTGTCTGTTGCTTTGAGTTTACACTATGGGTGGGACTCGCAACTTAATACCAGCGAGATGTTCTGGATAGATATCTCAAGGTGGATGATTAGTAGTAGATGCAGATGGATTTCGGTCTACTTACCTTGGCGTACCGCCCATGCTTTTGAGCCTCAACCTTTCTTGCAGCATAGTTAGCATTGGTTTGCGCACATAATTCTGTCAATTGCCCAGCTGTAATTCGTTTACCTCACATAGCTGTTTTATCGTCTTTTGGGAGAGAGACATCACTAGTGAACATCATGGGACCCCGGTCCATATTACCATCATCGATCACATCTGCTATTTACTTTCTGCTTTTACTTACTAGTTGCAATTATACCTATCACTATTATCTCTTGCGTTTGATCCTTTGTAAACGACAAGGCCGGAGGGATAGACAACCTCTCTGTACTCGTTGGGAGCAAAGTTATTTGTTTCTGTGTGCAGGTCCAGTTAATTGCTAAGTATCTGGCGCCATTAGTAGTTGACACCTTCTTGTTGAACCTTGGAGTCTCAGGGGAATTCGATCATTGGTATCTTTGCCAAGGGAAAACTACCGCTACACTGCATCTCAAACCTTCCACTTGGGGTAACTAACGAGGGGCGAGAAGCCATCAAGCAAAGTTTTCTGGCGCCGTTGCCGGGGACTCCACTCTTCAGGATAGGGGAGTTGCACGCTATCTTTTACCTTTGCTTTTTAGTCTTGTTAGTTTACCTTTCAGGTTTTGCTTTAGTATCCTTTATCAAAAATCACAAAAATAGTTGTCTTGCTTGCTTGCTGCTATGGGTTCCACCAAAAACACTAAATGGGAGGAGTACACCCCTTCTTCCATCACGCCAATCACCACTGTCGGGATCTACAAAAGTAATAAACCTTGCGATTATGTTAGTCTTAATGGAGAGTTATGCCCATGGCATGGTCTTCCAGGAAAAGAGTATGAGCCTCAGTTTAAAGTTGCTCCTATGCTTCCCCAAACTTGGGAAGACGTTCAAACTCTTATAATAGAGAGCAATTCAAACAAAAAAGATGACACTACAATTCTGCTCAGTAATGATAAAATTGATTTTGATAATTGTAGTATCTCGGAAGTTGTCACCTTTTTACAAAGAATGGCTAAAGATCCCCAAACTAGCACACTTAACCTTGCCTTCACAGAGCATATCACTAATGCTCTCATCAAAGCTAGGGAGGAGAAACTTAGGATAGAAGCCTCCATACCTAGAAAGCTAGAAGATGGTTGGGATCCTATGATTAAAATTAAGTTGAATAACTTCTCTTGCTATGCTTTATGTGATGTTGGAGCTAGTACCTCCGTTATGCCCAAAAGAATATATGATATGATTAAATTGAAACCTTTTGATTCTTGTTCTTTTGGTGTTCGTCTTGTTGATTCTTCCATAAAGAAACCTTTGGGGAGGATCGACGATGTTCTTATCATTGTCAATGACAATTATGTTCCCGTTGATTTTACTATTATGGATATTGAATGTGAACCTTCTTGTCCAATTATTTTGGGACGTCCTTTTCTTCGCACCGTTGGTGCCATCATTGACATGAAAGAGGTGAATATAAAATTCCAATTTCCTCTCAAGAAAGGGATGGAACACTTCCCTAGAAAGAATGTTAAGTTACCTTTTGAGTCCGTTATACGGGCTAGCTATTATTTTACTCTTGATAAGACTTGATCTCTTTGCATTATGCCTAGCTTAAAGGCATAAAAGAAAGCGCTTTTGGGAGGCAGCCCACAATGAATAAAATTTTATTTTGCTTTTGTTGTGTATTGATGTTGTTACTACAGTAACATCATCATTGTATCTTTACTTTTCAGCTTTGTGCCAAGTTTAGCCTCTGATTGCAAGAAAGTTCAAAAGTTGTGACGTGCTGTCCAGGAAACAGATTCTGTCCTTGGATAGAAAAATTCGTATAAAATCAACAGATCATCTTTTTGGTCTGAATTTTTTCGACAGCGTGCTCTATATAATTGTCTTTCGGGCGTCTGTTCTGAGTTTTTTGATTTGAGTTGCAGAAGTGCCCCGAAAAAAATCATTTACTACCTGCTGGTCTGTTTTTCACAGATTCTGTCCTGTTTTGCCTTTCCTTCATTTTGCAAACCTTGAGCTTGCTTTTTCTTTGCAAAAACCTTTTGGCAATCTTGAGAAACAGTAGACCTTCAAGAATATTCTTATTTCCAGCAAGGAAAAATTATTTTATTATGGGTACTAACCTCGCTAATCAGATTATGATGAGTTATGTATGAAGGGAGTTTTCAAGTGTGCGAGGGAAGATGATAAAAAGATTCAGGAGTGTTAAACGCTCAAGCTTGGGGATGCCCCCATGCACCCCCAAGAAATATTCAAGAAGACTCAAGCGTCTAAGCTTGGGGATGCCCCCGCGCATCCCCTTCTCCATCAACAATTATCAGTTCGTCTTTCGTTCCACTATATTTTTATCACTTCATGTGTTATGTGCTATGCTTGGAGCGTCTTGCTTTTAGTTTCGTTTTTAGTTTTCTTTAGCTTTGCTTGCTGTTCATAATGAGTTGGAACTCAGCTTTCTTTGTGTGGGAGAGAAACACGCTCCACTTCAACCTAGAACATAACATAGAATTTTCATGTCTATCTTTGCTGTGTGTGTTCTTGGTCTTTCAATAGCTACTGTCATGCTTAGCTCTTAGTTTTCATGCTTATCTTTTTAAAGAGCTTTTGTTTAGTTGGTCGCTGGAACTCTCTTTAGTTATCATGCTTATCTTATTAAGAGAGTTGGCTTCTGTTGCATTGGTTGATATGTCTATGATAAAATGCTATGTGCATAATGATGCTTAGTAGTTCATGTTTTCTTATGGTTAGTCTCAAATAGCTGGGGGGTTCTCAATGTGTTATTGGAGTACCAACATGATTTGTTTGCCTATGATGTGGTATGGTTTAGTGATATCTTCCTTCAAGAATTTATTTTGATTGACTTGGCGTATGCTCACGCATATTTAAGACTGTAAAGAAAGTCTATCAAGCCTTGATGATCTTTAATTTCTGAGTAGCGATATAACTTCCATGCCTGATTCAATGTTGCTTTGCGCTCTGCATGATTATGACCGTCATTGCTCTTTTAGTTGGTCGCTCCCAGTCTTTTGCTAACCTTCGCCTGTACTAAGCGGACTGACTGCTTGTGCATCCAAAATCTTTTAAACCAGTTATGCCATATGAGTCCACCATACCTTCCTATACATGGTATTTACCTGCCATTCCTAACGAAGACTTTCATGTACCATCTCGAAATTATTCAAAAAAGCATTTCTCTTTTGTGCTTGTTTTAGTTCATGAGGAAGTAGTAGTTAATTCATGATCTTTTTAAGTTGGACAAGCTTCACCCCGGGATTGCATGTCTAATATGCAAACCCATAATACGAGAAGGAACTGGCATAGAGTGCGCCCGGCTCATTAAAAAATTATACAACAAACAAACCCTCCTTCACGCTTTGTTCATGAGAAATCAGAAAACTTTGGCAGTGATAAACAAAGGAGATTAAGAGGATGTGATCGTCCTCATTCGGGAGCCGTTCCTCGAAACTTGTCCAGCTCAAGAAGTGATTGAGTTATCTGCTAGCACTCGTTGACGAAACATGCATATTCAAAAAAATAATTATTACCTCTGTTTTAAAACCAAGAGCTCTGGTACATGTTTAGTTTTTGTTTCCGACCACGGGTTTTCAACCTTGCCATCAAAAGCCATAGCTCGAGAGTCTCCACCTCCTTTAAAGCACCAACTACTGAGAGCATGATTGTCATTCTGAGTGTAATGTGCATTGTCCCAAAGTAGCATTGTCTTTTGCATGATTATGATATCGTTTATTCTGAAATCATTGTATCTAGTCATCACTTAAACCTTGGAGGTGCCCCTGCATTTATGTTTTGCTTCACCAAAGGGGGCAAGCGAGGTACCACTTTATCATATTTGCACACCATGCTCATTACAAATCTATTGAGTGTTTCAGTATCATATTGTAAAACTTTCAGTTCTTTGTGATTTTCTCATAAGGCAACTTAATTACTACAGATTCATTGTCTCAAGCACTTGTCATGTGACTGTAAAAAGTTCTTATATGGTTAATAGCATGTCACCATAGAAATTATGCTTGTTATCATTTACCTACTCGAGGACGAGCAGGAATTAAGCTTGGGGATGTTGATACGTCCAAAACGTATCTATAATTTCTGCTTGCTACATGCCTCTTTTGTGTGATATTGCTATGATATTTATACACTTCCATATACTTTTGATCATATTTGGACTAACCTATTAACTCAGTGCACCCCAGTGCCAGTTTCTGTTTTCTGCTGTTTTTGTATTTCAGGTTTTCCCATTACGTAAACTGCTAGAAAAATCCCGGAAAAATTATATAAAAAATCAGCGTTCCGGAAGCTTCCTTGCGGCCAAAGTAGGGCCGGAGGGGGGCCACCAGGGCTCCAGGCGCCCTGGTGGCGCGGTCCCCCTCCTGGCCACGCCGGGGGGGCGCCTGGGCCCCCGAGGTCTCCGCTGATGCCCCCCTTTGGCATATATTTACACCGCGTCCCGAAAACCTCGAGGACGAAACCCTTTTTCGCGATCTCATCTCTGTTCCGCCGCCGCCGCGCTTCCAAGATCAGGAGCACCAGGAG
Source organism: Secale cereale (assembly GCA_902687465.1). NCBI lineage: Eukaryota > Viridiplantae > Streptophyta > Magnoliopsida > Poales > Poaceae > Secale > Secale cereale. The sequence goes on along the minus strand of LR738710.1, from coordinate 220,417,476 downwards.
AACTCTTCCCGGCACCCTGCCGGAGGGGAGGATCGTCACCGGGAGCCTCTCCACCACCATGGACGCCTCCCGGATGAGTTGTGAGTAGTCTCCCTTGGACCATGGGTCCATGACCAGTAGCTATGTGATGTTCTCCTCCCCTCTTTGTTCTTCACTAATTAGACCTCGTGAGCTGCCCTACATGATCGAGGCACATATGTAATCCTTATGTTGTTGCTATGATGAGTTTGCTGGGATCCGATGGATTGTGAGATTATGTTCAGATTGTGTGTGAGTAATATATTTGATTTACCTCTTTTATATTTATGTTCTTGAGTAATTCTTGCATGTTCTCCGTTGCTGTTTATTGCTTTGGCCAAGTAGTAGGTAGTAACTCCAAGAGGGAACGTTATGCTTGATTGTGGGTTCATGCCCCTCGATGACTAGTTTGAGTGACAGAAACATGATTCTAGGGGATGTGCTATTGCCACAAGGGGGAAAACAACGGTGCTTGTACTCGCGGGTGCAAGGATTGTTTACTTTACGCAAAGTTCTTTTAATGCAGTTGTCTGTTGCTTTGAGTTTACACTATGGGTGGGACTCGCAACTTAATACCAGCGAGATGTTCTGGATAGATATCTCAAGGTGGATGATTAGTAGTAGATGCAGATGGATTTCGGTCTACTTACCTTGGTGTACCGACCATGCTTTTGAGCCTAAACCTTTCTTGCAGCATAGTTAGCATTGGTTTGCGCACATAATTCTGTCAATTGCCCAGCTGTAATTTGTTTACCTCACATAGCTGTTTTATCGTCTTTTGGGAGAGAGACATCACTAGTGAACATCATGGGACCCCGGTCCATATTACCGTCATCGATCACATCCGCTATTTACTTTCTGCTTTTACTTACTAGTTGCAATTATACCTATCACTATTATCTCTTGCGTTTGATCCTTTGTAAACGACAAGGCCGGAGGGATTGACAACCTCTCTGTACTCGTTGGGAGCAAAGTTATTTGTATCTGGGTGCAGGTCCAGGTAATTGCTAAGTATCTGGCGCCATTAGTAGTTGACACCTTATTGTTGAACCTTGGAGTCTCAGGGGAATTCGATCCTTGGTATCTTTGCCAAGGGAAAACTACCGCTACACTGCATCTCAAACCTTCCACTTGGGGTAACCAACGAGGGGCGAGAAGCCATCATCTAGCCGTCGGCGGGATTAGCCCGTTTGACCTGGGGTTTGACTCCCCTGGGTCAATGACAAGTGGGGCCAGCTTCTAATTAATTTGGTTGAGTGCCAAAATTAGTACAAACTCGTCTCTTAAGTTAATGAGTCACTGATACGTGGGGCCCAGCCTCTGTTAACTTTTAGTTTAGTGTTAAACTTAATTAGTTAGTACTGTGACACTGGTTTGACCTGGACCAGCCCCTGTTGACTGCTGACATCACAATGACGTCATGCTGACGTAGTAAGTGTTTTTTGGAATTTAAAATAAATCTTAAATGATTTATTTATTTCAGAAAATAGCTAAAACTTCTAAAAATCACAGAAAATAATCTATAACTCCAATGAAAATAATTTATATAAGAAAAATGATCAGAAAAATTCAAGGAATCTGTTTATGGCATTTTCATGCATGTTTGAACAAGTTAAACCTGCTAATCAGGTCAAATCAATTAAATGACATTTGAATAACCACATGTGGAGTTTGAATTTGAACCTTTGGTTCAAACCAACTTCATTTAATATGGTTGCTAGTTGCATTAGCCCAATCAACAGCATATTGCCATGTCATGATCATGCATTATATTGTCGCATTGCATTGATTGTGTTCTTTGTCTGTTGCCGGTGTTTGTTCCCTCTCAGTAGACGTGTTCCGACGATGTGATCGATGACACAGATGAAGAGCTTTACTATCTTCTGTAGTGCCAGGCAAGCAAAACCCCCTTGTCATTCTGATACAAACCCACTCTCTCGCTCCTGCTCTATTTTACTGCATTAGGACAACAACGATTCATCTGTTACTTGCTGCGGTTGTTGAACCCCTTATCCTCTGCATGACATGTCATTGCCACAGTAAATAGATGAAACCCACTAGCATGAGTAGGAGTTGTTTGAGCCCTGATGTGCCTACTCATTCATGCTTGTTGTCGTGCCTGCTATTGCTTAGAGTTGTGTCAGGTCTGATTCATCTTGGATGAATTGGAATGGTGATGAACATGTCCTACTGTGTGTGAGCTAAGTGTGTGAACACGATTTGGTAAAGGTAGCGGTGAGAGGCCATGTAGGAGTACATGGTGGGTTGTCTCATTGAAGCCATCCTCAGGAACTGAGTTCTGTGTTTGTGATCCTTGAAACAGCTACTACCATGCATTGGGCCCTCAAATATGACCCCGCTCGACTTCTTAACCACCCTAGTCCTCTGTACAGGAGTTGAAAGTAGTTTCTGGTGTTTGTAGTATGCTGGAGGCCGTGGGCAGCGCCGACCGGAGGGGTGGGCTGTGATGCGGTAGGCACGTGGCCGGGTATGCCGGGCGCCCGTTTGGTGTCGCGGAACCCTGTACATATCGTTCGGGGCCGTATGTGGAAACCTCGGTCAGACTCCCTGCGGATGGAACCTGAATAGGCGATAAACCTGGACTAGAGACTTGAGGGTTTACGTAGGTCATGGTCTACACCCACGTCGGCTTTCGCTTGAAGTCTGTCGAGCACATGTCGTGTGCAGACGCTAAGTGGTGGAAACATGTATGAAGAAGTACACCCCTGCAGGGTTAACATCATCTATTCGAATAGCCGTGTCCGCGGTAATGGACTTCTGGGTTGCCTATAACAGTTCATAGACAAGTGGAAGTGGATACTCTAAAAAGCGCAAGATAAGCGTGAGTGCTATGGATGGCCTTCTCGTAGGGAGACGTTAGCGGATCCATAGTGGTGTATTAGTTGGTGAATATGTGGACTCGTGTGCGCCACCTCAAAGAGAGTTACTTGCAGTCGTAGTTCGGGATAGCCACCGAATTAAAGCTGGCTTGCTGCAGTCAAACTCCACCACCCCTATGTTGATACTAATGCATATGTAGCTAGTTCTGATGTAAGTCTTGCTGAGTACCTTTGTACTCACGTTTGCTTAATTTATGTTATTGCAGAGAGACTCCAGTCTCACTAGTGGTTCCACTTGGACTTCGACGTTTAGCTTGTTACCTCAGCTACGATCTTGTACCCTTGGGAGGGTCTTGTAGATAGTCAGGCTTCATAGCCTTTTTCATTTGTAGTTGTCTGTACTCAGACATGTTATGCTTCTGTTGCCTGTATGCTCTGTATGTTGGCTCATGTGACCTCTGTTTGTAATAAATGCTATGATGGCTCTTCTGGGCCTTTATCTATATGAGTTGTTGAGTTATGTTGTGATGCCATGTTGTACAACACATACTTGGATGTTATGCATACGTGTAATGTGTATTGCTATGTGTGGGATCCAACACCTAGTTGTTTACCCTTGGTAGCCTACCTTACAGGGAAATGTCTCCTAGTGCTTCCACTGAGCCTTGGTAGCTTGCTACTGCTCCGGAACACTTAGGCTGGCCGGCATGTGTCCTTCTTCGTTCATGTGTATGTCCGTTAGAGGAAATGTCACGCGTTGTTCCTTTAAGTCCTTGTAGCTTGCTACGACTTGGGTTCATACATTGATGACCGACAAGTTCATTGCTGGGTCATGTATGCATGTCTCTGCAATTTAGCGCCACTTTTGGTTTATAACTAGTCATGTCGGCCCGGGTTCTCTGTCATATGGATGCTAGCGAGACTATCATATACGTGTGCCAAAATGCGCAAACGGTCCCGGGGTAAACTAAACAGAACCTTCTGAGGGTCAAACGTAAGGCTCTTTTACTCCTTTACCCTATCATATACGTAAGGCTCAGTTTAGTTTCTACTACTTCTGTTTGTTCATCTGTTGGTCTCAGAACCTTGACATTATATTGTTAAGCGGTTATGCTACCCTTTTGGCTTGGATCTCAAAAGTATTTTCGAGCATTTATAGCCGTTATGTTGTCCGAGTTACCCAAGGTCTCTAAATAATCTGATGCATTTGCAAATCCCTTCTTCTTGTTCCCGATGCTCCTTTGGGCCAGATTAACCACACTAAATAGTGTGTTGAGGTACTCTGTTACCTCGACAAATATATTGGAGTTATTATTATGACCCTAGGTGTCGTAAAGAATCACCCAGTAATCTAGCAATACTCGGTATTCCCAGTGTGATGATTCCGGCCATCATTCTCGAAAGCATCCCGTGATGCCATTTAGTTAGTAGGCATTCTATTTCTGGGTTCCTAAGCCCAAGGTTCATTCCACTTACTTCATGTTAGTAGTATTTGCTCGTCCCTTTAGGATATTAGTAACCTTGTGATAGTCCTCGAGGTTCGTGGTATATCCTTCTTCCAATACCATGAACCATCCTTGGCAGAAGTTCTCCCGAACCAAAATATCACAATAAGAGTACTCTTGAGGAGTTCTGGATTATATATTGTGACTCTGTCAACTCTACCTTTCTGCATGGGTTATCCGGAAGAAATATGTTGAACTAGTTCGACATGCTACCTATGCATCCACAACTCAAAAGGCTATATGTTCTTTGAGTTGTCTCCTTTTAGTTGTATTCCGGCCTTCGTCTATCAGTTGATAGTCAAGAGTAGTCGTGCATTCGTGTTCATCGATGCCTTTTACTCTTGTGGTCCGTCAAGCCAATCTATTCTGGAATGACTAGGAGAAACAAACTCCAGTACCTTATCCATATCCAGGATTGGTTTAAAGAAGTTGTACTTCATAGATGAAGAATGCTAATCCAGCTTCTAATCTGTTCTACCTTGGAGTGTTACCCTCCTTTATGTCAAGAATGTCATGGGAATTGCACCACCTCCTATGAACTTTTGATACAGTAATACCCCTCACCATCATCGTTCATTCTCGGTATCCGTGTTATTGTAACCGGAATGCCGACCGGTGAATCGTGGTGTGTGAAATCAATACTCAAATGGACAATAACCTCATTCTTAGTGTGCTGGTTACTGAATCATCATTCTAAGATTGTTCGTGCTACCTAGTCCATTTTTTTGGTACACTCTTCGATCAATGAGTTAGGATTGTGTTAAGTCCTCGCTCATTTGATCATATCGTCTTGCCCTGAAAAGGAAGATTGTTCTCGAGCTTAGTAACATATCGGTGGTTCGTGATTTTTCGGTTATCTTTCCGGAAGTATCACCAGGTTGTTCCCTGACCGCTATGTTGAGTTCGTGATCAAGTTGGTTTCATATAAACCACCCCTTCTCCAAGAATCTATGTTGGATACCCTGAACTAGTTGGTTAAGCTAAACAACAACTTGGAGAGTTGGAAGATAAAGGCTTGCCTGACTTAGTTCCTTCCAAGGGATATCTTTTATGAGTGTGTTGAAGAAAGATGATATCTTGATCGATCGTTCCTTGTGATCAATTGTTGGACCTATTGTCTTGCCAAAACTTTGGTTTGAGTGTGGGCTATCCTCAAAACAAATCAGAACCAACGACGTTCTTAATGTTGTTTTACTCGTGGGTGCCCCCCGAGCATACCTCATTATATCTCTTGGTCTGACCAGTGCTACCACATTGTTCATATAAATTGTGGAATTCCATCTTCATGGATATCTCGATGACCCGTTGTTGAGCCCATCAACATCGTTTATCTTGATCATGATTCATGTCGAACATTTAAGTTAGTATTGGAAACTTATAAGCATTATCTTCATGTCCCATTCATGAAGCATACGTGCGAATGAAAGAAGTGACTTCCTCTAATTCATGAGCATTTGATGCAAGTTGCCACCGTGAATTTGAGAAAGCTTGTTTTTACCTCCTCTGGAATCATCCCAATTCAGTCATGCATACGCGCGAAGTATTCTATGGTCTGATAGACTGGTCATCTTCATTCCATATGTATCCCTAGCATACCAAGCCACTGATAGATTTGTTCAAGGAGAAGAAGTTCCTTCTTAAGAATCATGACTTATGTTAGGACTTCGCTATCCTTGATGATGGTTCCCCACCTGAACTCAGTAGTGTTTTATTGTAAGACTACTACGTGGCCATGCTTGTCTTGGACAACGTGTTCACATGTATGTAGCAGAACCAGCTCATGTTTTGGAGCTTGCTATCGTAGATCACTCCCCGAGAATCTCGCAATGCCTTCTCGTCGATTTGTGTTGCAAATTTTCATTTTCTTTCTAGACTCGATGAGTCTAGAATATCCTGACACCAACCAGAACTGAATCTTAGGCAGATATGACGGTTGGAGCATTTCCCAAGAACTATAATATTGGTCTCTCGATAACCGGTAAAGAGGATGTCGTGGCCAACACACCCAGCCGGAAGACCTATTGTTGTAGAATCTTGATTGAAGAAGTTAGCCACCTCCCCATAAGGATTTCGTAGGATTTACTTCCTAGTTGTTCCTGATGGAATTTTGTGCTCCTGAAGTCCGACCTTTTACTTGATGTTCTAGGTACCAAACCATTTTAATAAATGGGTTGCGCTAGCACATCAAGGAGAACATTATAAGCGGAGCGCTAAATGTCTCTCGGTCGATCATCCAGATTTTGCCCCTTGACTCCGCTAAGGTGAAATATGAGAAAGTGATATCTTCCTTTGCATCTGCATCGTCCATCGCTATTCATCATGGTCGTATGTTGTGTTGTCAGCACCATTGGCACGAATTATGGTAAACCTTCATGATTATGGAAATGCTCAAGTTCTTGAGAGCACGCACAAGCACTACGTGTTATCATCGACACTAACTGGGATTACTCCTAGTCTCTTTGGTTATGCTATAAACCCTCAAGAGTAGATTTACTCTCTACTGTTGGGATTCACCCTAGTTACCAGAATCATTCCCTGCATTTGCATTTTGTTCCCAGCTTGCACCGCCAATGTGCCAATTTTCCATGGGTTGCCTTTCTCAGCCACTGCTGTTCAGGATTATCTTCAGAAGTGGACTTGCCATGGGTTCCATCCATTTCCGATGATAACCAAAATCATCCCTTCTGTTGTCTTCAACAAGGTAGTCCACATCATCCATTCTGGCCCGAGAATGTCATTCTTTCAGACTCCGTCAAACGATCGTATGTGATTTGCCTCCGGTTGGTATAGAGAGTTTCAATGATCTCTATATCAAAAGTAGTTCTTTTTGCCACTTAAGGGAATAATTCTACGTGTCATCTTATCTAAGGTGCCCCGTCTGGTGACATTGATCACCATCTTCCTAGGTGTGGAATTATTGCCGCCAAGTGAATCTTCAGCATTTGTTTCACTCCATCCCTCTGGATGTTTGTTCCGTGTCTCAGCTCAAGAGATGTTTCAACGTCTCACTCCATGAGTTGATCTAAAGTTGCTCGATCTTTCAGAAGATCAATTTTGTAGAGTTTCTTTCGTCGTCACCGTGTTGGACAAAGACATCGAAATCAACATGATGCAAGCAATCAACATCTCCGAGAAGGGCAGTTGGATCATGAAGATCGTGTTGTTAGCTTTGTGTCCCCTCTGATTTCTTACCTCACATCTTGAATCTCGGGACGAGATTCTTGTTTAGTGGGGGTGAGTTGTCACATCCCTAGCTTCTGCCACTGTCTAGTGCTAGCATCTGGTGTTGCATCATGTTTACTTTACACAGAAAGTTGAAATGGGGATAACAGAAACTCCCAGCACCACCCAAATCAACTAGGGTTACTAAAATACTTTTCCAATGAACCAGAAATGCCCTCCTAAAATGTTCATCATCTTTTGAATTGGTCTAGAACCTCTCCCAAAAATGGTGCACAAATTTCTAGGTCATCTAAAGGTCACTGGATTAAACCATATGTTATTTGAATTTGGGCATTTAAATGCTAGTAAATATTTTAAATGTCCAAATAATCCTAAACTGAAATGTTCCATGCTGGATTTATTCTATACAGTGGGCATGTGCAGTTTGGTGATTTTTGAAAGGGTCTAGGTATTTTTAATAAAGCCCTAAAGTCTACAGAATAATAGAAAACAGAAACAAATAGAAAGAGAGAGAGAGAGAGAGAGAGAGAGATACATGGGCACTTACCTGGCCTGGCCCAACACGGCCCAGCCCAACTGGCCGATGCCAGTCATCCTCCTCCTCTCGCCAGAGGGACGGAGGGCGTGTGCCCGCGGCATGCCGGCCACCTCCTGCTTCCACCGCGACGCCTTCGACCTTCTAGTCGTGCCACGAAGACATCCACGGCCCCCTCGTTCCACCTCACCTCCCCGCACTCACTTTCCCCTCGCTACCCAGCTCCTCCTCGCCATGGACGAAACCACCACGGCTGCGCCGGTGAGCACCACGGTGACCACCGCTTCTCCCTCGCCCCCTGGAACTGCCCACGAGCTTCGTCTCCACGCGTTGGAGCTCGTCGCTGAGCCGCCCGATGCCAGGAGACCCTGGAGCGCCGTCGTCGACCTCGTCTTATTCCTCGGCCACAGGAGATCGCCGCCGGGATTTCGACGCCGTCCGGCCTCCGCCGAGCCTGCTGAGACCTCCGACAGACCCCCTGTGAGCCCCTCTGTCGTTTCCCTCTCTCCCCTCTGTCGATCTCGACCCCTAACCACGCCAGTCACCAAGCCCGAGAACCCCTCGCCGCCGGCAATGTCGCTGCCGTCGTTCTAGCCCCCGCCGCTCGTGTCTGAGCTCACCACTGCACTCAGTGCACCCCTGTGCGTCGAATTCGGCGACCGGTTGATCCTGGTGTGCGCTGCAACACCGTCTCCGCCGCAGCCAGAACTCCGGCGCCGCCGCGAGCTTGATTCCGACGAGCTCCGGCCACCTCAACCCCTGCCGCCTACTCCACTGGATGCGGGCGAGTCCCAGCTCCACGTAGATGCCCTCCGCCGGCCATTTGGTCACTGAATGAGGAAACCCGAGCACCGCCGCCGCATTTGGTCTCGCCGGCGTCGAGCCATCGGCGGGATTAGCCCGTTTGACCTGGGGTTTGACTCCCCTGGGTCAATGATATGTGGGGCCAGCTTCTAATTAATTTGGTTTAGTGCCAAAATTAGTACTAACTCGTCTGTTAAGTTAATGAGTCACTGATACGTGGGGCCCAGCCTCTGTTAACTTTTAGTTTAGTGTTAAACTTAATTAGTTAGTACTGTGACACTGACTAGTGGGTCACACTTGTCAGGTTTGACCTGAACCAGCCCCTGTTGACTGCTGACATCAGAGTGACGTCATGCTGACGCAGTAAGTGTTGGAATTTAAAATAAATCTTAAATGATTTATTTATTTCAGAAAATAGCTAAAACTTCTAAAAATCACAGAAAATAATCTATAACTCCAATCAAAATAATTTATATATGAAAAATGATCAGAAAAATTCAAGGAATCTGTTTATGGCATTTTCATGCTTGTTTGAACAAGTTAAACCTGCTGATCAGGTCAAATCAATTAAATGACATTTGAATAACCACATGTGGAGTTTGAATTTGAACCTTTGGTTCAAACCAACTTCATTTAATATGGTTTCTAGTTGCATTAGCCCAATCAACAGCATATTGCCATGTCATGATCATGCATCATATTGTCGCATTGCATTAATTGTGTTCTTTGTCTGTTGCCGGTGTTTGTTCCCTCTCAGTAGACGTGTTCCGACGATGTGATCGATGACACAGATGAAGAGCTTTACTATCTTCTGAAGTGCCAGGCAAGCAAAACCCCCTTGTTCATTCTGATACAAACCCACTGTAATGCCCAGGATGGAGTTATACCTCCTACGTGTCGAGGCACGACTTAAAGGCATAAATCCATCCTAGAATGATCTCAAGTTCGGTAATCTTTGCACAACTCATGTAAAAGAGGGGATAGTAAACTGAAAATAGTTGGCTTACACTCGCCACGTCACAGAATTACAGTACAAGTCTCAACCATCATACAAAAGAACATCACAACCCTCTAAGGGCAAAAGCCAAATGTCAAAGTACCGAACTCAGATAAATAAACCACAGGCGGATCGAATCCTAGTAAGAGACTCCACTACTGATCGTCCGGGTAGCGCACGTAGTACCGACTACGCTCCTCGTCGTACTCCCAATCCAGCTCGGCGCCATCACCTGGATAGCTCACAGCTGGACCTGCATCTGGTGTGTGAAGTAACTGTGAGCCACAGAGGACTCAGCAATCCCGTGTCCGGGTAACAAGACTATCAAAGCCTTTGGGTGAGGAAAAGGCTGAAGAAAAGAATAAGTCTGCAGCAGCAACTAGCATCTAGCTTACGTAAGTGAGAGCGAGAAGAGAAGGCATCGGCGAGAAGTGATCACGAAGTGATCCTAGCTACAAGCTCACAATCATAACCCCTCCGTGTTCAACTCCCGAATCCCTATTCGGAAACTGACAGTCACGGAACACACGCTGGTAGTGTATTAGAAACATTGTGTCAAGTTATCTACAACCGGAATTAACAAGCTCCCATCTGCCACATAACCGCGGGCACGGCTTTCGAAAGTTCAAACCCTGCAGGGGTGTTCCAACTTGACCCATTACAAGCCCACGATCCGCGGAGTCGCAACTCCAAAGTGGGAAGACCCGAGTATCCTCGAAATCCCGTGCTCACGATATACCGAGCTAAGGTAAGGCTAATCCAGCAAATCCTCCCGGCGTGCCGACACCCTGATAGTAGCCGCGCGTATCTCGTCTCAAGCCACGACCGGATGGGCGATTCTACAGGTTTATATCAATCCTCGAGTTCCCTCGTGGTGACCCCGCAGAACCTCCGGTTTGGACCAACACTCATGAGGAGCACTGGCCCGGGTTGTTGATTTAAGAACTCGGGTTAATTAGTCCCTATGCAAGTTATTTAGTTATTAGGCAAATAGTACCAATGTTGGGACTTGCTGGAAAAGACTTAGCACTTAGCGGTTTATCGAAGGGGTCCCATACACCCCAACCGTGTTAGGAACGCATAATCAAGGAACATAATACCGGCTTATATGGATCCTAACGGCATGAGTGGAACAAATCACCAAGCAAAAGGCTTAGCCTTCCACCCTTGCCAACATATAGATGATTTCATTTAAAGCATTTATATAGTGTGATATAACCCAACCAAACTTCAACATGGAGCAAGCATCTTCACTTCACCTGCAACTAGCAACGCTATAAGAAGGGCTGAGCGAAGCGTACTTAGCCAAGCAACGGTTTGCATAGGTAGGTTGGTTAAACATGGCAATTGGTTACAAGTAGGAGGCTGACAAGAAGAACATGGGCATCGAGGCAAAACTATAGATCGAGACTACTAGCAATAGGCAAAGATAATAATGTTATCGGGGTTCGGTCATCTTGCCTGAAGAGAAGTCGTTCGGATCGTAAGAAGGGTCCTCGTGCTCAACCTCGTTGGAAACCTCGTGCTCAACTTCGTACCCGGTCTCAGCTTCCGGCTCTAAACAAAAACAAACACACCAAGCACCAATCAACAAGATGCAATGCGCACTCGAAAAACATGAATGCATGATGGATGCACTAAGGATGCACATGGAGCACGGAAAACATCACTCAAGGAAAACACCTCAAAACATGATAACAACCTGATATTATTAATCTACACAGAAAAACAACCAAGTTTGATATAAGATTCGCTGAAATCGGAGTTATGGGCTAAAAGTTATGCCCGAAACAAGATTTGAGCGAAAGCTGAAAATTACAGCAACATAGCATCTTTGGAGCTCAAAATAATTAAGCTACAGCACCCAAAAAGCATGGAAAAGGACATGAACACAAACTATACATATAGTACAGCAACTAGGTCCAAGGTGCACCCCCAACGGAGTCACGGATCAATAGCAATGATCTTGGACATATTGAACTTGACAATAAAATTCTGGCAGCAGAATTTTATTGAAACTTTAGAGCAAAAGATAAACATGCTACAGCCACTCAAATGGACATGTGAGGACATGGATGGAAAGACAACAATATATACTACAAGGAACAATCAAAAACCACCCCAAAACTATCAGGCTTTGTCCTAGAACATCACACGAACATGGCATCAGAACGTTACAGATTTCAGACTTAGTGAAAAATCACTAAGTCCTAAAACAGCAATATCATCATGGCATATAAAAGAGCATGTTTAAGTCACCTCGAAACTAAACATGGCAAAGGGTAAGCACCTCATCAAAGTGCATATGAAGGTGATCCCGAAACACACAAGCATGCATCATAGAGGTGAACACAACGATTGCAACGAGCTCAACAAGATGGCATTTCATAACAAGTGAAAACACATCATATGAACATGGCACTTTGCAACGAAGATAACAAGGCAATAATAAATCTACCATGCAACCTATCACAAGCAACACGTAGTTCGTGGCAAGACGAACACGTGGACATGCCATTTGCATCGTTTGGACAAACGAGCAAAAAGATATCACATGTCAAAGGTGGCATGAAAATAACACATAGCAGCAGTTTATATCATGATGCACTCTTGCAACAGCAAAACAAGCACCTAGATGACCTCTAACATGCATGACAACAACAGGTAAAACGTAGAGCACATCTCCACGAACGTCTGGACATATTACACGCGCAAAACGGAGCAACACAGTAAAAGTTACAGCAGGTCAAACATAGCATTTCAGAACAGGTAAACAGGGACTTAGAGGAGAAAGAAGTCAACCTAGCAGATCTGAGAAAAAAACGAAGATGGGCCCGGATCTGGAACCCGCGGGCGAAGCGGCGGCGCGGCCCGGCTGGCTCGGGCCCAGCAGGGGCGAAGGAAGGCGAGGCCGGCCTGGCGGAGACGCGGCCCGGCGCGGAGACGAGGGAGCGGTGGCCCGCGGCGGTGTACGGGCCTCGGGCCCGTGGCGCTGAGAAGTGGCGAGCCCAGCTGGCGGCGGCTCGGTGCAGCTGCGGCGACTCGCCCGGGCGCGGGGCCTGGCGAATAGGCCGGAGGGGAGGCGCCTGGCCCAGGGCGGTGCTGGGCGAGGCGCCTAGGAGGTGGGCCGGCGGGAGGCGGCGCGGCCCACGTCGATGTGGTCCAGGCGCGTGCGGCGAGCGACCTGGCGGAGCGAAGCCCGACGACGTACGGGCCGAGGGACCGAGCCCTACGACTGGGCGACGATGCGGCTGGCGGGGTCCTCGGTCGAGCGACCGTTGACCCAGATCGCCGAAGCCGCGCTGTGGTCGATCGAGGGGGTCCGGTCGGCTGCTGTTGCGACGGCTGGTTCGGGATCCAGGAGAATTTTTGGGATCTGAGATCTGAAAGAAAGGGAAAAAAATAGAGGGGAAGGGGGAAGAAGAAGGGGACATGCCAAAATAGACTAGGGTCTATTATATAGCAGTTTTTCTAGGGTTAGGGGGATTTAGGGGCGTTAGGAACCCTCCGATCGCGATCCGACGGATCCGATCGCGGGGATAGTTTTAGGAGGCCTAGGAGGAGATAACAGACTGTGGTAGGGGTGTTTCCGGGACACGAAGCGAAGGCACTTCGGACCCACACGGACAACGGATGGAAAAGTCAACGGAGTCCAAACGAGACGAGATTTGAGAGGCGGGTTGCACACAACAAAACAACAACACACAAAACAACCACGCGGCACACCGGTAACGTAAAACGCCCGAACAACAAAGTAGGCCTACGGGACGTCACGGACACGTGAGGGAGCTCCGGAACGCGAAACGGACAACGGGAAGAAACGCACGGAACCGGATGCAACCGACAACACAAATGCAATGCGATGCACATGTCTACATGATATGAATGAATGCCACACACTCACACAACAAAACGACGAAAACCCGAAAGACAAGAACCCGGAATGGAAATAGATGAAGCCGGAGATATATTATATACCCAAAAGGGAATGTATTACATCCGGGGCATTACAAACTCTCCTCTACTACAAAAAGATCTCGTCCCGAGATCTAGGACTGGAAAAAGGAAGGGTACTCGGAACGAAGATGATCTTCTCGTTCCCAGGTAGCTTCTCGGTCTATGTGATGTGACCACTTGACTTTCAGAAACTTGATGGACTTGTTGCGAGTCTTGCGTTCGGTTTCTTCGAGAATGGCAACTGGATGCTCTCGGTAGGAAAGGTCTTGTTGGAGATCAATCTCCTCAAACGGAATCATGCGCTCAGGTGCCTTGAAGCATTTGCGAAGTTGAGACACATGGAAGACATCATGAACATTTGCAAAGTTGGAAGGGAGCTCGAGCTGATAGGCTAGATCGCCTCTTTTGCCAAGAATCTTGAAAGGCCCGACGTATCTAGGAGCAAGTTTTCCATTGATACCGAATCTTTGGGTTCCTTTCATCGGAGAAACTCGGAGATAGACATGATCACCGATGTCGAAAGCCAAATCACGATGCTTTCCGTCATAGTAGCTCTTCTGACGCGACTGAGCGGCCTTGAGATTCTCACGTATGACTTTGCACATTTCTTCGGCTTCTGAGATCAAGTCATTGCCAAGGAGTTGGCGTTCGCCTGTTTCAGACCAGTTGAGAGGGGTACGGCACTTTCTGCCATAGAGGATTTCAAACGGTGCTTTGCCTGCACTTGCTTGAAAGCTGTTGTTGTAAGAGAACTCGGCAAATGGAAGGCAGTCTTCCCATTTCATGCCAAAGGAGATGACACAGGCTCTGAGCATGTCTTCTAGAATCTGATTCACACGCTCGACTTGACCACTAGTCTGAGGGTGAAAGGCAGTGCTGAACCTGATCTTAGTGCCCATGGCGGACTGAAAGGAGTCCCAGAACCTTGATGTGAACAAGCTGCCACGGTCTGAGGATATCACTTGAGGAATGCCATGTAGGGACACAATTCTGGAAGTGTACAGCTCTGCAAGTTGAGCTGCATTGATTGATTCTTTGACTGGAAGAAAGTGAGCGACTTTGGTTAACTTGTCAATCACCACAAAGATAGCATCATTGCCTCGCTTGGATTTAGGAAAGCCAGTGACGAAGTCCATTTCAATGTGGTCGAACTTCCACTCAGGAATAGGAAGAGGTTGGACAAGACCGGCTGGACGTTGATGTTCTGCTTTCACTCTTCTGCATACATCACATTCATTCACGAATTGGGCAATCTCCCTTTTCATGCGTGTCCACCAGTAAGATTGCTTGAGGTCTTGGTACATCTTGGAACTGCCAGGATGAATGGAAAGGAGAGAGTCATGAGCTTCTTCCATTATGAGCTTCCTGAGATCACCTTTGGGAACAACGAGTCTGTCCTCGAAGAACAAGGTATCTCTCTCATCAACACGGAAGCACTTGTATTTTGGAGTGCCCTTTGCAATCCCATGTTTCACTTTCTTCACCATGGTATCACTGAGCTGGGCCTCACGGACTTGATCTTCCAAGGTAGGAGCAATTTGGAGATTAGCAAGAAAACCCTGCGGAACAACTTGGAAGTTGAGTTTCCTGAATGCTTCACAAAGCTCAGGCTGGTACGGCTTGATAAGAAGGCTGTTGCAATATGCCTTTCTGCTCAAAGCATCTGCAATCACATTCGCCTTGCCTGGAGTGTATTCAATGCTGGGATTGTACTCTTGGATCATTTCAACCCAACGAGTCTGACGGAGGTTCAGATGCGGCTGTGTGAAGATGTACTTCAAGCTCTTGTGATCAGTGAAGATGTCGACCTTTCTGCCCAACAACAGATGTCTCCACGTAATCAGAGCATGTACCACAGCTGCTAGCTCGAGATCATGTGTGGGATAGTTCTTCTCACTTGGCTTGAGCTGCCGAGAAGTATAAGCCACAATTCTCTTATCTTGCATAAGCACACCACCAAGACCTTGAAGAGAAGCGTCACAGAACACTTCATAGGGCTTGGTTTCATCCGGAGGAGTCAGAACTGGAGCAGAGACAAGCTTCTCTTTGAGGGTTTTGAATGCCACTTCACACTCTGGAGACCAAAAGTATTTGACATTCTTCTGAAGCAGGTTGGAAAGAGGCTTGGCAATCTTGGAGAAGTTCTCCACAAACCTTCTGCAATAGCTGGCAAGGCCCAGAAAACTGCGGAGCTGCTTGACGTTCTGAGGAGCTTCCCAGTTGACAATTGCTTCAACTTTCTCGGGATTAACCGCAATACCGTCAGCTGAGATAATGTGGCCCAGGTACAAAACCTTATCGAGCCAAAACTCGCACTTGGAGAACTTGGCATAGAATTTATGTTCTCGGAGTCGATCAAGAACCAGACGCAAGTGCTTTTCGTGAACTTCTTCATTCTTGGAAAACACCAGAATATCATCCAGATACACAAGCACAAACTCGCCAGTATAGGGGTTGAAGATGTAATGCATAATCCTTGAAAAGGTAGGAGGAGCATTGGTGAGACCGAAGGACATGACGGTATACTCGTATGAACCGTAGCTCGTTCTGAAGGCCGTCTTGGGAATGTCTTCCTCGCGAATGCGAATTTGATGATAGCCCATTCGGAGGTCAAGCTTAGAGAACACTTTAGCTCCTTTGAGCTGCTCAAAGAGTTCGTTGATGTTGGGGAGCGGATACTTGTTCTTAATCGTCTTCTTGTTCAATGGCCGGTAGTCAACACAGAGACGCTCCGTGCCATCTTTCTTCTTGACAAATAAGACGCCACAGCCCCACGGAGATGTACTCGGTCTGATGAGACCCATACTCTCCTGCTTATCAAGCTGCTTCTTCAATTCCTTCAATTCATCCGGAGAAAGCTTGTAAGGTCGCCGGCATGCAGGTTCAGTGCCCGGCTCGAGTTCAATGACAAACTCCACCTGACGGTGTGGAGGCATGCCTGGAAGATCTTCTGGAAAGACGTCTTGATATTCGTTCACCACAGGAATTTGCTCTATGGCATTAATTTCACCCTTATCATTAAGAGAGAAAAGCCGAATAGTATTATCCCTGGAGGCGAAGATAATCACATCTTCATCAGAATGAGTCAACTTGACTTCCTTTTGAGCACAATCAATGTGAGCATCATGCTGAGAAAGCCAATCCATTCCGAGGATGAGGTCGATGTCAGAATTACCAAGAATCACCGGTTTAGCCATAAGACGATAATCACCCATGCGAATGGAAACATCCGGAGCATATAAACTGGAATGCATCTGCTTTCCCGGAGAAGAAACTGCCAACTGCTTCGGTAAAGCTGCTGTGGTCACACTATGCTTGGATGCAAACGGGTATGACATGAAAGAATGTGAAGCACCCGAATCAAATAACACTTTAGCTGTAAAAGAGTTAACTGGAAGGTTACCCAAAATGACATCAGAAGAAGCCTCCGCTTGTGCTGCATTCATCAGATTGACCCTTGCTGCCTTTGGATCATGCTTGACCATAGCGGTACCGACAGGAGGAGGAGGCGGAAGGCGCCTTGGGTTGTTGCACTTGTTGGAATAATGACCCTTCTGGCCACACTTGTAGCAAGTCACCTCAGAAAGCGGACGGTTAGGAGGAGCATTTAGTCTTGGAGCTTGGAACTGTTGCTTGGACTGCTTGTTGGAGTTGGGTGGGTGGGAGAAACCACGACCACTAGAGTTCTTGTTGTTGGAGTTGTTGAAGTTGTTGGAGTTGTTGTATGGAGCTCGAATCACTGGAGGAGGAGGAAGCCAGAATTTCTGATGCTTCGAGACCATCTGAGACGATGAGGAAGAGTGAACATCATCTCGAATTCTCTTCTTAGAAGCCTCCATCTTAAGCTGAGCTGCTTCTTGTTTCAAAGCCATGTTATAGAACTTATCGAATTCGTCTGGCTCGAACAAAGTGAGAGCAAGCTGAAGTTCATCTTTGAGACCTGCACGGAACTGATAGATTTTACTCTTTGCATCAGGAATGTCTTGCTTTGCATAGCGAGCGAGGTTTTGGAACTTGACATTATACTGATAGACTGTCATGGAGCCCTGCTTGAGGTTGCGGAATTGCTCACGCATACCCTCGATGACACTTGTAGGAATGTGATGCGAGCGGAAATCCTTGCAGAAATTCTCCCAAGAGATAACTTGACCCGGCCTTGAGTCTTTGTACTGCTGCCACCAGTCAGCTGCTTGATCTTTCAGTTGGAAGGCTGCAAACTTCACATAGTCATCTTCCTTCACGTTACTGCACTCAAAATGCTTCTTTATGTCGGTCAACCAATCCTCAGCATCAAGAGGGTCGACACAGTAACTGAAAGCTTTAGGATTGTTAGCCAGGAACTGGTTAAGAGTAGCATGGTGCTGCTGGAAGAAGTTGCCTTGATTCACTGGAACACCCTGATTAGCTTGATTAGCTTGCATAGCTTGCATTTTCTGCATCATCTGCATCATCAACTGAGTGTTCTGAGCTGTAGTCTGCATAATTGCTCTCCAAGCCTCAGGCAGAGGAGGAGGTGAAGGAGGATGCTCTGGGACCTCTTCCACCTCTGGGTTAGCGTTCGGAACCTTTTTCGGAGCCATCCTGTAAGAGATGACCACGAATCAGCAATTGATTGACAAAAGGAATAAGCTGAATCAATGGAATGAATTGCAACAAGTCTTCACAATAATCATTCGAACAATAAGAACGCATGAAACCATCCGAACAAGAGGAACGAATGAATTTCTCAGTTAATTGATAACATCAGTCTTCACGAGAAGCCACATAGGGATCAAAAGGATAAAATAAGTAAACAACAAGGTACGGAAAGGAACAAACACAAGAGAGGAGTTTCGTTCTAACATCTTTGTGCTGAAAGCATATGAACGCGTTACGAAAAGGTTTTGCAATCCCCGAATCAGCATAGCCAAGGACCCTTTAAGATGCAACTCCTGATAGTAACATCGGTCATATAACCCCTTCACTCAATGTCGACCCCGAACTCACTAACCTGCATTCGTTGGAAGAATGCCTACGATCTACTGGATAAAACCCACCTATAGTTTTCCGAAAGATTCCAGTTATGCAATCAGGTGTTGGGGATACACGGGAAGCACCGCGCAATCAACTCTAACCTACATCCAGGTGTATCCATCCTTCAACACATAACCAGTCTTTCTCGGAAACTGTGTACCTCGGACCTTCGAAAAGCATCCACTATAACAAGCTATGGCAATACTCCCGAACTACCTCCCCAGTACTGGGTGATGTCGGGGTTATCTTGCCACTGGCCGTATAGGGGAGATTTTCAATGTCGGCCGTCTTAAGTATTTAGTACTGTCGCGATATGCTTGTTACAATGATACCCCGAAGCTCAACTCCTCGTAACAGGAGGCATCGGGAACAATATCCTTGTCACAAGAACATCGAAACAATCCCAGAATACTCGCGGGATTCCTAAAAAACAATTTGTGCAAATTTTGAAGATAGGAGAGACAAGAGTAGACGTCAGGAGTCCTCACCAGAGAGAAAAGGGATGAGAAGCAAAGAAATCCTACTCTCCGATATAATATAGGACTCAAAAAGTTTTCAGTGTGTGCCCAGACTCAACCGTCAACGATTCGATCAAACAGTGGGGGCTCCTAGGTCGGAGAAGGCTCTGAATACCAACTTGTAATGCCCAGGATGGAGTTATACCTCCTACGTGTCGAGGCACGACTTAAAGGCATAAATCCATCCTAGAATGATCTCAAGTTCGGTAATCTTTGCACAACTCATGTAAAAGAGGGGATAGTAAACTGAAAATAGTTGGCTTACACTCGCCACGTCACAGAATTACAGTACAAGTCTCAACCATCATACAAAAGAACATCACAACCCTCTAAGGGCAAAAGCCAAATGTCAAAGTACCGAACTCAGATAAATAAACCACAGGCGGATCGAATCCTAGTAAGAGACTCCACTACTGATCGTCCGGGTAGCGCACGTAGTACCGACTACGCTCCTCGTCGTACTCCCAATCCAGCTCGGTGCCATCACCTGGATAGCTCACAGCTGGACCTGCATCTGGTGTGTGAAGTAACTGTGAGCCACAGAGGACTCAGCAATCCCGTGTCCGGGTAACAAGACTATCAAAGCCTTTGGGTGAGGAAAAGGCTGAAGAAAAGAATAAGTCTGCAGCAGCAACTAGCATCTAGCTTACGTAAGTGAGAGCGAGAAGAGAAGGCATCGGTGAGAAGTGATCACGAAGTGATCCTAGCTACAAGCTCACAATCATAACCCCTCCGTGTTCAACTCCCGAATCCCTATTCGGAAACTGACAGTCACGGAACACACGCTGGTAGTGTATTAGAAACATTGTGTCAAGTTATCTACAACCGGAATTAACAAGCTCCCATCTGCCACATAACCGCGGGCACGGCTTTCGAAAGTTCAAACCCTGCAGGGGTGTTCCAACTTGACCCATTACAAGCCCACGATCCGCGGAGTCGCAACTCCAAAGTGGGAAGACCCGAGTATCCTCGGAATCCCGTGCTCAAGATATACCGAGCTAAGGTAAGGCTAATCCAGCAAATCCTCCCTGCGTGCCGACACCCTGATAGTAGCCGCGCGTATCTCGTCTCAGGCCACGACCGGATGGGCGATTCTACAGGTTTATATCAATCCTCGAGTTCCCTCGTGGTGACCCCGCAGAACCCCCGGTTTGGACCAACACTCATGAGGAGCACTGGCCCGGGTTGTTGATTTAAGAACTCGGGTTAATTACTCCCTATGCAAGTTATTTAGTTATTAGGCAAATAGTACCAATGTTGGGACTTGCTGGAAAAGACTTAGCACTTAGCGGTTTATCGAGGGGGTCCCATACACCCCAACCGTGTTAGGAACGCATAATCAAGGAACATAATACCGGCTTATACGGATCCTAACGGCATGAGTGGAACAAATCACCAAGCAAAAGGCTTAGCCTTCCACCCTTGCCAACATATAGATGATTTCATTTAAAGCATTTATATAGTGTGATATAACCCAACCAAACTTCAACATGGAGCAAGCATCTTCACTTCACCTGCAACTAGCAACGCTATAAGAAGGGCTGAGCGAAGCGTACTTAGCCAAGCAACGGTTTGCATAGGTAGGTTGGTTAAACATGGCAATTGGTTACAAGTAGGAGGCTGACAAGAAGAACATGGGCATCAAAGCAAAACTATAGATCGAGACTACTAGCAATAGGCAAAGATAGTAATATTATCGGGGTTCGGTCATCTTGCATGAAGAGAAGTCGTTCGGATCGTAAGAAGGGTCCTCGTGCTCAACCTCGTTGGAAACCTCGTGCTCAACTTCATACCCGGTCTCAGCTTCCGGCTCTAAACAAAAAAAAACACACCAAGCACCAATCAACAAGATGCAATGCGCACTCGAAAAACATGAATGCATGATGGATGCACTAAGGATGCACATGGAGCACGGAAAACATCACTCAAGCAAAACACCTCAAAACATGATAACAACCTGATATTATTAATCTACACAGAAAAACAACCAAGTTTGATATAAGATTCGCTGAAATCGGAGTTACGGGCTAAAAGTTATGCCCGAAACAAGATTTGAGCGAAAGCTGAAAATTACAGCAACATAGCATCTTTGGAGCTCAAAATAATTAAGCTACAGCACCCAAAAAGCATGGCAAAGGACATGAACACAAATTAGACATATAGTACAGCAACTAGGTCCAAGGTGCACCCCCAACGGAGTCACGGATCAATAGCAATGATCTTGGACATATTGAACTTGACAATAAAATTCTGGCAGCAGAATTTTATTGAAACTTTAGAGCAAAAGATAAACATGCTACAGCCACTCAAATGGACATGTGAGGACATGGATGGAAAGACAACAATATATACTACAAAGAACAATCAAAAGCCACCCCAAAACTATCAGGCTTTGTCCTAGAACATCACACGAACATGGCATCGGAACGTTACAGATTTCAGACTTAGTGAAAAATCACTAAGTCCTAAAACAGCAATATCATCATGGCATATAAAAGAGCATGTTTAAGTCACCTCGAAACTAAACATGGCAAAGGGTAAGCACCTCATCAAAGTGCATATGAAGGTGATCCCGAAACACACAAGCATGCATCATAGAGGTGAACACAACGATTGCAACGAGCTCAACAAGATGGCATTTCATAACAAGTGAAAACACATCATATGAACATGGCACTTTGCAACGAAGATAACAAGGCAATAATAAATCTACCATGCAACCTATCACAAGCAACACGTAGTTCGTGGCAAGACGAACACGTGGACATGTCATTTGCATCGTTTGGACAAACGAGCTAAAAGATATCACATGTCAAAGGTGGCATGAAAATAACACATAGCAGCAGTTTATATCATGATGCACTCTTGCAACAGCAAAACAAGCACCTAGATGACCTCTAACATGCATGACAACAACAGGTAAAACGTAGAGCACATCTCCACGAACGTCTGGACATATTACACGCGCAAAACGGAGCAACATAGTAAAAGTTACAGCAGGTCAAACATAGCATTTCAGAACAGGTAAACAGGGACTTAGAGGAGAAAGAAGTCAACCTAGCAGATCTGAGAAAAAAAACGAAGATGGGCCCGGATCTGGAACCCGCGGGCGAAGCGGCGGCGCGGCCCGGCTGGCTCGGGCCCAGCAGGGGCGAAGGGAGGCGAGGCCGACCTGGCGGAGACGCGGCCCGGCGCGGAGACGAGGGAGCGGTGTCCCGCGGCGGTGTACGGGCCTCGGGCCCGTGGCGCTGAGAAGTGGCGAGCCCAGCTGGCGGCGGCTCGGTGCAGCTGCGGCGACTCGCCCGGGCGCGGGGCCTGGCGAACGGGCCGGAGGGGAGGCGCCTGGCCCAGGGCGGTGCGGGGCGAGGCGCCTGGGAGGTGGGCCGGCGGGAGGCGGCGCGGCCCACGTCGATGTGGTCCAGGCGCGTGCGGCGAGCGACCTGGCGGAGCGAAGCCCGACGACGTACGGGCCGAGGGACCGAGCCCGACGACTGGGCGACGATGCGGCTGGCGCGGTCCTCGGTCGAGCGACCGTTGACCCAGATCGCCGAAGCCGCGCTGTGGTCGATCGAGGGGATCCGGTCGGCTGCTGTTGCGGCGGCTGGTTCGGGATCCAGGAGAATTTTTGGGATCTGAGATCTGAAAGAAAGGGAAAAGAAATAGAGGGGAAGGGGGAAGAAGAAGGGGACATGCCAAAATAGACTAGGGTCTATTATATAGCAGTTTTTCTAGGGTTAGGGGGATTTAGGGGCGTTAGGAACTCTCCGATCGCGATCCGACGGATCCGATCGCGGGGATAGTTTTAGGAGGCCTAGGAGGAGATAACAGACTGCGGTAGGGGTGTTTCCGGGACACGAAGCGAAGGCACTTCGGACCCACACGGACAACGGATGGAAAAGTCAACGGAGTCCAAACGAGACGAGATTTGAGAGGCGGGTTGCACACAACAAAACAACAACACACAAAACAACCACGCGGCACACCGGTAACGTAAAACACCCGAACAACAAAGTAGGCCTACGGGACGTCACGGACACGTGAGGGAGCTGCGGAACGCGAAACGGACAACTGGAAGAAACGCACGGAACCTGATGCAACCGACAACACAAATGCAATGCGATGCACATGTCTACATGATATGAATGAATGCCACACACTCACACAACAAAACGACGAAAACCCGAAAGACAAGAACCCGGAATGGAAATAGATGAAGCCGGAGATATATTATATACCCAAAAGGGAATGTATTACATCCGGGGCATTACACCCACTCTCTCGCTCCTACTCTATTTTACTGCCTTAGGACAACAGCGATTCATCTGTTATTTGTTGCGGTAGTTGAACCCCTTATCCTCTGCATGACCTGTCATTGCCACAGTAAATAGATGAAACCCACTAGCATGAGTAGGAGTTCTTTGAGCCCTGATGTAAATACTCATTCATGCTTGTTGTCGTGCCTGCTATTGCTTAGAGTTGTGTCAGGTCTGATTCATCTAGGATGAATTGGAATGGTGATGAACATGTCCTACTGTGTGTGAGCTAAGTGTGTGAACACGATTTGGTAAAGGTAGCGGTGAGAGGCCATGTAGGAGTACATGGTGGGTTGTCTCATTGAAGCCGTCCTCAGGAACTTAGTTCGGTGTTTGTGATCCATGAAACAACTACTACCATGCATTGGGCCCTGAAATATGACCCCGCTCGACTTCTTAACCACCCTAGTCCTCTGTCCAGTAGTTGCAAGTAGTTTCTGGTGTTTGTAGTATGCTGGAGGCCATGGGCAGCGCTGACCGGAGGGGTGGGCTATGATGCGGTAGGCACATGGCGGGTATGCTGGGCGCACGTTTGGTGTCACGGAACCCTGTACATATCGTTCGGGGCCGTATGTGGAAACCTCGGCCGGACTCCCTGCGGATGGAACCTGAATAGGCGATAAACCTGGACTAGAGACTTGAGTGTTTAGGTAGGTCATGGTCTACACCCACGTCGGCTTTCCCTTGAAGTCTGCCGAGCACATGACTTGTGCACACGCTAAGTGGTGGAAACATGTATGAAGAAGTACACCCCTGCAGGGTTAACATCATCTATTCGAATAGTTGTGTCCGCGATAATGGACTTCTGGGTTGCCTATAACAGTTCATAGACAAGTGGAAGTGGATACTCTAAAACGCGCAAGATAAGCGTGAGTGCTATGGATGGCCTTCTCGTAGGGAGACGTGAGCGGATCCATAGTGGTGTATTGATTGGTGAATATGTGGACTCGTGTGCGCCACCTCAAAGAGAGTTACTTGCAGTCGTAGTTCGGGATAGCCACCGAGTTAAAGTTGGCTTGCTGCAGTCAAACTCCACCACCCCTTTGTTGATACTAATGCATTTGTAGCTAGTTCTGATGTAAGTCTTGCTGAGTACCTTTGTACTCACGTTTGCTTAATTTATGTTATTGCAGAGAGACTCCAGTCTCACTAGTGGTTCCGCTTGGACTTCGACGTTTAGCTTGTTACCTCAGCTACGATCTTGTACCCTTGGGAGGGTCTTATAGATAGTCAGGCTTCTCAGCCTTTTTCATTTCTAGTTGTCTGTTGTCGATGTACAAAAAGAGGGGTACACTTTTTGTACCCCTATGACTGTGCATGGGCAGTCTGAGCCACGGTGCCATCACACCAAGCATGGCAAGGGAGGCAAACCGGGGCAAGACTGAAACTTGATGGAGACTGGAGCGAAACCAAGAACAAGACCACGAAGAGCAAAGGGACGAAGAGGCTTCCCCCGGCAGGATCCTTGTCGGGGCTGGCTCTGGCAGCCCCGGCAAGACCCTTGTCGCGGCAGCTCGCCCCGCGCCTACGGAGCGAATCACCCTTGAGTCCACCGCCCCCATGGGGCGAGGATTCGGGAGATATCCCCGTGGTGGCATGCTGATCTTTGTGAAGACCTTCCAGATCAGGTTCAAGATAAGAAGACGACGACCCTTGGCGGGATCCCAGCCAAGGAGGTCCACAAGGCCCCCGGCAAGCACCTTGCCGGGGATGACAGCAGGCGCCACGGCAAGACCCTTGCCGGGGCCCCGGCAAGGCCCTTGCCGAGGACACCCATAGGGCCACCATCAGGCCCGCACCAACTGGGTTTCCACTAACCCACGCAGCTGCCGACCCGACCAGCTGGACAGGCTCCTGCGTGGCAACCCACAGATCTTCATGGAGACCCGCCGTTGCACCACCTCAGCTGCCTGTCTGCCTACATGGCACCTCAGGCACCGCTGGCCAGGGCGCGTGTCGTCACGAGGAGGAGCGGCGATGGACAAGACACGCGTCTCCCCTCGTCCCCGATAAAGCAAGGACACCTGTGTTGGGCGCATTAAATGCACCTTGTCCGGTAATGCGAGGGATAACCTCGCATCACTATACCCTTTCCACCTCCTATGTTCCACTGTGGCAACCCCTTTTCCCTATAAAAGGAGGCCCGAGGTGACCAGGAGGGGGATTCGGCTTTTCGAAACCCCTCACGACTCTTTTGGAGCTCCTCGTTAGCTGAAGAACACCAACATATAATCCACCAAAGCAGGAGTAGGGTTTTACACATCTTTGCGGACCGAACCTGGGTAAAGGAACCGTGTCCTGATCGTTAGATACGCCCTTCTCTCAACCCCGCGCCCCGCAACCGTAGTAGGGATTCTTGTGATCCCATAGGTGTCGATCCAAATACATCGACATCTTTGGCGCGCCAGGTAGGGGGCGCAATTGTGAGAATCGACTTTAGCGGTTAGTTCGACGTTTCTGCATCATCATGGCGCCCAAGAAGAAGACGACGGTGGCGGTTGGCCAGTCGGAAGCCGGACAGCCCGTCCCGACGCGAGCGAGCAGTGGACCAGTCGTGGAAAGGACTTGGGGCGCTGCTCGTGAACACCAACGCCATCCCGACAGCCGGAGTTTGGGAGGTGGCGATGCTTGTGCGCCTGGTAACAGGCCGCACATCACCAGTTCCAGAGATGGAACCCGGCCCTCTGCGGGTGGCGCGGGGCCCTCCAAGGCCGCGGCCACACCACCCGAGGGCGACGCGAGGCCCTCCAGAACTCCCACGCCGGCGCCAACAGCGCGCTCTTCTCAAGAAGCACGCGACGAACGGCGTCGTCATCCCGAAGACCCCGGACGTCGCCAAGGGAAGAGCCCCGAGCGCCGCTCCCGGGACGTAGAAGGCCTACCCGCTCGCCGAAGCGCTGGTGGAGACGATAGGCGACCGCGGGATCGTGATGGAGCTCCCCCAGAAGCGGTCAGGGGTCGAAGCGCGTCACAATCCGTGCAGATTTCGCTACCGCCGACACCAGCCGAAGCTTTGGCACGCGTGCAGTTGCTTCTCGACTTTCCTCCCGTTAAGGGGAAACTCGACGAATGGAGAGCCACCATCCGAAGCCTTGTCGCGGTCGCTAACAGGGACGACCTAAATCCAGCGGAGCTCCCGGGCCGACGCTCCGATGGGGTCCCACGCACCGTGGGCGGGAGAGCTGGCAGCGCCGTGGCTACGGTGCATTCGCCTCCCCCTCGCCCTGTGCCGCGTGCGTCGACCCATCAAGACGTCGCGGGCGACGCCATCTCCATAGCGTCGTCCGACCCGCGGACCCGCGGCAACCAGCGTCAAGTTCTTCTGGAGCGAGACCATGAAGACGCTCGAACCACCATCGAGCGCCGGCGCGAAACGCGCCACCAGTCAGACAAGCGAGCAGGGCCTGCTGCGGACCGCCCAGCACCGGAAAGCCCTGGAGGTCTACCCTACGAGGTGGGCTGTCCGGCTTTCACCCGTGAGCTGCGGCAGTTCCAGTGGCCCTCTCACCGCACCTTCAAACTTGACGTTCGCGAGAAGTACAACGGCAAGACCCACCCGTCGGAGTTCCTCAGCATCTACACCATCGCAATGCAAGCTGTTGGGGTCCACGACGATAAGGTGCTTGCGAATTACTTTTCGTTAGCTCTTAAACCTAATGCCATGTCGTGGTTGATGCACTTGCCAGTAGACTCTATTTCCTCCTGGTCCGACTTGTGCCATGAGTTTGTTGGCGCCTTTACCGGAGGCCAACAAGCCCATGGCCAAGCGAGTGACCTGCATGTCATACCCTGGAAGGAAGGCGAGACTCTGCGCAAGTACATACAGAGATTCAGCCGGGTACAGTACAATATCCCCAATGTTCACCCTGCCGCCATCATCAGCGTGTTCCACCAGAACGTGCGCAACCGCAAGATGCGTGAAGAACTGGCGATGACCAAGGTGAAGGACGTGGCAGAACTTTACGTTCTTGCCGAGAGATGTGCCCGGGCCGAAGAGGGAAGGAAGTACCCCGGCGAAAGCGCTGGTGCGGAAACCGACTCCTCGGATGAAGATACCGCTGTTCCAGTAAAGAAAGGCCGGAACCGTAATAGGAAGCGCAAGGGGAAGGCCATGCTTGCCGTCGAGGGATCTGATGACGCCGGCTCCGCCAAGAAAACCAAGGCGGGTGACCTAGGCAAGGAGATTGTTGGATGTGTCACCTGCCGGGCCTTGGCAGCTGCCGAGAAGCCAGGAAACTCCGGCAAACGGTACTGCAAGATCCATCGCACCAAGGGCCATGATCTCCAGGACTGCCACCAGGTTGAGCTCCTTGCTGAGAAGCAAAGAGCTGAATACGAGAGGCGGGACAAGGAGAAGGGCCAAGACGGTGCTGAGGGATCCAGCAAGAAGCGTGACAGCCAAGCAGACCGTCGCGGCAAGGAGAAACAGCAAGAAAAGCCCGCTCGGGGCCGCGATAGAAGACCTGAAGACGACGATCACGCAGAGGACAACGAGTCCGGCGGACAAGAGTTTCAGAGGGCCACGGACGCCATGTGCGTCGATGGTGGCGCCTCGCTGGATGCTTCTCACCGCCGGCTTAAACAGTGGGCGCGAGAGATTATTGCGGCAGAGTCGTCGCCCGGTGCCCAAAAGTCGCTGAAATGGTCCAGCACACCTATCATCTTTGACGTCGAGGATCAACCTGATCACATTACTACGGTCGGGTGCTTGCCATTGTTGGTTTCACCAACAATACGCAACCTCAAGGTGACGAAGATGCTAGTCGATGGCGGGGCCGGCCTAAACCTACTCTCGCCCATCGTGATCGGCAAGCTACAAGTTCCTGATGGAGACCTCGAGGAGACGGGCATGTTTCAAGGGCTCAGCCCAGGAAGGAGCCAACCAAAGGGGAAAGTCACACTGCCCGTGACTTTTGGAAGTGATCTGAACTACAGGACGGAGAGGATCGTGTTCGATGTCGCCAGGATCCCCCTGCCTTATAATGGGATCCTTGGCCGTCCAGCGCTGGCCAAGTTCATGGCGGCATCGCACTATGCCTACAACACCCTGAAGATGCCAGGGCCCGTGACGATCATCACCATCCCCTCCGACAAGAAAGACGCGCTGATTTGCACCGACCAATTGTACCAGCAAGCAGTTGCAGCAACTGCCGCTACGGGGGCATTTGCTCTTGCCACTGGAGCCCCGGGAGAGAAGAAGAAGAAGAAGACCGGCGAGACCTCGGGCGCCCACTCCGGCAAGCGCACCTCTTCGGAGTGCTGTGCTCCCGTCAAGGACGTGCCTGAGAGCTCCACCGGAAAGGAGAAGATCGGCGAGACCTCAGACACCCACTCCGGCAAGCACACCTCTTCGGAGTGTCACGCTCCCGTCGAGGACGTGCCAGAGAGCTCTGCCGGCAGAAACAAGAGATCAATGGCTACGCCGCCAGGAACCAAGAAGGTTTCTGTCAAGGAGGACGGCACGGGAGGGGCTTTTACCATAAGCTCCGCCCTTGACAACAAATAGGAAGACGCGCTCGTCACCTTCCTGCGGGCGAATGTCGACGTGTTTGCCTGGCAAGCATCCGACATCCCCGACGTTCCCAGGGAGGTGATTGAGCACCACCTTGCTGTCTGCCCTCATGCGCGGCCCGTCAAGTAGAAGGTCAGGAAGCAAGCATTGGAACGGCAGGAGTTCATCACCGAGGAGATCCGGAAACTGGAAGCTGCGGGTTTGGTGAGAGGAGTGCTCCACCCAACGTGGTTGGCCAATCTAGTGGTAGTGCGCAAGGCAAATGGGAAGTGGAGGTTGTGTATTGATTACACAGATATCAATAAAGCTTGTCCCAAGGACCCCTTCCCGTTGCCGCGCATAGACCAGATTGTCGACTCCACGGCAGGGTGTGACCTGCTATCATTCCTCGACGCCTACTCCGGTTACCACCAGATCTTCATGGCGAGAGAAGACGAAGAGAAGACAGCATTCATCACCCCATGTGTGCGTCTTCGGTGTTCCGTCTGGCAAGCTTCTCGGGTTCTTTGTGTCACAGCGTGGGATAGAAGCCAATCCGAACAAGATCAAAGCCATAGAGCAGATCGAAGCACCCAAGCGGGTCAAGGATGTGCGTCGGCTTGCTAGCTGCGTTGCCGCCATGAGCAGATTCATCTCCAAGTCTGCTGAGCGCGCCCTCCCCTTTTTCAAGATTTTGAAAAAGGCGGGCCCAATGGAGTGGATGCCGAAAGCCGAAGCGGCGTTATAGGATCTGAAGAAGTATCTTTCCTCCACGCCAATACTAGTTGCGCCTTGACCACAGGAACCGTTGCTGCTATACTTAGCGGCAACGAACCAGGTGGTCAGTGCTGCACTGGTGGCGCAGAGAGAAATCGATGATGGGATGATGGCAGCGACGGAGCCTGGTGCCACCGGCGTAGAGACGACACAGCCGATTGGAGTGCAGCCGAAGAAGATGATGATGCAGCACCCGGTCTACTTCGTTAGCTCCCTCTTGCACGGGGCTAGGTCAAGGTACTCCGGTGTGCAGAAACTACTCTTCGGCCTTCTTATGGCCTCGACGAAGCTGCGTAACTACTTCCAGGCGCACGAGATTACTGTCGTCACTCGCCTCCCTCTGCATAGGATATTACACAATCCAGATGCAACGGGAAGGATTGTAGAGTGGGCACTGGAGCTGCCCAGCTTTGGCCTCAAGTCTGAAAGCACCTCGACAATTCAGAGCCGAGTCCTGGCAGAGTTCGTCGCAGAATGGACCGCAACGCCTGATGAAGAAGTCCAAGAAACTGCTCTCCCCGGCAAAGAGGCAAGTTGCAACTAGGTCATGTACTTTGATGGCGCTTTCTCTTTGCAGGGCGCCGGGGCTGGCGTACTGCTGGTCGCGCCCACCGGAGAGCACCTCAAGTACGTGGTCCAGATGCACTTCCCTAGGGAGGTATCAACGAACAACACTGCCGAGTACGAGGGGCTGCTTGCCGGTCTTAGGATCGCGGGGGACCTCGGAATCAAGAAGCTCATTGTCAGAGGCGACTCACAGCTTGTCGTCAAACAAGTCAACAAGGATTACCAGAGGCCGTTGATGAAGTCCTACGTCGATGAAGTGAGGAAGTTGGAGGAGCGCTTTGACGGTATACAGGCGGAGCACGTTCCCCGGGTGGAGAACGACATCGCCAATTACCTGTCAAAGCGCGCTGCTCTCAAGTTACCTGTGGAACCAGGTACCTTTGTGCTTCAGCTTTCTCAGCCATCCGTTGATCCATCAACAGAGCAGAACAAGAGGAGGAAGTCAGGGCCCGGCAAGTACTTTCCCGCCGAGCTCCCCGGAGCCGCCGGCAAGGATGTTGCCGGGGACACTGAACCCGCCACCGGAGAGCTAACTCCGGCGGAGCGTCAAGCTTTTGCCGTCGAGATGGCCACCCCCTTGGCGGAGGAAATGCCTTTAGTCCTCGCCGTCGAGCCCCAGGCTCAAGCGTGGGTGCAGCATACCGTCTGATTCCTTCAGACTAGGGAACTTCCTGAGGAGCAGGAAGAAGCGGAGAAAGTAGCCCGTCGGTCCGCCATGTATCAGTTCGTCGATGACGTCCTATACAGGAGGAGACCGAACGGTGTGAAATTGAAGTGCATCCCTCGAGAGGAAGGACTGGAGCTATTGGCGGAAATACATGGAGGCATATGTGGATCCCACATAGGGTCAAGAGCCCTTGCCGGCAAGGCATTCCGGCAAGGCTTCTTCTGGCCCACTGCCCTGCAGGATGCGGCAGCGCTGGTCACCAGGTGTGAAGCGTGCCAATTCCATTCAAAGAAACTTCATCAACCAGCTCAAGCCCTTCAAACCATTCCTCTCTCCTGGCCCTTCTCGGTCTGGGGGCTCGACATACTGGGCCCTTTCCCCCGCGCCATCGGGGGCTTTGAGTACTTGTACGTTGCAATCGACAAGTTCACAAAGTGGCCAGAAGTGGAAGCAGTGAGGAAGGTCACAGCTCAGTCAGCCGTCAAGTTCTTCAAGGGGCTAGTGTGCCGTTTTGGTGTACCCAACAGGATTATCACCGACAACGGCACGCAGTTTACAAGCCGCACCTTCATGCAATATACCCAATACCTCGGCAGCAAGGTCTGTTTCGCTTCCGTTGCTCACCCCCGAAGCAATGGTCAAGCTGAGAGGGCAAATGCTGAAGTGCTGCGAGGATTAAGGACAAAGACCTTTGACAGGCTGCACAAGAGCGGGAGGCGCTGGGTTGATGAATTGCCGACGGTTCTTTGGTCGATCAGGACGACGCCAAATCGAGCCACCGGCCAGACGCCCTTTGCCCTGATATACGGGGCAGAAGCAGTTCTCCCCACAGAACTCATATACGAGTCGCCTCGAGTGCTCGCTTATGATGAGCTTGAGCAAGAGCAATTGCGGCAAGATGACGCGATGCTCCTTGAGGAAGATCGTCTTCGGGTGGCTGTGAGAGCAGCGCGCTACCAGCAAGCCTTGTGCCTCTACCATAGCCGCAAGGTTCATGGCCAAAGCTTTGAGGAAGGTGACCTTGTTCTCCGGCGCGTTCAATCGGCCAGGAATACGAACAAGTTGACACCGAAGTGGGAGGGCCCTTATCGGGTAATACGAGTCACCAGGCCTGGCGCAGTCCGCCTGGAGACCGAGGATGCCGTTCCGGTGAGTAATTCCTGGAACATCGAGCATCTTCACAAGTTTTACCCATAAGGCGCGGCTTGCCGGGCCTCCCGGCAAGCCACCCTTTTGTACAAGATTTGCCAGCAAGGCATGTAACCCTTTGTACAAAGCCAGGCGCAGACCCTGAGCATAAATAAATGAAGCGCTGGCGCCCTGAGTTTTAGCATGCATGCTGAGTCGAGTCTCGTCCTTGGTTAGGGTTGATAGTGCTTAGCAGCGGCTAACCCCTAGCTTAGAGGTCGAGTCTTTGTCTTTCCTCTGTCTTCCTTGGTTTACAGGACGCACGGGCATCCTTGCCGAGACCACTTGGAGGGAGGAGAGAACAAAAAGTCAGTACTTAGGCCCCGACAAGCCAGCGTTGCCGGGGGCTACAGGAGCAAGAATTCTCCCGTGCCAGACCAGGGTTGCCGGGGGCTGCAATCTCAGATAAGTCCTTTTTCCCTTGTCATGCATTCTGTTATGGACTGAGGTATGTGAAACCTTGTTCTTTTCCTTGAGCTACCGTGCTCCCATAACTCTAGGTCCTAAGGCTCGTCCCTGGGACCAAGTTTGGTCATAGTCGCGGCAGCAAAAGGATAAAACGAGGAGCCTAGGCCCGCTTCATCCCTGCCTCCGCCAAGAGCATGAGAAAGGTCGAGCGAAGTGGGGAAACGGCAGGGCTTGTTGCCGGGCGAGAAAATGTTCATCTCAAGGATATCAGGGATTTATTCCCTATTGTGGGTTTTTACCTACGAATAAAAGGACCTGGAAGACATTCCTTTTTCATTAAAAACATTCCATTCAGGTACAGTCCATAGGGAATGAAAAACATGAATAAGGGGGATTACAAGTTTTAAACTTAACAGATGCCCGAAGGCTTACAGACTAAAAAGAGATAAGATGCCCGTAATGCCTTTCTTGTCCCTCTCCTCAGGAGGTAGGTCAAGGAGGCGAGAAGGGCAAAAGGGGCGCCTAGGCGAGCTACGGGTGGCAGAAGACACCGAGAAGGCATCTCGGCGGCCTCCCCAGGGCAGAACGGTGATGATGGCGCCTGAGGCTGAGCTCGAAGACAAGGCGGCAGGACGTCAGTAGGAGACGAAGGCGTCGGTGCCCGCGTACTCCGACATGACGACCTTGCCGCCCACCTTCTTCCTCTTCCTCTTCCGCAGCCTCCTTACGCCAGCCGCCAAGGAGACGACCCCGAGAAGTTCAAGGAGCCGGCGACGTGGATGATGGGGTCGCCGATGCCACCAGGAGCGGCGCCCGACACCTAGTCGGACCCGTCATCCCGCCGTCCCCCGCCCTCGTCGTCGCTGTTGCTGTCCTCCTCGTCACCCTCGTTCGAGGAGGAGTCTTTGTCATCAGAGGAGCTCTCCATGCAGCACCTCGCGTGAGTTCCGAGGTGCCCGAAGACCTTGACGGAAAGGTGGCCATCCCCCATCAGCTTGAAGTGGAGGGTGAGCCCGTCCGTCACGCTGTGGATGCGAGCGAACCTCTTCCATCCTTGGCGAAGATACATCACGTGAGGGGCGGGAAAGTCGAAGCGGGCTCGCGTGCCACTGATCCCACAACCCCTCATGTGCAGCCGCAACGACTCCGGCGGGTTAGCCTCCATCTCCCGTGCAAACGGGGTCGGGAGACAAAGGCGACGGCGCGGCGACCCCCGCATCCTAATGAAGAATTCGCAGGGGTCATCTCCAACATGACCTTCCACTTGAGAAGGAGCTGCTGGCGGGGGCGAGGCCGGCGAGCCGCCCCGTCTTCCTCTTCCCCGAGCGCCCCAACCTCGCCCACGGCCCCGCCCCCTCCCTCTTCCCCTCGTGGCTGGTTCGGCCACTGCAGGTGCAGGAGAAGGAGGGACGCGCTGTCGAGCAGCGACCCGCGCCGCCACCGTTGAGGAGCCGGGGTTTTCCTTCTTCATGGCGGATGGAAGAAAGGAGCAGAAGCTGAAGGAGAAAGAAGATGGAGGAGTGCGGAGCGCCGTCCCCTCCCTCCGCCCTTTATAAAGGGGCGGGGCTGGAGCTCGACCGCCCTGCTCGACCAATCAAGACGCAGAAGGCGAGAGGGGCTGGGACCGACCCGCCGCCCCAACCAACGACGGCTCGGTTTCCTGCCTCCACCGCTCGCCACCTCAAACGCATGGGAGGCACGTGGCGAACACGCAGGACCGAAGGGACGGGTGAGGCGACCTCTCCCCACCCCGTGATCGTGGGGAGTGGACACCTAGCAGACCGCGCCTCGGCCCCATCCAGTCAGCGGGCCACGCCCCCACACCTCCCCCTATTTATGGGGAAGGCGCGGGCCGCCTCCTTTCGCATTTACTACGACATGACGC
This sequence comes from Secale cereale, assembly GCA_902687465.1. Lineage (NCBI taxonomy): Eukaryota > Viridiplantae > Streptophyta > Magnoliopsida > Poales > Poaceae > Secale > Secale cereale. Next base: position 220,382,810 of record LR738710.1, on the reverse strand, counting down.
ATGCGTGCGGAAACCGCCCCACGCATGCCGCCCACGTCAAGCAGGCCCCTCCACCCCGCGCCGCGCGTGCGGGTTGTGGGAGGTGCAGCGCGCGGAAATTTTACCACGGTGAGAACCACCCCGCCTGCCCATGCACCGTTCTGGGCCTGGCCCAACAACGTGTCACGCTTATGTGTGGCCCAGGCCCAGGGGCTCCTGTCGGTGTACAAAAAGAGGGGTACACTTTTTGTACCCCTATGACTATGCACAGGCAGTCTGAGCCACGGTACAATAACACCAAGCATGGCAAGGGAGGCAAGCCGGGGCAAGACTGAAGCTTGATGGAGACTGGAGCGACGCCAAGAACAAGACCACGAAGAGCAAAGGGACGAAGAGGCTTCCCCCAGCAGGATCCTTGCCGGGGCTGGCTCTGGCAGCCCCGGCAAGACCCTTGCCATGGCAGCTCGCCCCGCGCCTATGGAGTGAATCACCCTTGAGTCCACCGCCCCCATGGGGCGAGGATTCGGGAGATATCCCCGTGGTGGCATGCAGATCTTTGTGAAGACCTTCCAGATCAGGTGCAATATAAGAAGATGACGACCCTTGGCGGGATCCCAGCCAAGGAGGTCCACAAGGCCCCCGGCAAGCACCTTGCCGGGGATGACAGCAGGCGCCACGGCAAGACCCTTGACGGGGCCCCGGCAAGGCCCTTGCCGAGGACACCCACAGGGCCACCATCAGGCCCGCACCAACTGGGTTTCCACTGACCCACGCAGCTGCCGACCCGACCAGCTGGACAGGCTCTTGCGTGGCAACCCACAGATCTTCATGGAGACCCGCCGTTGCGCCACCTCAGCTGCCTGTCTGCCTACATGGCACCTCAAGCACCGCTGGCCAGGGCGCGTGTCGTCACGAGGAGGAGCGGCGACGGACAAGACGGGCGTCTCCCCTCGTCCCCGATAAAGCAAGGACACCTAAGTTGGGCGCATTAAATGCACCTTGTCCTGTAATGCGAGGGATAACCTCGCATCACTGTACCCTTTCCACCTCCTGTGTGCCACTGTGGCAACCCCTTTTCCCTATAAAAGGAGGCCCGAGGCGACCAGGAGGGGGATTTGGCTTTTCGAAACCCCTCACGACTCTTTTGGATCTCCTCGTTAGCTGAAGAACACCAACATATAATCCACCAAAGCAGGAGTAGGGTTTTATGCATCTTTACGGCCCGAACCTGGGTAAAGGAACCGTGTCCTGGTCGTTAGATCCGCCCTTCTCTCAACCCCGCGCCCCGCAATCGTAGTAGGGATTCTTGTGATCCCATAGGTGTCGATCCAAATACACCGACATCTGTACTCAGACATGTTATGCTTCCGTTGCCTGTATGCTCTGTATGTTGGGTCATGTGACCTCTGTTTGTAATAAATGCTATGATGGCTCTTCTGGGCCTTTATCTATATGAGTTGTTGAGTTATGTTGTGATGCCATGTTGTACAGCACATACTTGCATGTTATGCGTACGTGTAATGTGTATTGCTATGTGTGGGATCCGACACCTAGTTGTTTACTCTTGGTAGCCTACCTTACAGGGAAATGTCTCCTAGTACTTCCACTGAGCCTTGGTTGCTTGCTACTGCTCCGGAACACTTAGGCTGGCCGGCATGTGTCCTTCTTCGTTCATGTGTCTGTCCCTTAGGGGAAATGTCACGCGTGGTTCCTTTAAGTCATTGTAGCTTGCTACGACTTGGGTTCATACGTTGATGACCGACACGTTCGTTGCTGGGTCATGTATGCCTGTCTCTACAATTTAGTGCCACTTTTGGTTTATAACTAGTCATGTCGGCTCGGGTTCTCTGTCATATGGGTGCTAGCGACACTATCATATACGTGTGCCAAAATGCGCAAACGGTCTCGGGCCAGGTAAGGTGGCACCCGTGGGGATACCGTGCGTGAGGCCGCAAAGTGATATGAGGTGTTACAGGCTAGACCTGTGTGACTTAGGATCGGGGTCCTGACAGTGAAAGGCATGTTCGAAGAATTTCTTGATGGGCTAAAGTTATCCACCGCACCGTTGGAAGTGGTTCGTCCCACTAACAATGTGTCGGATGCTTTTCCCGGTAAGGGAGAAGCTAGTAGTGATCAAGTCCCCGTGACTAAGAATGGGAGTGGCATCTTTGCTCATTCAGCACCTCCCATCAACTATGGAGGACCCGTTCCCTCCCCGCATCTAAATTCGGCTGGTCCTCCACCTAAGTATGTGAAAAATGCTGATTTCGATACTTGGATGTTTTGTTTTAAACATCATTTAAATCATTGTTCTACTAATCTTTCAAGAATCATTGAGCAAGGTTTCTACCCGCATGATCCATACAACTTAACTCCAAGAGAAGCTGTCGATCATCAATGCAACGAGTCCGTTCTTTGCATTCTTCGAGAAGTCATTCCTCTCGAAGATATTGCACATCTTCGACCCTTCTTCGTGGCCAAGGAAGCATGGGAGCATGTTGTCTCCTTGTACAAGGGAAGCGCAAGCATTCAACGCTCAAACTATGAAGTTGTGCAAGATGAAGCCGATGAGTTTGCCATGATCGAAGATGAAGAGCCCCGTGAAATTTATCGGAGATTAACGACTCTTGCAGTCTCACTTCGAGATCATGGGAGCAAGGATACAAATAAAAATTGGATCAAGCGCAAGTTTCTCAAGGCCATGATGCATTATCACAAGGCCATGTCCTCTATCATCCGTCAACGGCCGGACTTTCACACCTTGTCCTCAAGTGAAGTGTTGATGAGTTTTTTGCCATGAGGATCTTGGACACGACCGCCGACAATGCGGTGTTGCGAGCTCAACGATCAAAGAAGCCCAACCTTGCATTAAAGGCCAAGGCTTGTGTGGAAGAATAAGATGAAGAGGAGTGTTGCGCCCAAGACACCAAATATGCCTATCATGAGCACATGGCTCTTGCGTCACGACAATTTTGGGGCAACAAAAAGACTTCAATGCCCAATGTCAACAAGAACAATTTAAGTGGCTTCAAGGGCAAGCAACGAGTGAGGACGTGCTAAAATTGTGGCAATGTGAGTCATTTTGTTGTAGAATGCCCATATGAGAAAAGGGAAGACAATGGAGGCAAGCTTATCCAAAAGAACAAGGCCAAGTATTTTCCTGACAAGAACAACTTAACCAAGAAGACTCCTACCAAAGGATTGGTGGCCCAAGAAGAGTATGATGAGGATGACGATGATGAAGATGATGAAGAGATGGTTACCATGGCCACCGTTGCTATTGCAACAACTCCACAGTCATCCCTCTTCGACTCACCAAATGAGAACAACACCGCCAAGTGCCTCATGGCTAAAGCCACCAACAAGGTAACCCACAACATCAATTCTACCATCACTTATAATCCTTCATTGACGGATTGCATTTAAGAGAGTGAGGGGGCAGAGGAGGAGGAAAATAAATTTGAGTCTTTTATGAGTAAGCTCAAGGGTAAACCCAAGAAGCACTTCGTTGCTCTCTTGGAACAACTTGGTGAAGCCAATGACCTGATCGAGGCTCACGAAGAGACCATCTCTAAGATGGAGGGTCATTGTCGAGACTATACCAATGAGATATCGGATCTCTCTAATGCTCTTGAGGATGAGCATGGTCTTCGTTTGGCTCTTGAGGAGTCACACAACGATGATCATGCTAAATTAAAGAAAGATCTTGATCATGATTTAGTTGTCTCTCGTGTGCTCAATTCCGAAAAGGAAAAACTTGTGGTTGACCATGCTAGACTCAAGCAGGAGTTTGATACACTTGACAAGGCTCACAAGGTCTTGAAGAGTGTGCATGCTAGTCCCAAAGAGTCTCATGATCAACTTCAAGTTTCTCTAACCAAGGAGAAAGCCACTTTTCCTCACGTGGTTTTAATTGATAATGCAAATGCTACTAACGCTTGTTGTGAGCATGTGCATCTTTTGGGAGAGAATGCCAAGTTGAAGAAGCAACTTGAGAAAGGCCTTATGTCTTGCATACAAGGTGAGAAGAAACTCAACGTTCTTTTGAGCAATCAAAAGGAAGTCGTTGCCAAGGAAGGGATTGGGTTTGCCCCCAAGGACAAGAAGAAGAAGAATGACAAGACCAAGCAACCTCTTCCTCTCAAGCAAACTTTTGTGAAGGAGGGGGAGGGTACTCCTAAGGAGAATAAGAACATTGTGAAGGTTGGTGGAGTCAAAAAGGGCATTGTCAACATCAAAGGACCCATTACAAAATGGGTACCTAAAACCAAGCATTGATCTCTTGTAGGAGTTTTCTTCCGGTGGGGGATCGTGGTTGCTCGATAGTGGAGCCACAAATCATATGACCGGAAGCAAAGACTTGGCGGTGGATGTGCACAAAGGTTCATCTATGCCCACCAATGTCGAATGGGGTGATGATTCATCTTCTAAGGTATTGGGTCTCGGCAAGGTTGCCATTTCTCATGATCTCACGATCGAGAAAGTCATGCTTGTTGAGTCCCTTGCATACAATTTACTTTCAGTTCATCAACTTGCACTCATGGGTTTTGCTACTCTCTTTGATATTGATTCCATGGCCCTCTTATGGAGAAAGACTCTTAAAGTAGCCTTTGTCGGGCATGTTGAGAACGGTCTCTATGTGTTCAACTTCTCGGAGCAACCCACTAAGACCGTGACATGCCTAATGGCTAAAGTTGACGTGGGATGGCTTTGGCATCGCCGTTTAGCCCATGTCAACATGAGATCTTCGCAAAGTCTTCTCAAGGAGGGGCCATGTCCGTGGACTAACAAATGTTAGTTTTGCCAAAGATCGTGCTTGCAGTGCTTGTATTGAAGGAAAGCTACATGAGAAGGCTCACCCTCCCAATCATCTACTCGACGAGGCCTTTGGAGCTCCTTCACATGGATCTCTTTGGGCCCCCATCCTTTGATAGTCTTGGGGGTAGAAAGTATTGCTTGGTAATTGTGGACTATTCAAGATACACTTGGGTATACTTCTTCAAGAGGAAGAGTGAGACCCAACAAACTGTCATCGACTTTGCAAATGAAGCTCAACGTCAACATGATGCAAAGATCTTGATGATTCGAAGTGACAACGGCACCAAGTTCAAGAACTACACCTTGGATGAGTTCCTTAGTGATGAGGGGATCAAGCATCAATATGCCGCACCGTATACCCCTCAACAAAATGGTGTGGCGGAGAGGAAGAACTAGACTTTGATGGATGCAACAAGGACCATGATGGCGGAATTTAAGTCTCCATACAACTTTTGGGCCAAAGCCATCAACACTGCTTGTCATGCATCCAATCTGCTCTATCTCCGCAAAGGCTTGAACAAAACTCCATATTTGATACTTATCGGTAACAAGCCCAATCTAAAGTACTTCCGAGTGTTCGGGTGTAAGTGTTTCATTCTCAAGAAAGGTGTTCTCTTGTATAAATTTGAGGCTAGAGCTCATGAGGCCATATTTGTTGGTTATGCTACAAACTCTCATGCTTACTGTGTCCTCAACAAGTCCACCGGACTAATTGAGAAGACGTGTAACGTGGGGTTTGATGAGAATAACGGCTCCCAAGTGGAGCAAAGTGGTACTTGTGATGTAGGTGATGAAATTCCTCCTCAAGCCATAAGAAGAATGGGAGTTGGTCATATCCTACCCATTGAGGAACCCCTTGTGGCCGAAGGAGAAGGACAATGTTCCACTCAAGTGGAACCATCACTCAACCAAAAGTGTAATTTTTGTTTTCCCTGGCAACGATGGTATGGAACTTCTCCAAAATAGAAATCATGGTTATATTTGTGGGATTTCATATAATATTTTGAAAAAATAAATTATTTATATATATAGAAAATTACTTACTTTGAGACTTTGATGAATGTGGTATGTATAATTAAGTTAGGATGCTTTAATTTGGAGAAGTTTTGATCTTTTTGTTGCTTGAATTTGATGCATGTCCGGACAAGTGGTGCATCTCGTTGGATATCATTATTGGCTCATACATCATTTTTCTAGCTACAACAACAAAGATCAAAGTATTTCCCTTATAGTTCACTATGCTACAAACATTAAATTGCTAAATTATTAATTCAACACAGTTGTTCTTGCTACTTCTCGGGCTTGCGTCGTATTCCCTCGAAGAGGAAAGGGAGATGCAGCACAGTAGCGTAAGTATTTCCCTCAGTTTTTGAGAACCAAGGTATCAATCCAGTAGGAGACCATGCGCGAGTCCCTCGCACCTGCACAAAGAAATAAGAACTTCGCAGCCAACGCGATAGGGGGTTGTCAATCCCTTTACGGTCACTTACGAAAGTGAGATATGATAGAGATAATAGTTTATATTTTTGGTATTTTTGTTTATAAGAACAGAAAGTAAAAGCAGAAAAAGTAAAGTAGATGTAGATTGATATGTTGAGAATAGACCCGGGGGCCATAGTGTTCTCTAGTGGCTTCTCTCATGATAGCGATATTCTACGGCGGGTAGACAAATTACTGGCGAGCAATTTATAGAAAAGCGAATAATTATGAGACTATCTAGGCATGATCATTGTATATAGGCATCACGTCCGAGACAAGTAGACCGACTCCTGCCTGCATCTACTACTATTACTCCACACATCGACCGCTATCCAGCATGCATCTAGTGTATTAAGTTCATAAGAACAGAGTAACGCCTTAAGAAAGATGACATGATGTAGAGGGATAAACTCAAGCAATATGATGTAAACCCCATCTTTTTATCCTCGATGGCAACAATACAATACGTGCCTTGCTGCCCCTACTGTCACTGGGAAAGGACACCGCAAGATTGAACCCAAAGCCAAGCACTTCTCCCATTGCAAGAACTATAGATCTAGTAGGCCAAACCAAACCGATAATTCGAAGAGACTTGCAAGGATATTATGAGCACGCATAAAGAGTTCAGAAAAGAACCAAATATTTCTCATAGATAATCTTGATCGTAAACTCGCAATTCATCGGATCTCGACAAACACACCGCAAAAATAGATTACATCGAATAGTTCTCCTCAAAGACCGAGGAGAACTTTGTATTGAGATCCAAAGAGAGAGGAGAAGCCATCTAGATACTAGCTATGGACCCGATGGTATGTGGTAAACTAGTCACAACTCATGATGAGGCGATGATGACGATGTAGAAGCACTCCATGGTAGATCCCCCTCCGGCGGAGCTCCGGAACAGGCCCCAAGATGGGATATCACGGGAACAGAAGGTTACGGCGGTGGAACTAGGGGTTTCTCTGTTCGTCTGATGGTTTCGGGGTACATAGGCTTATATAGGAGGAAGGAGGGCATCGGGGACCTCACGTGGGACCCATGAGGCAGGGGCGCGCCCCCACCCTCATGGGCACCTCGTGGGCCCTACTCCGTGGTTCTCAAGTCTCACGTGCATGATTTTCTCCAAAAATATCTCTCCCAAAGGTTTCATTCCGTTTGGACTCCGTTTGATATTCCTTTTCTGCAAAACCCTAAAACGGGCAAAAACAACAATCTGGAGTGGGCCTTTGGGTTAGTAGGTTAGTCCCAAAAATAATGTAAAAGTGTATGACAAAGCCCATTAAACATCCAAACCATCATAAATAATAGCATGGAACAATGAAAAATTATAGAAACGTTGGAGACGTATCAAGCATCCCCAAGCTTAATTCATGCTAGTCCCCGAGTAGGTAAATGATAAAAACAGAATTCTTGATGTGGAATGCTAACCAACATAGTTTTTCAATGTAATTCTCTTAACTGTGGCATGAATGTTCAGATCTGAAAGATTCAAGACAAACGTCTATATTGACATAAGAAATAATAATACTTCAAGCATACTAACAAAGCAATCATGTCTTCTCAAAATAATATGGCTAAAGAAAGTTATCCCTAAAAAATCATATAGTCTGGCTATGCTCTCTCTTCATCACACAAAATATTCATATCATGCACAACCCCGATTTCAGCCAAGCACTTGTTCAACTTTCACGCAATACATGAGCGTGAGCCATGGACATGGCACTATGGGTGGAATAGAGAGGTGGTTATGGAGAAGACAAAAAGGGGGGAGATAGTCTCACATCGACTAGGCGCATCAATGGGCTATGGAGATGCCCATCAATAGATATCAATGTGAGTGAGTAGGGATTGCCATGCAATGGATGCACTAGAGCTAAATAAGTATGAAAGCTCAACAAAAGAAACTAGTGGGTGTGCATCCAACCTGCTTGCTCACGAAGACCTAGGGCATTTGAGGAAGCCCATCGTTGGAATATACAAGCCAAGTTCTATAATGAAAGTTCCCACTAGTATATGAAAGTGACTAAACATGAGACTCTCTACCATGAAGAACATGGTGCTACTTTGAAGCACAAGTGTGGAAAAAGATAGTAGCAATTGTCCCCTTTTCTCTTTTTTTGTGGAGGGTCTTTATTGATTTAGCCTTTTCTCACATGGGACAATGCTCTAATAATGATGATCATCACACTTTCATTTAATTACAACTCGATATTACAAATCGATACTAGAACAAGTATGACTCTATATGAATGCCTCGGGTGGTGTACCGGGATGTGCAATGAATCAAGAGTGACATGTATGAAAAATTATGCATGGTGGCTTTGCCACAAATACGATGTGAACTACATGAGCATGCATGGCAATATGACAATATGATGCGTGTCATATGAACGGAATGGTGGAAAGTTGCATGGCAATATATCTTGGAGTGAATATGGAAATGCCATGATAGGTAGGTATGGTGGCTGTTTTGAGGAATATATATATATGGTGGCTGTTTTGAGGAAGGATATATAGTGGGTGTATGGTACCGGCAAAAGTTGCGCGGTACAAGAGAGGCTAGCAATGGTGGAAGGGTGAGAGTGCGTATAATCCATGGACTCAACATTAGTCATAAGAACTCATATACTTATTGCAAAAATCTACGAGTCATAAAAACAAAGGAATCAATGCATGCTCCTAGGGGGGAGGTTGGTAGGAGTTAACCATCACGCACCCCCGACGTCCACACAAAGGTTGACACTTTACAAATACCTCATGCTCTAACTTCGTCACATAGCTGTTCACCATACGTGCATGCTACGGGAATCACTAACCTTAACACAAGTATTTCTCAATTTCATAATAACTCCACAAGCATGACTCTAATATCACTATCCTCATGTCTCAAAACAATTATCAAGCATCCAACTTCTCATCATATTCAATGCACTTAGTGTGAAAGTTTTTACTACATTGATATTGGATGTCTATCATGTGAAGACTAGTTTTTTAGCCTAAACACATTACCATGCTGTTTTAATAGACTCTCAAATAGATATAAGTGAATCATGAGAGTTCAACAATTTCTTCAAAATATTATCACCACCGTGCTCTAAAAGATATAAGTGAAGCACTAAAGCAAAAACTATTCAAGTCAAAAGATATAAGTGAAGCACATAGAGTGTTCTATCAATTCCTAGGCCATATTTAACTCTCTCAAATAGGTGTGTCCAGCAAGGATAATTGTGGCAAACTAACAAGCAAAGACTCAAATTATACAAGACGCTCCAAGCAAAACACATATCATGTGGTGCATAAAAATATAGCTCCGAGTATAGTTACCGATGGATGAAGACGAAAGAGGGGATGCCTTCCCGGGGCATCCCCAAGCTTAGGCTTTTGATTGTCCTTGAATGTTACTTGGGGTGCCTTGAGCATCCCCAAGCTTAGGCCCTTGCTACTCTTGGTTCCATAGTCCATCAAAGCAATACTCCAAACTTGAAAACTTCACAACACAAAACTTAGACAATAATCTCGTGACCTCCGTTAGTATAAGAAAGCAAACCACTACTAAAAGGTACTGCAATGAATTCATTCTTTGTTTATATTGGTGTTAAACCTACTGTATTCCAACTTCTCTATGGTTCATACTTCCCAATATTACTCATAGATGCATTGAAATAAGCAAACAACACACGAAGAACAGAATCTGTCAAAAACAGAACAGTTTGTAATAATCTGCAGGTTTCGCATACTTCTGTAACTCCAAAAAATTCAAAATAAATTGGTAAACGTGAGGAATTTGTCTAGTTATCTTCTGCGAAAGGATTCGACTAAATAGCATGCTCCAGTAAAATCTGATGACCATTCTAGCGAGCACTAACGATTATGTTTTTCACAGCAAGATCATATAAACTTCACACAACTCTTCCCAAAGGTTCTACTTGGCACAAACACTAAACAAAACACAAAACCAGATCTAAGCGGAAGCTAGATGCAATATTTATTCCCTAATAGCAGCAAAAACAAAAACTATAAAATTGGGTTGCCTCCCAACAAGCGCTATCGTTTTATGCCCCTAGCTAGGCACGATACATGGATAGATTTAGGTAGTGTCATCTTTGGAAGGCAATCCATAAGTGGCTCTCATAATAGATTCGTATGGTAATTTGATTTTCTTTCTAGGAAAGTGTTCCTTGACTTTCCTTAACGGAAATTGGAATCTAATATTTCCTTCCTTCATATCAATAATTGCACCAATCGTTCTAAGGAAAGGTCTACCAAGAATAATAGGACATGAAGGATTGCAATTTATATCAAGAACAATGAAATCTACGAGCACATAATTCATATTGGCAACAATAATAACATCATTCATCCTTCCCATAGGTTTCTTAATACTGGAATTCGCAAGATGCAAATTTAAAGAACAATCATCAAGCTCATGGAAACCTAACAAATCACACAAAGTTTTTGGGACAGTGGTGATACTTGCACCCAAATCACACAAAGCATAGCATTCATGATCTTTAATTTTTATTTTAATAGTAGGTTCCCACTCATCATAAATCTTTCTAGGGATAGAAACTTCTAACTCAAGTTTTTCTTCATAAGATTGCATCAAAGCATCAACTATGTGTTTGGTGAAAGCTTTATTTTGACTATAAGCATGTGGAGAGTTTAGTACGGATTGCAACAAGGAAATACAATCAATCAAAGAGCAATTATCATAATTAAATCCCTTGAAATACAAAGTAGTGGGTTCATCACTATGCAAAGTTTTAATCTCTTCACTCCCACTTTTAACAATTTTAGCATCAAGATCTAAAAACTCTGAATCATTGGGACACCTTAAAGTAGAATCATCTCCAATCCTATCTTTATCAAGATTTATGCTAGAAAACAAGGATCTAATAACTTTCAGATCTTCATCTTTATTTTCATGATAACTAGAAGTACACGCTTTAATATAATCCTCTCTTTTAGCATGCATCCGAGCGGTTCTCTCTTTGCATTCATCAATAGAAATTCTCATGGCTTTGAAACACTCATTGATATCATGCTTAGGTGGGATAGATCTAAGTTTCAAAGAATCAACATCAACAGTAATTCTATCCACACTTCTAGCTAATTCATCAAACTTAAGCAATTTTTCTTCAAGCATAGCACTGAAATTCTTTTGCTATAACATAAACTCCTTAACACTAGTTTCAAATTCAGAAGGCATCTTTCCATAAGAGTTGTTGTAGGAATTACCATAATTATTAGAGGAATTACTAGGAAAAGGCCTAGGATTAAAGTTCCTTCTATAAGCATTATTACCAAAATTATTCCTATCAACAAAATTCACATCCAAAGATTCATTGTTATTTTCAATCAAAGTGGACAAAGGCATATCATTGGGATCAGAAGAAGCACTCTTAGCAGCAAATAATTTCATAAGTTCATCCATCTTTCCACTCAAAACACTAATTTCTTCAATAGCATGCACTTTTTTACTAGTAGATCTTTCAGTGTGCCATTGAGAATAGTTAACCATAATATTATCTAGGAGTTTGGTAGCTTCTCCTAAGGTAGTTTCCATGAAAGTGCCTCCTGCGGCCGAATCTAAAAGATTTCTAGCAGCAAAATTCAAGCCAGCATAAAAGTTCTGAATAATCATCCATAGATTCAAACCATGTGTAGGGCAATTACGTATCATTAATTTCATTCTCTCCCAAGCTTGTGCAACATGCTCATGATCTAGTTGCTTAAAGTTCATAATATCGTTTCTAAGAGAGATGATCTTAGCAGGAGGGAAATACTTAGAGATAAAAGCATCTTTGCACTTATTCCACGAATCAATACTACTTATAGGCAAAGAAGAAAACCAAGTTTTAGCACGATATCTAAGTGAAAACGGAAATAACTTGAATTTAACAATATCGTTATCCGTATCCCTTTTCTTTTGCATATCACACAAATAGACAAAGTTGTTTAGATGGGTAGCGACATCTTCACTAGGAAGGCCGAAGAATTGATCTTTCATGACAAGATTCAACAAAGCAGCATTGATCTCACAAGATTTAGCATCGGTAATAGGAGCAATCGGAGTGCTAATAAAATCATTATTGTTGGTATTGGAGAAGTCACACAATTTGGTATTGTTCTGAGCCATAGTGACAAGCAAGCAATCCAACTCACACAAGCAAACAAGAAGCAATCGAACGATAAACACACGGCAGAAGAAGGGCAAATAAAACGGCAAGGATGAAGTGGGGGGAGGAAAATGAGAGGCAAAAAATGTAATTTGAAGGATAAGGGTTTGTGATAGGTACTTGGTATACGACTTTTGCGTTAGCCTCCCCGGCAACGGCGCCAGAAATTCTTCTTGCTACTTCTCGACCTTGCGTTGTATTCCCTCGAAGAGGAAAGGGAGATGCAACACAATAGCGTAAGTATTTCCCTCAGTTTTTTAGAACCAAGGTATCAATCCAGTAGGAGACCACGCGCGAGTCCCTCGCACCTGCACAAACAAATAAGAACTTCGTAGCCAATGCGATAAGCGGTTGTCAATCCCTTTACGGTCACTTACGAAAGTGAGATCTGATAGAGATGATAGTTTATATTTTTGGTATTTTTGTTTATAAGAACAGAAAGTAAAAGCGGAAAAATTAAAGTAGATGTAGATTGATATGTTGAGAATAGACCCGGGGGCCATAGTGTTCTCTAGTGGCTTCTCTCATGATAGCGATATTCTACGGTGGGTAAACAAATTACTGTCGAGCAATTGATAGAAAGGCGAATAATTATGAGACTATCTAGGCATGATCATTGTATATAGGCATCACGTCTGAGACAAGTAGACCGACTCCTGCCTGCATCTACTATAATTACTCCACACATCAACCTCTATCCAGCATGCATCTAGTGTATTGAGTTCATAAGAATAGAGTAACGCCTTAAGCAAGATGACATGATGTTGTGACGCCCCCGATTTGAGCGTACACTAATCATGCACGCAAATGTGTACGACCAAGATCAGGGACTCACTAGAAGATATCACAACACAACTCTAGACAAAAATTAAAATAATACAAGATTTATATTACAAGCCAGGGGCCTCGAGGGCTCGTATACATAAACTCGAATACACAAGAGTCAGCGGAAGCAATAATATCTGTGTACAGACATAAGTTAAACAAGTTTGCCTTAAGAAGGCTAGCACAAAAGTAACAACGATCGAAAAGGCAAGGCCTCCTGCCTGGGACCTCCTAACTACTCCTCGAAGCCGAACGCCACGTAGAAACATCATTGGGATCCTCTGGCTCCTGGACTCCACCGATCTGGTTGCATCAACCAGAAGAAGAAATAAGGGAGGAAAAGAGGGAGCAAAGCAACCGTGAGTACTCATCCAAAGTACTCGCAAGCAAGGATCTACACTACAGATGCAATGATATCTGTGTAAAGGGGTAATATATGTGGGTTAAACTGCAAAATGCCAGAATAAGAGGGGGATAGCTAATCCTATCGAAGACTACTCTTCAAGCAGCCTCCATTTTCAGCAGTAGAAGAGAGTAGATGGAATAGTAACAAGTACCAATGCATCTGGCAGCCTCCGTCTTGAGTAGCTGAAGAGTTCACCGAGTAACATCGTATAGCATAATCCTACCCGGTGATCCTCCCCTCGTCGCCCTGTGAGAAAGCGATCACCGGGTTGTATCTGGAACTTGTCTGGGTGTGCTTTATTAAGTATGCAGTTCTAGTTTTCATGAGGTCAGAGTACAACTCTGGGTCATCCTTTTACCGAGGGACACGGCTATTCGAATAGATTAACTTCCCTGCAGGGGTGCACCACATAACCTAGCACGCTCGATCCCATTTGGCCGGACATAGTTTCCAGGGTCATGCCCGACCTTGGAAGATCAACACGTCGCAGCCCTACCTAAGCACAACAAAGAGGTCAGCACACCGGTCTAAGTCCTAGGCATGCAGGGGTCCGGGCCCATCGCCCAACGCACACCTGCACGTTGCGTACGCGGCCGGTGAGCAGACCTAGGAACCTCCATTACTATGGAAGTTGCGTTACCCGGTCCAACCCGACGCGCGCCGCTAAGTCGCTGACGTCAAGAAGGCTTCGGCTGATACCACGACGTCGAGTACCCATAACTATTCCCACGTAGCTGGTTAGTGTGTATAGGCCAAATGGCCAGACTCGGATCAAATACCAAGATCCTATTAAACGTGTTATTATGAAATAACCGCGGACAACGAAGGGCCAGGCCCACCTGTCTCCTAGGTGGTCGCAACCCGCCCTGTTGCTCCGCCACAAAGTAACCATCAGGGGGCTGTCGGGAACCCAGGCCCACCACTACCTGGGTGGAACCACCTGCCCCTTCAGCCCCCATATCCGAATCATCATCATGAGTATGTAATAGTATAGAACATACCCGTGATCACCACCCGAGTGATCACGGCCCGATAGTATAGCATGGCTGACAGACAAGAATGTAGGGCCACTGATGGAATACTAGCATCCTATACTAAGCATTAGGATAGCAGGTACGGGTATCAACAGATGTAGCAACAATGACAGGCTACGCAACAGAATAGGATTCATCGAATCATCAACAGTAGAAATTCTAATGCAAGAGTAAGAGAGAAGAGAATAGGCGATATCTGGTGATCAAGGGGGGGCTTGCCTAGTTACTCTGGCAAGAAAGAGGGGTCGTCAACACCATAGTCGATCGAGGCAGCAGCGAAGTCCGTCTCGTCGTCTACCGGGGAGAAGAGGGGGAAGAAATAATAAATACAGAGCAAACAAAGCATCACAAAATAAAACAAAGCAATACGCGATGCTACGTGTGACCTATCGCAGTGCTCGGTGATACACGCGAAGAGGAATAACATCCGGGAAAGTATTCCCGGTGTTAGGCATTTTCGGTTAGATGGGACGGAGGGGGATTGTTCCATGTTCGGTATGATAGAGGTGTGTGGCGGACGAACGGACCGCGAATTTGGATTCATTTCGAAATTCTGAGCAACTTTCATATATAAAACTTTTTCATCCGAGCTATGAATTATTTTATATGATTTTCTAAAGTATTAAACATTTTCTGGAATTTATTTAATTAATTTAATTCAACATTATCCAGAATAGTGTATGCTAACGTCAGCATGACATCAACAGTCAACAGGGGGTTGATTGGGTCAAGCTGACGTGTGGGACCCACCTGTCATACACTGTTTAGTTAAACTAACTAGTTAATTAGATTAATTAAACATGATTAATTAACTTAATTAATTCAGTAATTAATTAATTAATTATTAAATTTATTAATATATTTTTTATAAAACGTTCTCGACCGTGGGGCCCATTTGTCACAGGGCACGGGGCTTAGCGGATCGGGCACACAGCGCGTGGCTACGGGCGCTGGCGCCCAGCGCCCGACTGGGCGTAACAGAGTGGGCGGGCGACGGCCGCCGGGGCGAGCGATGGCCACCGGGGTGCGGCGGGGCGCCGGAGTTGGCCGCCGGGGCGGGCGACGGCCGCCGGAGCGCGGCAGAGCGCCGGAGTTGGCCGTTGGGGAGGCGACAGGCGCGCGCGGCCTGTGCAGTTGTAGCGGCAACGGCAGGCGGGGCGAGGTGGTCGGGACCGTGGGGGGACGCAAGCAGCGGACGCCGCGACGCAGCGGAGTAGAGCAGTGGAGGCGGGACAGCATGGCGAGGCGAGGCCGGCGGTAGCGGGCTTGCGGCGACGGCTGCAGAGGCCGATGAGGTAGAAGGGTGCGGGCATGCACAGCAACGGCGACGGGGTGGCTGCAGGAGTGGCTACAGCAGCCGCAGCGCGGGGACGGAGAAGGTGTGCGGGGCCAGCGATGGTGTGCGGCGCCGAAGCACGGCTCAACAGACGCGGCCGCGGCTAGCCGAGGCGGCGACCACGTGTGTGGCACGGGCTGGCGCATAGAGGCGCGCGTGCGATGCAGCGGTTAACGGGAGGAGGGCAGGCGGTGCGGACGCACTGCGCGGCCGGGCACGGTGATCACTCGGCGACTAAGGGCGGCGATGCAGTGAGTAGAGAGAGGGAGGTGGGAAGGTGCTCACCCTCCGAGCAGGGGTTCAGGTGGCCAGGCTCAGGGGGGTCCGACGAGGGAGAGGCGGTGAGGCGTCCGGCAACGACGTGGGAGGCATCGGGCACGGCGTCGATGGTGAGCGCTGGCGGCGCCCCTGTCCAGATCGGGAGAGGGAGGTGGGGGCGCGAGGGAAGAGTGGGGAAGCTGGGGCTAGGTCATCGGGGGAGAGGGTTAAGCAGCGGGCGCGGGTGGGCTGGTGGGCCGGACGGCTGGGCCGTTTGGCCCAGTTGGCCGGGGCTCTTTGTCCCTCTCTTTATTTTTTTATTGTTGTTGTATTTTCGTTTTCTTTTACTTTTATTTATTTTCTGGTTTAGCTTTGTTTCCTATTGTTTTAGGTTTTGTATAATATATATTTGGCATCTAATTTTGTAGTTCAATTTAGTCCACTGCCACAAAAGTGTAGCACCCATATAATTTAGTTTGATATTTTATTAACTAGTAAAGGCATTTAAATAATTAGGTTTGCTACTACTTAAATCATTTTAGTGCAGTTTAAGAATGTCATAAAAGTTTGGTTTCACCACCATAATTACCTATGCATTATCTGGCATGACCCGAACATTATAGTTTCATTGTTTGAAAACTTTTACCATTTGACTCGATTTTCAAATTAAATATGAATCGGTTTCGAATCAACGTGAGTTTATTAACCATAATCGAGGTGACGTGGCATCATCAACGTGGAATTACTGTAGCCAGATTATCCGGGCGTCACAATTCTCCTCCACTACAAGAAATCTCGTCTCGAGATTTAAGCGGTGGAGTAAGGGGGGAAAGTGCTAGTGCGAAAACCTAACGAATCTTCTCGGTCTTTGCTGGCCTTTCGAAGAGGTTGATCCATTTCGTTGATGTCTTCGTTTCTCTACTTCGATTCATCATGATCAAGTCGTCATCCTTTCTTCGGGATCTCCATCGTCCTATGAAAGCGAACAAGGGGAAAACTTTGGAGAAACGTATCTCCACAAAGTCTATGCATCTGATGGTGAACTTAATGGGAAATACACAAGACACCTCACGAGTTGTATTTCAGTGAATTCGTTGAGTGCAATACACGATGGTGCCAAAGTTTCAAATGGGTAGACAATCATTCGATGCCTAGTCAGAAGCTGGAATGGGGGCTTGAACAACAAGAATAACATGGTGTCTGATTCCAGGATAATAATGGTATAGAATTTAGCTCGTGAATCACATACAAAGCCGGGTGCAAAGGATACATTAGAATCCGGGTTGTAAAGAAGAGTCAGGTTTCGATCCAGTGGACCTATGGGTTATGGGCCTACCATGTGGGTTAAGAGTAGGAAGGCGATGACATCTTGCACAGAAAGCAAGGCATGTTAGAGGATAGTCTGTCAGTTAAGTTGGCAACAATGTCGGTACCAAGGACGGGAACGAAGAGATCCATTTTCCTGCTCGTTGAAACGAGGTGGACCTGTAGGCAAAGTTCTCGTCTATCGGTGGTTACTGGAACGTTACCAACCATAGTAACAGGGTCTTACCGACAGCGTTGTATACCGAGGTGTTTACATAAGCGGAAAAAAATACTGCTTAGGTTATATGTAGATCACAAGAAAGTTTAAGCAAACAAATGGAAAGGAAAATTGTGATTACACACAATCATTAGGAGTATATCCTTCCCATGGACAAGTAGAACATAAAGTACAGGGTTGGAGAGCAAGTACCCAACCATTCAGATAAAGAGGCAAGGATTAATCAAGATGTTACCCAGACAACGGTGTTTGGATAACTAACCAAGAAACACTTAGCACTGGCCTTTAAATGCTCTTGTTGAAAATCGGAGTACCACATACATGCTTCGAGATAGCATTGGCATGGTCTTGAAGCAAAGGTCGGACTTGGATACACAAAGGATTCATCAGGAACAACTTATAGAATAAGTCTTACAATTTCCCCCTGGAAGAATGGTTATCCTTGCAAAAGAAAATATAATGATAGGTCCTCCAGCGAGGGTTTCTAGGCATGACCTCATATTACCAGGTCATCAAAGGACCAACAATATAACTCCTGGAAAGTAGTCCCAACCGTCATATCTGACTAAGATTCAGAACCGATTGATGTCATGATACCTCAGACTCAGGAGGTTCGAGAAGAAAAGGTACAACACAAATCGATGAAAGGTCATTGCAAGATTCTCGGGAAATGAACTATGGGAGCAGGTTCCCAAAACAATAGTTCATCATTAAACCAAGGATAGGATGAGGAGGTGGCTGATGGGCTCAGCGACAATTCATCGAGAATTCCAAACGGATGGATTTCCACAATAATGTGAACAAGAAGATTACACTTGTCAATTCAAATGATACAATGTTGTATGCTCAAGGAAAACATACACCATTAATCATTAGTTGAAAGGTGTCCCCGAAATATGACCTTAGGCAGCAAGATCAATGTTAAAGTGATGATTCAATAACCAACACTCTAAGAACGAATTGTCGATCGTTAACTTCAAAGCAATATGGTTGCTAGAAGTACATAACTCAAGCGGCATCGTTAACATATTGGTATCCCGGTTAAAAACTACACGGGGACCAAGGAAGAATGGTGATGGTGAGAAATATCATCATACCGAGAATTTATAAGAGGTGGAGCAATCCCCACAACATTCTCGACAAAAAATACATTAATACTTCAAGGCAGAACACAACACTACCTGGAGAGCAAGTTGTGTTCATAATGTAGACAAGTTCGCGATGAAAGGAAGTCAAGGGTGTTACCGATGATAATAAAAATCATCGAGGGCAAGGAGGGTATTTCTCATCGTGAACATAGTTGACATCTTGGAAGAAGTCAAGGTGTTGAACGTGATCCGACACATTTGTCGGGAGGTTTCAAGAGGATGCAATCAAACAACAACGGTAACAAGCAAGGGAATGACGAAGTGGCAAGTTATAGGATCAATATATAAGATGCAAGCTCAGAACCAAAGTTGCCTTTCAAGACAAGCAACATGATGTTGGAAGCTCGACGTAAGTCGTGCTCACACATTAAAGAATTCGTGCACCCGAGAAGGACGAGGTAGCACTGTCAAAGATAGCAAGACCAGGATGCAACCGATAGTATAGGAATGATCAGATTGAGTTCAGAATTTCCTAGTAAATACTAGGGGTATTTGATTGGTAGTGCAGAATAATTTCACTAGTCGTTGTCCTCGGTTGACAACATCCCAGAACCCGTAGGGTGATTATGACAAGGAAAGACATTACTTCAACAAAGTTATTAAGATGTGGTGCAATGGCAAGACATCTTTGAGATACCAGGGGGTAATACTCAAAGGTAGAACATGATAGAAGTAGAACCGGGTCATTGACCTATGACAGCAGATACTTCAACCTTGCCAAAAAAATAGACGAAGCACTGGAATGAATTCCCATCAGATATATTAGATCAGGATAGCATGGTCGAAACCATAACTGTAAGGAATCAATTCAAGAATACCGAAAGAATCATACAGCTGGATAATCATTTTGCAAGAAGCTTCCGAGACGGTCTACATCAATTTCATGGGCATGAACACAAAGTTCAAGGTCGACTCCCACTTCTTTAATGCATATCATTTCATTCACCTCTTGCTTTGATAAAAATGTAGTGTTGGAATTTTATCTGGTAGAACACCGGAAGAGTATGACTTGTGAAATCTTCCGGGTTCTCACGGATTAGGGGAAGGCATAGGTTCAACCCATCGGGCACCTTAGTAACATATACCACAAGGTTCAAAAGTAAAAACACAAGCTTGAAAGCGGAGCATGGTTGGCCAAGCAGAGGATACAATTAACCAAAGGCATTATGTATCAGGGGAAGAACTCACAAGGTGATTGAATATGAAGGACACTGGCGGATAACAATCCAACAACGGATCATGCGATCCACAACGGAGCTGATGTGAGTATTGATACTCACTCACAGGAAGAAAAAATGCAGAGGCATCAGATTCAATAATCACCTGATTAGTCTGATGCTTAAATAGAAAGGAATTATGGGTTTCAAAATGAAGGATCAGAAGCAGACGCTCTGATCAAGGATGGATAAGTTGAAAACACTTAGTTGGACAATCCATAAAGGTTTCAAATGTCGTGAACCAACTCATGTCCGGAATGACGTTTGAGCTGGAAAGATAATTTTTTTTTCTTTAAAGGACAGCTAGATGAATGCGTGCATACGCACACATTGAATCAGTAGGCTCAAAATGGCTAAGACAAGGGATGTTAACGAAGACTACGAGTCATATGGAATTAACCATATTGCAAGCAGGCAAGAATTTCAAGAGTAACAGGATGACAAGGATTTTTGAAAGATCAGAAAGTATTCCAAAGAATTTTGTGAGGCACATGAACAATTGAGAAGAACGGATCCTTGAAAAATGTGAGGAATCAACCGTAAGGGTTTTCATGCGAAATAAAACTGCAAGACAGTAAACTCACAGGATTATCGGGACAATGAAGAATATTTCGAGGCATCTTGTAATAACAAGAGCGACGAGGAACGATCATGAGAACGACAAATGCACACAGATATCCATAGGGAAATATCGGTGGTAGTGAATTGCAAAGGCGATGAGCACAAGGGTCTCGAGAAAATATCGAGGGATATCCTCAGAATCTTCTGACGAAGCAGGTGATCTTCCGAAATGAGGGCTCTCCGGGAGAAATAGTTACGAGAACCTAGAGTCTGAATTAGTAAAATCTTTTAACCCGAATAGAAGGGAGATCAGAGTCCCAGAGTATAGAAGAGGAATAAAAGATCCTAACACTACCCATTGGTGTTGTGGGCCCGTAAGCCACATAACAAGTTAGTAAATTTGTTTTTCAAAGACTAGACTCAACTTCGGCCAATGAGTTGGAAAGGGGGATTCCTACAGGCAGTCGGCTTTGATACCAACTTGTGATGCCCCCGATTTGACCGTACACTAATCATGCACGCAAATGTGTACGACCAAGATCCGGGACTCACTAGAAGATATCACAACACAACTCTAGACATAAATTAAAATAATACAAGCTTTATATTACAAGCCAGGGGCCTCGAGGGCTCGAATACATAAGCTCGAATACACAAGAGTCAGCGGAAGCAATAATATCTGAGTACAGACATAAGTTAAACAAGTTTGCCTTAAGAAGGCTAGCACAAAAGTAACAACGATCGAAAAGGCTAGGCCTCCTGCCTGGGACCTCCTAACTACTCCTCGAAGCCGAACGCCACGTAGAAACATCATCGGGATCCTCTGGCTCCTGGACTCTACCGATCCGGTTGCATCAACCAGAAGAAGAAAGAAGGGGGGAAAAGGGGCAGCAAAGCAACCGTGGGTACTCATCCAAAGTACTCGCAAGCAAGGATCTACACTACATATGCAATGATATCTGTGTAAAGGGGTAATATATGTGGGTTAAACTGCAGAATGCCAGAATAAGAGGGGGATAGCTAATCCTATCGATGACTACGCTTCAAGCAGCCTCCATCTTGCAGCAGTAGAAGAGAGTAGATGGAATAGTAACAAGTATTAATGCTTCTGGCAGCCTTCGTCTTGAGTAGCTGAAGAGTTCACTGAGTAACATCATATAGCATAATCCTACCCGGTGATCCTCCCCTCGTCGCCCTGTGAGAAAGCGATCACCGGGTTGTATCTGGAACTTGTTTGGGTGTGTTTTATTAAGTATCCAATTCTAGTTGTCATGAGGTCAGAGTACAACTCCGGGTCGTCCTTTTACCGAGGGGCGCGGCTATTTGAATAGATTAACTTCCCTGCAGTGGTGCACCACATAACCCAGCACGCTCGATCCCATTTGGCCGGACATACTTTCCAGGGTCATGCCCGGCCTCGAAAGATCAACATGTTGCAGCCCTACCTAAGCACAACAGAGAGGTCAGCATGCCGGTCTAAGTCCTAGGCGCGCAGGGGTCCGAGCCCATCGCCCAACGCACACCTGCACGTTGCGTACGCAGCCGGTGAGCAGACCTAGCAACCTCCATTACGAAGTTGCATTACGGGGTCCAACCCGGCGCGCGCCGCTAAGTCGCTGACGTCAAGAAGGCTTCGGCTGATACCACGACGTCGAGTGCCCATAACTATTCCCATGTAGCTGGTTAGTGCGTATAGGCCAAATGGCCAGACTCGGATCAAATACCAAGATCCCGTTAAACGTGTTATTATGAAATAACCGCGGACAACGACCAGTGCCAGGCCCACCTATCTCCTAGGTGGTCACAACCCGCCATGTCGCTTCGCCACAAAGTAACCATCAGGGGGCTATCGGGAACCCAGGCCCACCACTACCTGGGTGGAACCACCTGCCCCTTTAGCCCCCATGTCCGAATCATCATCATGAGTATGTAATAGTATAGAACATACCCGTGATCACCACCCGAGTGATCACGGCCCAATAGTATAGCATGGCTGACGGACAAGAATGTAGGGCCACTGATGGAATACTAGCATCCTATACTAAGCAGTTGGATAGCAGGTACGGGTATCAACAGATGTAGCAACAATGACAGGCTCTGCAACAGAATAGGATTCATCAAATCATCAACAATAGAAATTCTAATGCAAGCGTAAGAGAGAAGAGAATAGGCGATATCGGGTGATCAAGGGGGGCTTGCCTGGTTGCTCTGGCATGAAAGAGGGGTCGTAAACACCATAGTCGATCGAGGCTGCAGCGACGTCCGTCTCGTCGTCTACCGGGGAGAAGAGGGGGAAGAAATAATAAATACAGAGCAAACAAAGCATCACAAAATATAACAAAGAAAATTGCGATGCTACGTGTGACCTATCGCAGTGCTCGGTGATATAGGCGAAGAGGAATAACATCTGGGAAAGTATTCCCGGTGTTAGGCATTTTCGGTTAGATGGGATGGAGGAGGGTTGTTCCATGTTCGGTATGATAGAGGTGTGTAGCGGACGAACAGACCGCGTATTTGGATTCATCTCGAAATTCTGAGCAACTTTCATATATAAAACTTTTTCATCCGAGCTACGGATTATTTTATATAATTTTCTAAAGTATTAAACATTTTCTGGAATTTATTTAATTAATTAAATTCAACATCATCTAGAATAGTGTATGCTGATGTCATCATGACGTCAGCATGACGTCAGCAGTCAACAGGGGGTTGACTAGGTCAAGCTGACGTGTGGGACCCACCTGTCATACACTGTTTAGTTTAATTAGGATTTAGCTAACCTAATTACTGTTTAGTTAAACTAACTAGTTAATTAGATTAATTAAACAGGTTTAGTTAACTTATTTAATTCACTAATTAATTAATTAATTAGTTATTAAATTTATTAATTCTTTTTTTTTATAAAATGTTCTGGGCCGTGGGGCCCGTTTGTCACAGGGCACGGGGCTTAGCGGATCGGGCACACAGCGCGTGGCTACGGGCGCTGGCGCCCAGCGCCCGACTGGGCGTAACAGAGTGGGCGGGCGACGGCCGCCGGGGCGGGCAATGGCCACTGGGGCGCGGCGGGGCGCCGGAGTTGGCCGCCGGGGCGAGTGACGGCCGCCGGGGCGCGGCAGAGCGCCAGAGTTGGCCGCTGGGCCACCGACAGGCGCGCGCGGCCTGTGCAGTTGCAGCAGTGGTGGCAGGCGGGGCGAGATGGTCGGGACCGTGGGGGGGGACGCAAGTAGCGGACGCCGCGACGCAGCGGAGTAGAGCGGTGGAGGCAGGACAGCATGGCGAGGCACGGCCGGCGGTAGCGGGCGAGCGGCGAAGGCTACAGAGGCCGATGAGGTAGAAGGGCGTGGGCATGCGCGGCAACGGCGACGGGGTGGCTATGTGAGTGGCTACAGGAGCCGCAGCGCGGGGACGAAGAAGGTGTGCGGGGCCAGCGATGGTGTGCGGCGCGGACGCGCGGCTCAACGGATAGGGCCGCGGCTAGCCGAGGCGGCGACCACGTGCGTGGGACGGGCTGGCACACGGAGGCGCGCGTGGGATGCAACGGTTAACAGGAGAAGGGCACGCGGTGCGGACACAGTGCGCGGCCGGACGCGGTGATCACTCGGCGGCTAAGGGCGGCGATGCAGTGAGTAGAGAGAGGGAGGTGGGAAGGTGCTCACCCTCCGAGCAGGGGTTCAGGCGGCGAGGCTCGGGGGGTCCGATGAGGGAGAGGCGGTGAGGCGTCCGGCGACGACGTGGGAGGCATCAGGCACGGCGTCGATGGTGAGCGCTGGCGGCGCCCCTGTCCAGATCGGGAGAGGGAGGTGGGGGCGCGAGGGAAGAGTGGGGAATCTGGGGCTAGGTCACCGGGGGAGGGGGTTAAGCAGCGGGCGCGGGTGGGCTGGTGGGCCGGACGGCTCGGCCGTTTGGCCAAGTTGGCCGGGGGTCTTTGTCCCTCTCTTTGTTTTTTTATTGTTGTTGTATTTTCGTTTTATTTTACTTTTATTTATTTTTTGGTTTAGATTTGTTTCCTATTGTTTTAGGTTTTGTATAATATATACTTGGCATCTAATTTAGTAGTTCAATTTAGTCCACTGCCACAAAAGTGTAGTCCCCAAATAATTTAGTTTGCTATTTTATTAACTAGTAAAGGCATTTAAATAATTAGGTTTGCTACTACTTAAATCATTTTAGTGCAGTTTAAGAATTTCATAAAAGTTTTGTTTCACCACCATAATTACCTATGCATTATCTCGCATGAACCGAACATTATAGTTTCATTGTTTGAAAACTTTTACCGTTTGACTCGATTTTGAAATTGAATATAAATCGGTTTCGAATCAACGCGAGTTTATTAACCATAACCGAGGTGACGTGGCATCAT
The DNA here is from genome assembly GCA_902687465.1 of Secale cereale. Lineage (NCBI taxonomy): Eukaryota > Viridiplantae > Streptophyta > Magnoliopsida > Poales > Poaceae > Secale > Secale cereale. Next base: position 220,357,667 of record LR738710.1, on the reverse strand, counting down.
CAACGTGGAATTACTATAGCCAGATTATCCGGGCGTCACAGATGTAGAGGGATAAACTCAAGCAATATGATGTAAACCCCATCTTTTTATCCTCGATGGCAACAATACAATACGTGCCTTGTTGCCTCTACTGTCACTGGGAAAGGACACCGTAAGATTGAACCCAAAGCCAAGCACTTCTCCCATTGCAAGAACTACAGATCTAGTAGGCCAAACCAAACCGATAATTCGAAGAGACTTGCAAGGATATTATGAGCACACATAAAGAGTTCAGAAAAGAACCAAATATTTCTCATAGATAATCTTGATCATAAACTCACAATTCATCTGATCTCAACAAACACACCACAAAAAGGGATTACATCGAATAGATATCCTCGAAGACCGAGGAGAACTTTACATAGAGATCCAAAGAGAGAGAAGAAGCCATCTAGATACTAGCTATGGACCCGAAGGTCTGTGGTAAACTACTCACAACTCATGGTGAGGCAATTATGATGATGTAGAAGCACTCCGTGGTAGATCCCCCTCTGGCGGAGCTCCGGAACAGGCCCCAAGATGGGATCTCATGGGAACAGAAGGTTACGGCGGTGGAACTACGGTTTTCTCTGTTCATCTGATGGTTTTGGGGTACATAGGCTTATATAGGAGGAAGGAGGGCACCGGTGGCCTCACGTGGGACCCACGAGGCAGGGGGTGCGCCCCCCACCCTCATGGGCACCTCGTGGGCCCTACTCCGTGGTTATTAAGTCTCCCGTGCGTTATATTCTCCAAAAATATCTCTCCCGGAGGTTTCATTCCGTTTGGACTCTATTTGATATTCATTTTCTGCAAAACCCTAAAACAGGCAAAAAACAGCAATCTGGACTGGGCCTTTGGGTTAGTAGGTTAGTCCCAAAAATAATATAAAAGTGTATGACAAATCCCATTAAATATCCAAAATATCATAAATAATAGTATGGAACAATAAAAAATTATAGATGCGTTGGAGACGTATCAGTTCTACGAAATAATATATCAGAATGATTACATTTTATTGTTCAATTTTTTTCTTGATGTTGCAAGTTGTAGGTTAACTATGTTAGGAAGCTTAGCAATGGAGATTTAACTTATGTTTTAGGGAAATAGGAGGACTCAGCTACATATTTTTATTAGTTTTTAGATAAATGATACACAATGTTCCAAAAAGTAACAAAACAATTATACAGATCCTACAACAAGAAAGCAATGGAAAAAAAGTAGCACAATGAAGAAAAATACAACAAGTACAAAGGAAGTCCGCATATGAAAACATTGACCCTATCTGCCAAACCATTGTAATCTTCCCTCTTAGCCCTTTAGGTGATCATTTCATTTCCACTTTGAATCCACGTATGCAGGCATATAGACTTGGTGGGATGCTCTTGAAGATGACGTTGTTCCTTGTAGTCCAAATAGTATATGATATAAGGATGATTACCTCCATAAAAAAGGGGAGATTGAGTAGTTCCTTGAGGTGGGCAACTTCATATTGAATGTCTGAAAACCTAGGTTGCCAGTAAGGGTAGACATATTGCTAGCACATTTGTGCAAAAGGGCACTAAAATAAATGATACCTGGTTTCTAATGTGTGAGAATTGCACATCACACATGTATAATCTGGGATGAAGAAGATTATCCTTAGCAACCTTGCCCTTGTATTTTACCTGTTAATGATCAACAACCAGTAAAAGATTTTATGTTTAAGCTAGCAATAGGTTTTCCATAGCCACTAAATGATTGGTAGAGGTTCAGGGTGCAAAGATAAAAGTGTGTAAGCCTTGGTAATTTGGTAGGTGGGAGCAGTAGCTAGAAGCTGCCTGCTAGACATCAGGATCCTCTTCTAGGTTCATAGAAAGCAAACATTATTGCAGATCCTGGTATTGAGCATAAGCTTCCTCAGATAAAGGTAAGTGGAAGTGTGAAGTTACTCATGTATGCCTCCAATAGAACTGACATATATTCTCGTTCTTGGAAAAGGAGGATAAATGTGGCCAGAGCTCTAGCTTAGGCATGTCCTCCTAGGTGTGAGACCAGAAGGGGATAGTATGTCCATTTTTCATAGTGCAAGCAGCAAGATCTTTGTATGTTGGTAAGAGTTTGGACAATCCCTCCACCAAAAGGAAAGGTTTTGCAGGCCGATATTGGCCAACTCGTGAGGGTAGTATATTTTCTGAAATTAGTTTGACCAAGAGGATGTCTAGTTGATTAAAGAACTTGTGGATCATCTTCATTAATAAACATGTGTTCTGAGTCAGAAGGTTTAAAATGCCAAGTCCTCCTTTGCTCTAGGGCTTACAATGCATTTCCCAAGCTGCTAGAGGAGGATTTTCTTTTCCAAGTGCTCCCCTCTCCAAAATAGGTGTCTTCTGTACTTATCAATCTGCTCAATAATGCCTTTGTATAGAAGAAAACAACTCATAATAAAACTTGAGAGGGAAGAAAAAATTGCATTGATCGTCTGCAATCTCCCATCATAATTTAAATATTGTGAACAGACAACGTCTGTTGGGAGTAGTTATTGTACTTCTTGCAGTTTTTTGTTCCTATTTCCTATTGGGCTTTCCTTCAAGGAAAAGGGTTCCTAATGCATATGTGTTGGAAATATGTCCTAGAGGCAAAATAAAATGGTTATTATTGTATTTCCTTGTTCGTGATGATTGTCTATTGTTCATGCTATAATTGTATTAACTGGAAACCGTAATACATGTGTGAATACATAGACCACAACATGTCCCTAGTGAGCCTCTAGTTGACTAGCTCGTTGATCAATAGACGGTTATGGTTTCCTGACCATGGACATTGGATGTCGTTGATAACGGGATCATATCATTAGGAGAATGATGTGATGGACAAGACCCAATCCTAAGCGTAGCACAAGATCATGTAGTTCGTTTGCTAGATATTTACTAATGTCAAGTATCATTTCCTTAGACCATGAGTTTGTGCAACTCCCGGATATCGTAGGAATGCTTTGGGTGTATCAAACGTCACAACGTAACTGGGTGACCATAAAGGTGCACTATAGGTATCTCTGAAAGCGTATGTTGGGTTGGCACGAATCGAGACTGGGATTTGTCACTCCATATTACGGAGAGGTATCTCTGGGCCCACTCGGTAATGCATCATCATAATGAGCTCAATGTGACTAAGGAGTTAGTCACGGGATCATGTGTTACGGAACGAGTAAAGAGACTTGCCGATAACGAGATTTAACAAGGTATAGGGATACCGACGATCGAATCTCGGGCAAGTAACATACCGATGGACGAAGGGAATTGTATACGGGATTGATTGAATCCCCAACATCGTGATTCATCCGATGAGATCATCGTGGAACATTTGGGAGCCAATATGGGTATCTAGATCCTGCTATTAGTTATTGGTCAGAGAGGTGTCTCGGTCATGTCTGCATGGTTCCCGAACCCGTAGGGTCTACACACTTATGGTTCGGTGATGCTAGAGTTTTCATGGGAATTGTATGTGGTTAAGAAATTTGTTCGGAGTCCCGGATGAGATCCCGGACGTCACAAGGAGTTCCAGAATGGTCCAGAGGTAAATATTTATATACGGGAAGTCCAGTTTCAGTCATTGGAAAGGTTTCGGGGGTTATCGGTATTGTACCGAGACCACCGAAAGGATTCCGGGGGTCCACCGGGTGGGGCCACTTGCCCCGGAGGGCCTAATGGGCTGAATATGGGTGGGGACCAGCCCCTTAGTGGGCTGGTGCACCCCCCCCCATAGGGGCCCAAGGCGCCTAGGGTTGGAAACCCTAGGGGTGGGGGCGCCCCCCACCTGCTTGAGGGGCAAGCCTCCCCCTTCGCTGCCGCCCCCTCCCCCCCCCCATGTAGATGCATCTAGGGGGTCGGCCCCCTCTCCCCTTCCCCCTATAAATAGTGGGGGGTGGGAGGGCAGCCGAACCCTTCCCCCTGGCATAGCCCTCCCCCTCCTACACCTCCTCCTCCTCTATAGTCCTCAGCGAAGCCCTATCGGAGAACCACGAGCTCCACTGCCACCACGTTGTCTTGCTGCTGGAGCTCTCCCTCAACTTATCCTTCCCCCCTTGCTGGATCAAGAAGGAGGAGACGTCCCCGGGCTGTACGTGTGTTGAACGCGGAGGCTTCGTCCGTTCGGCGCTAGATCGGATCTTCCGTGATTTGAATCGCCGCGAGTACGACTCCAATAGTTGGGTTATTTGCAACGCTTCCGCTTAGCGATCTTCAAGGGTATGGAGATGCACTCCATCTCTCTCGTTGCAAGCATCTCCTAGATTGATCTTTGTGACACGTAGGAACATTTTGAATTATTACTACGTTCCCCAACAGTGGCATCATGAGCGAGGTCTATGCGTAGATTCTATGCACGATTAGAACACAAGTAGTTGTGGGCGATGATTTGGTCAATTTGCTTACCGTTACTAGTCCTATCTTGATTCGGCGGCATTGTGGGATAAAGCGGCCCGGACAGACTTTACACATACACTTACGTGAGACAGGTTCCACTGACTGACATGCACTTGATGCATAAGGTGGCTAGCGGGTGTTTGTGATACGTCTCCAACGTATCTATAATTTTTTATTGTTACATACTATTATATATTTTGTTTTGGATGTTTAATGGGCTTAATTATATGCTATTATATTATTTTTGGGACTAACCTACAAACCAAGGCCTAGTGCAAATTGCTGTTTTTTGCCTATTTCAGTGTTTCGCAGAAAAGGAATATCAAACAGAGTCCAAACGAAATGAAACCTTCGGGGGAGTTATTTTTGGAACGATATCTTCATGAGAGACTTGGAGTAAAATTCAGAGAAGAAACGAGGTGCCCATGAGGGGGCAGGGCGCACCCCTACCCTCGTGGGCCCCACGTTGCTCCATCGACGTACTTTTTCCTCCTATATATACCCATATACCTTGAAAACATCGGGGACCACGAAGAAACCCTAATTCCACCGATGTAACCTTCTGTTCCCGTGAGATCCCATCTTGGGGCCTGTTCCAAAGCTTCGCTGGAGGGGGCATCGATCACGGAGTGCTTCGACATCAACACCATAGCCTCTCCGATGAGTTGTGAGTAGTTTACCACAGACCTTCGGGTCCATAGTTATTAGCTAGATGGCTTCTTCTCTCGTTTTGGATCTCAATACAAAGTTCTTCTCGATCTTCGAGGAGATCTATTCGATGTAATCTTTTTGCTGTGTGTTTGTCGAGATTCGATGAATTGTGGGTTTATGATCAAGATTATCTATGAACAATATTGGATTCTTTTCTGAAATCTTTTATGTATGATTATAATATCCTTGCAAGTCTCTTCGAATTATTGGTTTGGTTTGGCCTACTAGATCTATAGTTCTTGCAATGGGAGAAGTGCTTGGCTTTGGGTTCAATGTTGCGGTGTCCTTTCCCAGTGATAGTAGGGGCAGCAAGGCACGTATAGTATTGTAGCCATCGAGGATAAAAAGATGGGGTTTATATCATTTTGCTTGAGTTTATCCCTCTACATCATGTCATCTTGCTTAAGGCGTTACTCTGTTCTTATGAACTTAATAATCTAGATGCATGCTGGATAGCGGTCGATGTGTGGAGTAATAGTAGTAGATACAGAATCGTTTCGGTCTACTTGTCACGGACGTGATGCCTGTATACAATGATCATGCCTAGATATTCTCATAACTATGCGCTTTTCTATCAATTGCTCGACAGTAATTTGTTCACCCACCGTAGAGTTCTGCTATCATGAGAGAAGCCACTAGTGAAACCTATGGCCCCCGGCTCTATCTTCATCATTTTACTTTCCTTTCAACTAGCCAGTTTCTGTTTGCCGTTGCTTATTTGCTTTATTTACTTTCTGTTCTTATACCAAAAATACCAAAAATATTGTCCTATCCTATCTATCAGATCTCACTCTTGTACGTGACCGTGAAGGGATTGACAACCCCTTACCGTGTTGGCTGCGAGGTTCTTATTTGTTTGTGCAGGTGCGAGGGACTCGCGCATGGTCTCCTACTGGATTGAGACCTTGGTTCTCAAAAACTGAGGGAAATACTTATGCTACTGTGTTGCATCGCCCTTTCCTCTTCGAGGGAATACAATGCAAGCTCAAGAAGTAGCCAGAAGAATTTTTGGCGCCATTGCCGGGGAGACTCACTCCAAGTAAAGTCAAGATTTGATCTCCCGACAACTAGCCAATTTCTGGCGCCATTGCCGGGGAAATCTATGCAAAAGTCGTATACCAAGTACCTATCACAAACCCTTATCCCTCGCATTACATTATTTGCCTGTTTGCTTGTGTTGCCATGTGCCTTCTATTAGCTTGCATCTTCGCTTGCTAAATTATGGATCCTCATTTACTTGCTAATATTTTTAAGAGATCCAGTTATGATGAACCAATTGCTAGTCAGCTGCATGCACTAGATTATCTTTATGAGGTTTTGCTTGAAATTCGTGAATCTAAAAATTGTGATGAAGTGTTGAAAGAAGATAATTATGATGTGATTCACGATAGCTCTTTTAATGAAAAACATGATTGCAATGATACTATTGTAAATTCTATTAATGTCAATTGTGTTAATGATATGCAAAACCCTAATCTTGGGGATGCTAGTATTACTATGTCCACTACATGTTGCAATGACCATGATTGGGGTGACTCCTCTTAGGATCTTGAAAATCTATTTAAGCCCCATGATGAATATGAGATTGATAATAATGTTTGCCATGATATTGAAAGTGGGTCTGAAAGAATGTCAACTTTTGATCCCACTACTTTGGATATTGATCAATCTTATGAAATTTTTGATAAAAGTGGGCTTGGAGAAGTAAGGTCTTTGTTCTATGTTAATCCCACTATCTTGAATGAGGATCAACTTTGCATACATATGGATCGTGTAGAGAGTAATTTATGTGATTGCTATAGTGTTGAATTTGAATATGATCCTATATGTGATTATTATGAGAGGGGGAAATACAGTTGTAGAAATTTTTATGTTACTAAATTACCTCTCATTATGTTGAGATTGCTATTGTTTCTTTCTTCTTCCTTGCATATGCTAGATCTTGCTTGTCTTGCTAATTTGTTTTCCTATGAAATGCCTATGCATACGAAGTATGTTAGACTTAGATGTGATTTTCACATGCAATATGATGCTCTCCTTGCTTCAATTCATATATTTCATGTGAGCATCATTGAATTCTCAAGCCTATCTTAATGGCTATAAAGCAAGAGCTTGTTCGGAGGCAACCCAATTTTATTTTATTTGCTTTTGCTTCTGTCTAGTAATAAATATTGCATCTAGCTTCTGTTTAGATGTGGTTTTGTGTTTTAATTAGTGTTTGTGCCAAGTAGAACCTTTGGGAGGACTTGTGTGAAGTTTATGTGATCATGCTGTAAAAAACAGAAATGTTGGTGCTCACGAGATTAGCTACCATCTTTTACTGGAGAGCGCTTTTTAGTTGATTCTTTTTACAGATGATTAATAGAAAAATTACTCACGTCCACCAATTTATTTCAATTTTTTTAGAGTTACAGAAGTATTCGAAAGTTACAGATTACTACAGACTTATCTGTTTTTGACAAATTCTGTTTTTCGTGTGTTGTTTGCTTATTTTGATGAATCTATGAGTAGTATCGGGGGTACGAATCATAGAGGAGTTGGAATAAAGTAGGTTTAACACCAATATAAGCAAAGAATGAGTTCATTACAGTACCTTTGCGTATTGGTTTGTTTTCTTATACTAACGGAGCTCACGAGATTTTTGGCTTAAGTTTTGTGTTGTGAAGTTTTTAAGTTTTGAGTATGGATTTGATGGACAATGGAACAAAGAGTGGCAAAAGCCTAAGCTTGGGGATGCCCAAGGTACCCCAAGTTAAAATTCAAGGACAACCAAAAGCCTAAGCTTGGGGATGCCCCGGGAAGGCATCCCCTCTTTCGTCTTCGTCTATCGGTAACTTTACTTGAGACTATATTTTTATTCACCACATGATATGTGTTTTGCTTGGAGCGTCATGTATGATTTGTGTATTTGCTTTTTAGTTTTCCACAATCATCATTGCTGGATACACCTTTTGAGAGAGTTAAATATGATTTAGAATTTATTAGAATACTCTATGTGCTTCACTTATATCTTTTGAGCTAGATAGTTTTGCTTTAATGTGTTTCACTTATATCTTTTAGAGCACGGTGGTGGTTTATTTTGTAAAAATTATTGATCTCTCATGCTTCACTTATATCTATTTGAGAGTCTCTTAGAACAACATGGTAATGTGCTTTGGTTATAAAACTAGTCCTAATATGATAGGCATCCAAGATGAGTATAGTAAAAACTTTCATACAAGTGCATTGAATATTATGAGAAGTTTGATACTTGATGATTGTTTTGAGATATCAGGATGGTGATATTAGAGTCATGCTAGTGGAGTAATTGTGAATTTGAGAGACACTTGTGATAAAGTTTGTGATTCCCGTAGCATGCACGTATGGTGAACTGTTGTGCGATGAAGTTGGAGCATGATTTATTTATTGAGTGTCATCCTTTGTGTGGAGGTCGGGATCGCGCGATGGTTAACTCCTACCAAACCTTCCCCTAGGAGCATGCGTTGAATACTTTGTTTTTATAACTCGTAGATTTTTGCAATAAGTATATGAGTTCTGTATGATTAATGTTGAGTCCATGGATTATACGCACTCTCACCCTTCCACCATTGATAGCCTCTCTTATACCACACAAATTTCGCCGGTACCATACACCCACCATATACCTTCCTCAAAACAGCCACCATACCTACGTATAATGGAATTTCCATAGCCATTCCGAGATATATTGCCATGCAACTTTCCACCGTTTCGTTCATATGACATGCTTAATCATTATCATTCACATAGAGTCATGTTTTGTTCTAGCTTAGAGTTGTAATCTTTGAGTTGTAAGTAAATAAAAGTGTGATGATCTTCATTATTAGAGCAATGTCCCGTGTGAGGAAACAAAATAAAGAGAGAGAGAGAGAGAGAGAGAGAAAGGCCAAAAAAAGAGGGGGCTAAAAATAAGAAAAGCCCCTCCAAAAAAAGGAGAGAGGGGACAATGCTACTATCCTTTTCCACACTTGTGCTTCAAAGTAGCACCATAATCTTCATAATAGAGAGTCTCTTGTTTTGTCACTTTCATATACTAGTGGGAATTTTAATTATAGAACTTGGCTTGTATATTCCAACGATGGGCTTCCTCAAATGCCCTAGGTCTTCATGAGTAAGCAAGTTGGATGCACACCCACTTAGTTTCTTTTGTTGAGCTTTCATACACTTATTGCTCTAGTGCATCCGTTGCATGGCAATCCCTACTCACTCACATTGATATCTATTGATGGGCATCTCCATAGCCCATTGATACGCCTAGTTGATCTAAGACTATCTTCTTCCTTTTCTCTTCTCCACGACCACCACTCTATTCCACATAGTGCTATATCCATGGCTCACGCTCATGTATTGCGTGAAAGTTGAAAGGTTTGAAAGAATTAAAGTGTGAAACAATTGCTTGGCCGAAACCGGGGTTGTGCGTGATTTAAATATTTTGTGTGATGAAGAGAGAGCATAGCCAGACTCTATGATTTTGTAGGGACAACTTTCTTTGGCCATGTTATTTTGAGAAGACATGATTGCTTTGTTAGTATGCTTGAAGTATTATTATTCTTATGTCAATATAGACTTTTGTCTTGAATCTTTCGGATCTGAACATTCACGCCACAATAAAGAGAATTACATTAAGAATTATGTTGGTTAGCATTCCACATCAACAATTCTGTTCTTATCATTTACCTACTCGAGGACGAGCAGGAATTAAGCTTGGGGATGCTTGATACGTCTCCAACATATCTATAATTTTTGATTGTTCCATGCTATTATATTTTCTATTTTGGATGTTTAATGGGATTTATTATACACTTTTATATTATTTTTGGGACTAACCTACTAACCCAAGGCCCAGTACAAATTGTTGTTTTTTGCCTATTTCAGTGTTTCGCAGAAAAGGAATATCAAACGGAGTCCAAACGGAATGAAACGTTCGCGAGAGTTTTTTTTGGAACGATATATTCACGAGAGACTTGGAGTACAAGTCAGAGAAGAAACAAGGTGCCCACGAGGGGGCAGGGCGCGCCCAGGGGGTGGGCGTGCCCCCCACACTCGTGGGCCCCATGTTGCTCCACCGGCGTACTTTTTCCTCCTATATATACCCATATACTCTGAAAACATTGGGGAGCACGAAGAAACCCTAATTCCACTGTCGTAACCTTCTGTTCCTATGAGATCCCATCTTGGGGCCTGTTCTGGAGCTCCGTCGGAGGGGGCATCGATCACCGAGGGCTTCTACATCAACACCATAGCCTCTCCGATGAGTTGTGAGTAGTTTACCACAGACCTTCGGGTCCATAGTTATTAGCTAGATGGCTTCTTCTCTCTCTTTGGATCTCAATACAAAGTTATCCTCGATCTTCGAGGAGATCTATTCGATGTAATCTTTTTGCGGTGTGTTTGTCGAGATCCGATGAATTGTGGGTTTATGATCAAGATTATCTATCAACAATATTGGATTCTTTTCTGAAATCTTTTATGTATGATTATAATATCCTTGCAAGTTTCTTCGAATTATTGGTTTGGTTTGGCCTACTAGATCTATAGTTCTTGCAATGGGAGAAGTGCTTGGCTTTGGGTTCAATCTTGCGGTGTCCTTTCCAAGTGACAGTAGGGGCAGCAAGGCACGTATAGTATTGTGGCCATCGAGGATAAAAATATGGTGTTTATATCATATTGCTTGAGTTTATCCCTCTACATCATGTCATCTTGCTTAAGGCGTTACTCTGTTCTTATTAACTTAATACTCTAGATGTATGTTGGATAGCGGTCGATATGTGGAGTAATAGTAGTAGATGCAGAATCGTTTCGGTCTACTTGTCACGGACGTGATGCCTATATACAATGATCATGCCTAGATATTCTCATAACTATGCGCTTTTCTATCAATTGCTCGACAGTAATTTGTTCACCGACCGTAGAATTCTGCTATCATGAGAGAAGCCACTAGTGAAACCTATGGCCCCCGGGTCTATCTTCATCATATTACTTTCCTTTTAACTAGCCAATTTCTGTATGATGTTGCTTATTTTCTTTATTTACTTTCTGTTCTTATACCAAAAATACCAAAAATATTATCTTATCCTATATATCAGATCTCACTCTCGTAAGTTACCGTGAAGGGATTGACAACCCCTTATCGCATTGGCTGCAACGTTCTTATTTGTTTGTGCATGTGCAAGGGAATCGCGCGTGGTCTCCTACTGGATTGATACCTTGGTTCTCAAAAACTGAGGGAAATACTTACGGTACTATGCTGCATCACCCTTTCCTTTTCGAGGGAATACGACGCAAGCTCGAGAAGTAGCAGTCTATCTCTCCCACTTTAGTCAGATCGGATTCGATGAACAGGGTCCTTATGAAGGGTAAATAGCAATTAACAAATCACCGTTGTGGCTTTTGCGTAGGTAAGAAACATTCTTGCTAGAAACCCATAGCAGCCACGTAAAACATGCAACAACAATTAGAGGACGTCTAACTTGTTTTTGCAGGGTATGCTATGTGATGTGATATGGCCAAAAGGATGTGATGAGTTATATATGTGATGTATCAGATTGATCATGTTCTTGTAATAGGAATCACGACTTGCATGTCAATGAGTATGACAACCGGCAGGAGCCATATGAGTTGTCTTAATTTATTGTATGACCTGCGAGTCAATATAAAACGCCATGTAATTACTTTAATTTATTGCTAACCGTTAGCCATAGTAGTAGAAGTAATAGTTGGCGAGACAACTTCATGAAGACACGATGATGGAGATCATGGTGTCATGCCGGTGACGATGGTGATCATACTGCACCTCGAAGATAGAGTTCAAAGGCTCAAGATGATATTGGCCATATCATGTCACTTTATGATTTGTATGTGATGTTTGTCATGTTTACATCTTATTTGCTTAGAATAATGGTAGCATAAATAAGATGATCCCTCACTAAAATTTCAAGAAATGTGTTCCCTGTGATGCCCCAAGACCGACGCTCCAGAAGACTTCCAGCTATTCCGGGTTTTTCCCGTGTGTTTCTTTTGCTTGCTCTATTTTATTTTGCATTACATCATGCCATCATGCCATAAATATTTTGCATCCCATCTAAATAAATTGTTTGGATCTTCGGTCTATTTAAATTGAGGGAAATGCACATGGTGTTTTCTCTTTATAATATATCCTCCTAATATTTAGGGAGCTATATTAAAATATTCCATTAACTTTGGAGTCACCATAACACACTTGCAATTTAATTCTCATGCCTTTTGCACTTCAAGTTTGGTCCCCAAACTTTGTCTAAATTTTTTTGCTATCCTTTTTCCGAGCTCCACCGAGATTCTCAACATTTTTGGGATTTACCAAGTACCCACTTCTTTTCACACTCGTTTGAATTTAATACAAATGAGTTTGAATTCAACTTCACACGCTTGCTCATTTCTATATTTCTTGGATCAAGCTCATTTTTATGAGTCCGAGAAAATTAACCTCATGCTCACTTCTCTCCCAACATCTCTTTCCTTTTCCTTTCAATTACATGTATTATTTTAAAATACAGAGAGAAGTGAATAAGAGAGAGGGAGAAGAGAAGCCCAGCCGGCCCATCAACCATTGCGGCCCAGCACCCTCTCCTTAAACCTAACCCGAGCCCCCTGCTCGACCCCTCCTCCACGATCTTCTCCTCCAGCGCTGCCACTTCTCTCCTCTCAATCCCCAACTCTCCCTCTCGTCTCCTCCCACCGCGTAGTGACACACAGGAGCGAGAGCTCCAAGCCCCCTCTCCCCGCGACGGCGCCTCAGCCATCGACCTCCGCCGCCCTGCGCACGGCCTCTCCTTCCTCGTGCCTCCCTTCGCCTCGCCCTGTCGTCATCCGTGCTCGCCACCGCGCTCCATCCACGGGTCAACATCGTCGTCCCACCGCCGCTCCATCGTCTAGTCGTGCCTCAGCGCCCCACCTCGCCGGATCCGGCCTCCTCCGCACCTCCGCGCCCGTTCCCTCCATCCCAGCCTCCTCCCGATGACCAGCGCCGCCATGACCTTGTCTTAGGCCAGACGAACCTCCCCGTGCTCCTCCACCTCGCCTCGTCGTCCGGTGACCAGTGCTGTCGCTGTCGACCAAGAGACAGGAACGCTGCCGCCTATCCTTGCCAACGTCGCCGGCCCCAAGCTCCTCGGTACTCCTCGAGCTCCTCGCCATGGCCCTCTATTCGGCTCTGTGTACTACTACACGCTCATGCCAAGTACCACGACGGCCTCGGAGACTGGATGCATCAAGTTACTTGACGATGTGTACATCTACACCGAGACCGGACCGACAACGCGTGTAGCCCTACCATCGCCAAGTTCAACCGCACGGACGCCGAACATCTACCGATCGAATCTACGATGACTTGATAATCTACAGGAAACATGTACCCATACCGTCGCGAGAATCGAGACCGGCAACTCCGATGACCCAAGTATCACCACGACGCCGAAGGGTTCCGATTTGAAAACTTCATCTTCAAAACGAGTACAATTACCGTCGCCGTGAACGAGTACTTCCACTACCAGACCACGAGTACCACTACGTCCCTCGACGACCAATGAACGACTATGAAACGTGTACAACTACACCGCTCGAACTCGAACCCCTCCGAAAACCCACGCTTCAAAGGTATAACCCCGAGACGACCGCCCGTGGACGAATGCTTGTGATGTATGAGTTGAACCGTGTGTTGCACCGTGACCGACTTGTCGTTGCACGTCCCTCCTTGTTTTCCATGTCGTCGACCTATGGGAACCCGATAACCGGTGACACCCCATCATCTTTTCTTGACACGCTCACGCCACCTTTTCTTTTGCACCGTTATCTCAACAAGTTACCGGAACCGATTTGTTGCCGTGGCACCATTTCGGTTATCGCGGTCATGGCACCCTTTCTTTGCACCACGGCGATGAAAAGCTCCATATCTTGCTCATGTCAACTTTTAATAAAAATTGCATAAAACTTGCATTTGTCATCCGCATCATGATAACAACATTGAAATGTTTAAATTGTTGTTTGCTTCAATAATTGCTAAATGGCATGGGGAGTTTCCAGAATTGTTGTTGTTATTTCCGGCCTCATTTAAAATGACTAGATAGTGTAGTTTTTGCACATGCTTCACCTCTTGCCATTTTTAATAAAAACATTTAAACTTGTTGGGTTCATAACGAGATCAAACTAAATAATTGTATGTGGTGTTTCGTCAATATGCAACTCATTGCATATCGAGCTCCACTTAACTTGTAGTGTTGTTTGTGCACCTTGCCATGCCATGCATAATTAAACCGGACATGCATCATACTTGGTTGTGCATCATATGCCATGTTTATGCTTGTGTGTTTACCATGTTGTTTGTTTCTGTCCGGGTTGCTTCTCTCGTTAGCTTCGGTTCCTTTCCGGAGTTGTGAGGTTTTGTTCGACTACTTCATGGACTTGTCCTTCTTCCTTGCGGGATCCCAGGCAAGATGATTGTTCCCCGATATCACCTCTATCTTTGCCTTGCTAGTTTTCTCGCTCTTTAGCTATGCCTCGATGCCTATTCTTGTCTTGTCAACCTCCTATGTTGCCATGAAACACTCTAACCGCCTTCTTAGCAAACCGTTGATTGGCTAAGTACGCGTTTGCTCAGCCCCTCTTATAGCGTTGTTAGTTGCAGGTGAAGTTTGAAGATTGCTCCACTCTGGGACTTATTTATAGGGATAACACAATATTTATCTTAATTAAATTAATGCAGATATATATTGGTAATGGGTGGAAGGCTCGGCATTTTGCTTGGTGTTTTGTTCCACTCATGCCACCTTAGGACCCGATAAACCGGTTTTATGTTCCTTGATTTTGCGTTCCTAACACGTTTGGGTTTTATGGGCCCCCTTGATAATCCGCACTGCTCAAAGCTTTTGCAGCAAGACCCAACTTTGGTTCTACATTTTCCTAACAACTAAAAACTTGCATAGGGCGTAACTAACCCGAGTTCTTAATCAATAACCCGGGCCAGTGCTCCTCATGAGTGTTGGTCCGAACTGGGGGTTATGCGGGGCCGCCTTGGGGAAACCCGAGGTATCTGGTATTACCTATATGATCACCCATCCGGTCGTGGCCTGAGACGAGATACGCGCGGCTATTATCAGGGTGTCGGCACGCCGGGAGGTCTTGCTGGATTAGTTTTACATTTGTTGAAATATCTTGAGCACGGGATTCCGGGAATACTCGGGTCGTCCCAATTTGGAGTTCCGACTCCGCGGATCGTGAGTCTGTGATGGGCTAAGTTGGTACACCCCTGCAGGGTTTTGAACATTCGAAACCCGTGCCCGCGGTTATGTGGCAGATGGGAATTTGTTAATATCCGGTTGTAGATAACTTGACACCATATCCTTAAGAATACACTACCTGTATGAGTAACCGTGATGGTCTCTTTCCGAAGGGCTTTTGGAAGTGAACACGGTGGGGTTATGTATGAACATGAGTAGCTAGGATCACTTATTGATCAACTTGGTGACCGTTGGCACTTATTCTCTTCTCGCTCTGAATTTGTAAGCTAGTTGCTTAGTGCTTTCTACAGACACTTTATTACCTCTCCTCACCTAAAGGCTTTGTTAGTTTTGATACCCAGGAATGGGATTGCTGAGTCCTTGTGGCTCACAGATTACTACATACACCAAATGTAGGTACAGCCGAGTACGATGCAGGAGATGGATCAGAACTTCACTGGGAGTTTGATGAAGAGCGTGGTCGTTACTATGTATCGTATCCCGGCGATCAGTAGTAGTTCCTACTAGGAGTGATCCGGGCTTGTGTTCGTGGTATCTTTCTTGTTTGGATTTCGTCCGTAGTCGGATCCTCTGTTATTTGGATGAATGTATGTTATTGTATTCATTGTGTGACATGGCGAGTGTAAGCCAACTATCTTTTAGACTTTCATCCCTGAACTTTTACATGAGATGTGCAAACATACCACGCTTGCGATCATTCCAGAATGCGCTTATGTCTCTAAGTCGTGCCTCGACACATGGGAGACATAGTCGCATCTTGGGCATTACATTCCCCCTAAGTGTGCACTGTTGCGAAGGTTTGTTGTTTCGATGTGCCACGTGATGATGGGGTGTGATAGATTCTAATGTTCACATACAACGGGTGTAAGACAGATTTAGTCATGCAAAACACTTAGGTTGACTAGATGAGCCTGGCATATACAGACATGGCCTCGGAACACGATAGATCGAAAGGTCAAACATGAGTCGTATAGTAGATGCGATCAACATGGAGATGTTCACCATTGATGACTAGTCCGTCTCACGTGATACTCAGACACGGCCTAGTCGATTTGGATCATGTAGCACTTAGATTACTAGAGGGGTGTCTATCTGAGTGGGATTTCATTAAATAGTTTGATTAGATGAACTTAGTCTAAAATTGTCTTTACAATCTATCTTGTAGATCCAATGGCCCACGCTAATGTTTCCCTGAACTTCAATGCGTTTCTAGAGAAAACCAAACTGAAAGACGATGGAAGCAACTATACGAACTAGGTCCGTAACTTGAGGATCATCCTCATAGCTTCCAAGAAAGCATATGTCCTTGAAGCACCACTAGGTGAAGCACCCATTTTCCCAGCAACTCAAGACGTTATGAACGTCTAGAAGTCGCGTAGTGATGATTACTCCCTCGTTCAGTGCGGCATGCTTTACAGATTAGAACTGGGGCTCCAAAAGCATTTTGAGCAACACTAAGCATATGAGATGTTCCAAGAGCTGAAAATGGTTTTCCAAGCTCATGCCCGGGTCGAGAGATATGAAGTCTCTGACAAGTTCTTCAGTTGTAAGATGGAGAAAATTAGTTCTGTCAGCGAGCATATACGCAAAATGTCTGGGTTGTACAACCACTTGTCTCAGCTGAGAGTTAATCTTCCAGATGACTCTATCATTGACAGAATCCTCCAGTCGCTTCCACCTAGCTACAAGAGCTTTGTGATGAACTACAATATGCAAGGGATGGAGAAGTCTATTCTTGAGTTATATTCGATGATGAAATCAGCGGAGGTAGAGATCAAAAAGGAACATCAGGTGTTGATGGTGAATAAGACCACTAAGTTCCAAAAAGGCAAGGGTAAGAAGAACTTCAAGAAGGACGGCAAGGGATTTGCCGCGCCGGTAAGCCAATTGCCGGGAAGAAGCCAAAGAATGGACCCAAGCCTGGGAGTGAGTGTTTTTATTGCAAGGGAAATGGTCACTGGAAGCGGAAGTGCCCCAAGTTCTTAGCGGATAAGAAGGCCGGCAACGTCAAAGGTATATATGATATACATGTCATTGATGTGTACCTTACCAGCGCCCATAGTAGCTCCTGGTTATTTGATACCGGTGCAGTTGCTCACATTTGTAACTCAAAATAGGAGAAGCGAAATAAGTGGAGACTAGCGAAGGACAAGGTGACGATGCGCATCGGGAATGGTTCCAAGGTCGATGTGATCGTAGCCGGCACGCTACCTCTACATCTACCTTCGGGATTAGTTTTAAACCTCAATAATTGTTATTTAGTACCAACTTTGAGCATGAACATTGAATCTGGATCTCGTTTGATGCAAGATGGCTACTTATTTAAATTCGAGAATAATGGTTGTTCTATTTATATGAGAGATATGTTTATGGTCATGCCCCGCTGGCAATGGTTTATTTTTATTGAATCTTGAACGTGATGTTACACATATTCATAGTGTGAATGCTAGGTTGATAATGATAGTCCCACATACTTGTGGAACTTCCGCCTTGGTCATATTGATGTCAAACGCATGAAGAAACTCCATGTAGATGGACTTTTGGAGTCTCTTGGTTATGAATCATTGGACACGTGTGAACCATGCCTTCTCGGCAAGATGACCAAGACTACGTTCTTCGGAACAATGGAGCGAGCAACCAGCTTGTTGGAAATAATACATACTGATGTATGCGGTCCAATGAGCGTTAAGGCTCGCGCTAGTTATCGTTATGTTCTCACCCTCACTGATGACTTAAGTAGATATGGGTATGTCTACTTAATGAAACACAAGTCTGAGACCTTTGAAAAGTTCAAGGAATTTTAGAGTGAGGTAGAGAATCAACGGGACAGGAAAATAAAGTTCTTACGATCTGATCGTGGAGGAGAATACTTGAGTCACGAGCTTTGCACGCACTTAAGGAAATGTGGAATTGTTTCACAACTCACGCCACATGGAACACCTCAGCATAATGGTGTGTCCGAACGTCGTAATCGCACTTTATTGGATATGGTGCGATCTGTGATGTCTCTTCCCGATTTACCGCTATCATTTTAGGGTTATGCTTTAGAGGCTGCCGCATTCACTTTAAATAGGGCACCGTCTAAATCCGTTGAGACGGCAACGTATGAATTATGGTTTGGAAAGAAACCTAAGCTGTCATTTCTGAAAGTTTGGGGATGTGATGCTTATGTCAAGAAACTTCAACCTGAAAAGCTCGAACCCAAATGGGAAAAGTGCGTCTTCATAGGATACCCTAAGGAAACTATTGGGTATACCTTCTACCTCAGATCCGGAGGCAAGATCTTTGTTGCCAAGAATAGATCCTTTCTAGAGAATGAGTTTCTCTCGAAAGAAGTAAGTGGGAGGAGACTAGAACTTGATGAGGAAATTGTACCCCCTATTGAACCAGAGAGTAGCGCAGCGCGGGAAGATGTTTTTGTGGTGCATGCACCGACTAGGCAGGAAGTTATTGATAATGATCATGAAACTTCAGATCAAGTTGCTACTGAACTTCGTAGGTCCATAAGGACACGTTCCGCATCAGAGTGGTACGACAACCCTGTCCTGGAAATCATGTTGTTTGACAATGGTGAACCTTCGAACTATGAAGAAGAGATGGCGGGCCTGGATTCCAACAAATGCCTTGAAGCCATGAAATCCGAGATAGGATCCATGTATGAGAACAAAGTATGGACTTTGGTGGACTTGCCCGATGATTGGCAAGCCATAGAGAATAAGTGGATCTTTAAGAAGAAGACCGACACGGATGGTAATGTGACCGTCTATAAGGCTCGGCTTGTCGCTAAGGGTTATCGACAAGTTTAAGGAGTTGACTAGTACGAGACTTTCTCACCCATAGCGATGCGGAAGTCCGTCCGAATCCTGTTAGCAATTGCCGCATTTTATGATTATGAGATTTGGCAAATGGACGTCAAGACGGCATTCTTTAACAGTTTCCTTAAGGAAGAATTGTATATGATGCAGCCAGAAGGTTTTGTCGATCCTAAGAATGCTCACAAGATATGCAAGCTCCAGCGCTCCATCTATGAGTTGGTGCAAGCATCTCAGAGTTGGAACATTCACTTAGATGAAGTGATCAAAGCGTTTGGTTTTATACAGACTGATGGAGAAGCTTGTATTTACAAGAAAATGAGTGGGAGCTCTATAGCATTTCTCATATTATATGTGGATGACATATTGTTGATGGGAAATGATATAGAACTTTTGGAAAGCATAAAGGCCTACTTGAATATGTCACATCCCTAGCTAGCACTTGCATTAGGACCTAACTAGAGTGTGCATCATGTTTACTTTCAAAGAAACTTGAAATGGGATTAACAGAAACCCCAGCACCCCTCTCCTAACAACTAGGGTTTGTTAAAATATTTCCCAATGTACCCAAAATGCCCTTCAAAAATATTCATCATTTCTGCCTTGGTCTTAAACCTTTGCCAAAAATGGTGCACAATTTTCTAGGACATCCAAGGTCTTTGGATTAAATCATATGTTATTTGAATTTGAGCATTTAAATGCTATAAAATATTTTAAATGCTCAAATAATCATGAACTATAATGTTTCCTACTGTTCATATTATATACAGTAGGTATGACAAGTGTCATGAGTTATAAAAATGTTTAGGCATTTTTAATTGAACAAAGCTGCAAAAGAAATAAAACAGAAAGAAAATAGGAAAAGAAAAATAGGAAGAAACACTTACCTGTGCCACTTACCTGCTGGCCCAGCCGGCCCAGCCCACCAGGGGCATCCCCGTCTTCTTCGCCGCGCCAGCGCACGAAGCAGCTCGGTGGCGAGCGCCGCCGATGCGCCGGCCACCTCCTGCCTGCCTGGCTGGTCCCTCGACCCCCTGGATGGACTAGAACGACGCCACGAAGCCCCCTCGACCGTTTCCCCTCTCCCTCGTGTCTCTCCCCCTCCTCTCTCCCCTCCGCCGAGCTCCCCCGAGCGAGCTCGTCGCCGACGACCGCTGACACCGCGCTCTACGCCAGTCCCTCGCCTCCCCGAAGCACCACTAGCTCCGCCGCGTCGCCCCGAAGCTCCCCACCGACGCACACGACGCCAGGAGCCCCGCAACGTCCTCCTCGCCGTCTTCTTCAACCTTCGGCACCGGAGATCGCCGCCGCCCGTACGCCGTCGTCCGACCGTCCCCGAGCTCACTTCGACGCCCTCTGCGACCGCTGTGAGCCCACGCTTCGAACCCCCCTCTCCACGGGCTCGTTCATGCCTTGTAGCCGCCGCCCCCTTTGCTGACCGACGATCACCGCCGCCGGCCAACTCACCGCCGTGGCCATAGGCACCGTACCTCGTGGCTGAGCACGCCATTAGCTTCAGTAGGTCACCAGCAAGCTAAAGCAAGCTTTAGCTCCTCCTACCATGCACTACAACTCCATCCCGACCAACTCCGTGCGAGCACCGCCGCGGACGAGCTCGTCGCTGTCGACTCCGGCGACCTCTCGACCAACCAGTGGCACCGTTGGATGCGGTGCATCACCAGGAGCACACCGAGCCCATCCGCACGGCAAATGGCTGCCGGAATAAGGATTCCGACGAGTCACCGCCGTGCGAAATGGTCGCCGCCGGCCAAACTCCGGCGGGCTGACGTGGCCTGTTAGTTAGGAGCTAACAGTAATTAGTTTAATCACCACAGTCACTGACAGTGGGCCCCATTTGTTAGTCAAACCCAGTCAACCCTGGTTATGACCGGAATTAGCTCCTGAGACACTGACATGAGGGACCCACCAGTCAGGTTTGACTTGGACCCGCCCTGTTGACTGGCTGACGTCAGCATGATGTCATGCTGATGCAGTAAAGGTTTTTCTGGGATTTTAGGTTTAAAATAATTCAGGAAATTCCAGAAAATACCCAAAACTTCTAAAAATCATATAAAATCAACCATAGCTCAGATGGAAAAGATTTATATATGAAAAATGATCAGAAAAATCCAATCTTTCCAATGGCACTGGTTTGATGCATGTTTGAACAAGTTAACTTGCTGTATACATCAAAAACATGATAATGCACTTATTTAAATAATAGTTTGAACTTCAATTTGAATCCTTGATTCAAATAGGTTCAAACCCTTCTGGTTTTAGTTGCATTAGCCAACACACATGCATCTTGCCATGTCATGAGCATGCATCATATTGTTGCATTTGTTTGTTAATGATTGTATCGCCGGTATTCTCTGTGTTAGGTCCTGCTCCCGAGGATACGGCTGCGTATCCAGTTGAAGAGCAGTACCCGACAACTACTTTGTCAGGCAAGCAATCATTGATCATTCCGATACAAACCCAATCTTCTCGCTCCTGCTCTCTTTTACTGCATTAAGGCAACAGCGTGTGAACTGCTACTTGCTGTGGTAGATGAACCCTATTCCCTTGCATGACCTGTCATTGCCACAGTAAATAGTTGAAACCCACTAGCATGTGTAGGAGTTGATTGAGCCATGTGATGTGTGATCCACCATGCTATTTGTTTATGTTGCCTGCTATGCTTAGAGTTGTGTCTGGTCTGGTTCATCTGGATGATGGATCAGAGTGAAATGATCTTACCGATAAAGAGAAGGAAGTGTGGAATACGCTTGGTAAAGGTATCGATGAAAGGCCATGTAGGAGTACATGGTGGGTTGTTTCATTGGAATCGTCCATAGGACCCGAGATCTGTATGTGTGGTTCAAGTTACAGCTACTACCACGCATTGGGATCCTTAATTGACCCTCGGCTTATTAATTACCCTTGATCTCTGTCCAGGAGTTGCAACTAGTTTCTGGTGTTTATAGCTTACTGGAGGTCGTGCACAACGCTGACCCTCGGGGTGGGTTGTGATGCGACAGGTACGTGGCACAGTGTATCGGTTGCCCGTTTGGTGACTCGGGAACCCTGTACACATCGTTTGGGGCCGTGAGCGACACCCCGACCGGATCTCCCCACGGATGGAACCCAAATAGGCGATAAACCTGGACGAGAGACTTGAGTAGTTAGTCAGGTCGTGGCCGACACCCTCGCTGGGCTTCCGCTTGAAGGTTGCCGAGTACACGCCGAGTTAACGGCGATAAGTGGTGGAAGCGTGTGTGAAGAGGTACACCCCTGCAGGGTTATCAAACTATTCGAATAGCCGTTGTTCGCGGTACGAACTACTTGGTTACTCTTACAGTTCATAGACAAGTTGATGGATACTACTAAAAGCCTCAAGATAAGTGTGAGTGCCGTGGATGGCCCTTCCGTAGGATGACGGAAGAGGATCCTCGGTAGTGTATTGATGTGGTGAGTAGAGGACTCGTGTTCGTAATAACATCTTGCAATCTGTTGAGAGTTGTAGTATAGGTTAGCCAAGGTCAAAGCTGGCATTCTGCTATAAACTCCACTACCCCCTTTGATAATGTTGCATGTATGGTAGGTTCTGTGGTAAGACTTGCTGAGTACCTTTGTACTCATGTTTGCCTAATAACTGTTGCAGAGGAGAACCCTGCCCCTGCTGATGGGTTCTACATAGACGTTGACATCGACGAGTAGCTTGACACCCAGACGGAGATCTGGAGCTTGTGAATGGCCTTGTAGATAGTCAGGCTACACCAAGCCTGTTTTATTTTCTAAGTTGTCTGTACTCAGACATGTAGCTTCCGCTTGTGCTTGTATGACTGTATGACTTGAGTGTTGGGTCATGTGACCCCTACCTGTATGGATATGTTATGTATGACTCTTGGAGCCTTTTAAATAAAGTACTTTGAGTCATAGAGTTTTGTTGTGATGCAATGTTGTATTTGCACATATTGAGCATATTGCGTGTATGATTGAAATGCTTGGTATGTGTGGGATCCGACACCTAGTTGTTTTCCTTTGGTAGCCTACCTTACAGGGAAATGCCTCCTAGTGTCTCCAATGAGCCTTGGTAACTTGCTACTGCTCGGAACACGTAGGCTGGCCGGCATGTGTCCTTCTTCGTTCCTGTGTCTGTCCCTTAGGGGAAATGTCACGCGTTGTTCCTTTAAGTCCATGTAGCTTTCTACGACTTGGGGGTTCATACGTTCATGACCGACACGTTCGTTGCTGGGTCATGGATGCATGTCTCTGTAATTTAGTGCCACTTTTGGTTTATAACTAGCCATGTCGGCCCGGGTTCTTTGTCATATGGATGCTAGCGACACTGTCATATACGTGTGCCAAAATGCGCAAACGGTCCCGGGCCAGGTAAGGTGTCACCCGTGGGGTTACCGTGCGTGAGGCCGCAAAGTGATATGACGTGTTACAGCTAGATCGGTGTGACTTAGGATCGGGGTCCTGACAGCGTTGGCATCAGAGCTGGACTGCCTGTAGGTTTCTCAAGCCAAACTGGTCGATGTTGAGTCTAGAAAAATTCTTAGTTATATGTAGGGGAATTGATTGTGGAAGGGAACGTAAGGCTCTTTTTACTCCTTTACCTTATGCCCTTCTGATCTGAGTCAGTCTATTCTTTCTACGGGGATTTAGGACTAGGCCTCTTATCCTTACTAGGTTCACGTGTTACTAATCCGTAGACTCTTAGGATTATTGGTTTCAAGCCTCAGTTCAGTTTTTATCCTTTTGAGTATGATGATTGTTGAACCCGGAACCTTGATTTGGATTGTTGAGTGGCTATGCTATCATTTGTATGATGTCTCAAATCTTGTTTGAGCATTTACAGTTGTTATGCTGCCCGATTTCTTCCAGAAACACTAATGCATTTGCATTATTTCGTGTTTCAGATGTCTGGCCGCATCCCTCACCAAGTGGTTCGTTTGACTCGGTGCATTAATGTTCCTGGTCACACGGCCATGCTAGTCCGTGTGATGACTGAGACCGGTTATCGCTGGTATCCTGAATACACTGTGGAGGAACAGTATCGAGATTTTAATCAAAGTCAGTATTTCTGCACAGTCCGGATATACCCCTCATATCCCGGAGCTAATGATCCCATCCATTGGTCTTATGGACTCGGGATTACCATCGAGATGGCAGTGCAGGATGCCGCTTATTCGATGATGACCATTCTCCGTGCTAGGCATGCCCTGTTGCTAAACACTGAGTTCTGTTACATGCCAGCCTCACTTCCCGGAGAGGAAGGCTACTACACTGGTCTGTATACTGATGCTGCTCATGAAGAGCCACTGCTTCAGACTACTGTTCAGATGTTGGAGGATAGGGACCGTGAGGTACGTGCCCTCCGAATGGAGCTGTATAACACTCGAGCCGCTCACTGGACTACTTTGACACGGCTTGCACCTGCTGTGCACGCCGGATATCTGGACATGCGGGATTTGTACCCCGTGCGGACTCGTCTGCCTGATCGCATAGATTGGCATGACGTTGGGGGTATTACACCTCCACGTGGGCGTCGATTACCACCAGCATCGGGACCGAGACCACACCCGTGTCCTTATGGTCCTCAGCCTTCGAGTGCTCGCGAGTTCCAAGATCCGTCAGTACCACTTCCAGGCTACGGTGGTAATCTTTACGAGGATTACTACGCGAATGTCTGAGCTAGTCCGTGGTAGTAGTAGTATTGTAGTAGTTGTATTTCCACAGTCCTCCGTGTCTTGTCGAATATGACTTAGTGTGTACTGAGTTCTGGAGTTGTAGTTAAATAATGTATAGGAGCTTGGAATGCCTCTGATGGGATGTATCGTCTTTCACTGCAGTTGTACTTTAGCCTTGGCTTGTACTAAACTTTGTATGGTGTGTATGACCACTGGTGTATATATAGCAGTTCCTATATTACCATGTCGTACGGATGAACATCCTTGCATTCCATATCATCCATTACATTCTGCACTTCTACGTCAAATTTTGCCATCCTTGTCTAAACTGTTGTTTTGTTTTCCTAGGATGGTCAACACTCGCAACACTCCTGCTGCTCAGGAGCAGGGTGAGGCTAGTGGGGCTAGAGATGGAAATCTGCCCCAGCCACCCTCTTTGGCGGAAGTTATGCTTGAAGCAGAATGGAACAAGAGAGAGACCAACCATCTGCTGGAACGCATAGAGCAGAACACTGGGTTCCGTCAGAGGAATGACGTGGTGTCAATCCACGATTTTATCAAGATGTGTCCACCGAAGTTCCATCACTCCACTGAACCTCTGGAGGCTGATGACTGGCTACGTAGTATCACCCACAAGCTACACTCTGCCCGTGTGGCCGAAGCTGACAAGGTTATCTATGCCGCCTACCATCTTGAGGGCCCTGCCAGTCTTTGGTGGGAAAACTTTGAAGCTATGCGTCCTGCTGGCCAAGTCACTACCTGGGTTGAGTTCAGTGAGGCATTCCGTGAACATCACATTCCGGAAGGTCTCATGGATCGCAAGCGGGAGGAATTCTGCAATTTCACCCAGGGCCGTTTAACTGTGGATGGTTATAGTCGTGAGTTTGGTAATCTGGCACGCTATGCACCTGAGGAAGTATCCACCGATGCCAAGAAGCAGGCGAGGTTCCGCAAGGGACTCAGCCCTGAACTCCACCGAGATCTACGTCTGCACGAGTGCACTTCCTTCTAGAAGTTGGTAAACAAGGCTATCAGTGCTGAAACAGGCCAGACCGACTTCGAGGCCACCCACAAGCATTCTTGAGACTTTGGTTCCTCATCCGGCTCTGGCTCTCACAAGCGCCGTGTGTGGGTTCCTAACACTGCTCTGCCACCCAAGTACACACCGAGGCCATCCTATGAGGCGCCTCGCCCAACTCAACAGTTTGCACCTGCCAAGACCTATGGAGGTCCACCATCCAACTTTGCTCCACGCACCACCACTGTGACATGTTTCAAGTGTGGAGAACCGGGACACTACATGCGTGATTGTCCCCAGAACCAACCAGGAAAACCCGTTGGCCGTGGTAAACCAACCGGCAAGGTGAATTATGTCAAGCCAATCCCCACTGCACGTGGTCATGTCAACTATGTTTCTGCCGAAGAAGCTTATGAGGATCCTAACGTCGTCCTTGGTATGCTTCTCGTAAACTGCCATCCGGCATCTGTTCTTTTCGATACTAGAGCATCCCATTCGTTCATATCTGAGAGCTATGCTCGATTGCATAACATGACTTTTTGTGACATGCCTACTTCCATGGTTATTCAAACTCCTGGTTCAAAGTGGCAAACCTCTAGGGTAAGCCATGGAAATGAAATCCTTGTCGATAGACTTGTTTTCCTAGCATCTTTAATCGCCCTCAAGTCCTCGGACATAAACATCATCTTGGGTATGGATTGGATGACAACTCATTACGCCAAGATTGATTGCTTTACTAGGACCGTTCAACTTACACATCCATCCGGCAAGATAGTCAATGTCTTGGCCCGAATGGCTGAACGTCAGCTCTATTCTCTTAATGCCAGCCCTCTACCAGAACTCGAAGATATCCCGGTAGTCCGTGACTTCCCGGATGTTTTTCCAGAAGAACTGCCAGGGATTCCACCTGACAGAGATGTCGAGTTCGTGATAGATCTTATTCCTGGAACTGTCCCAATCTCTAGGAGACCTTATAAGATGGCACCACTAGAATTAGCTGAGCTAAAGAAACAACTCAATGAGTCCTTGCAAAAAGGTTTCATCCGTCCTAGTTCTTCCCCTTGGGCTTGCCCCGTCCTCTTCATCAAGAAGAAGGATGGAACGGAGAGAATGGTTGTAGATTACCGACCTATCAATCTGGTCATATAAAGAATAAGTATCCGCTCCCCAGGATCAACGACCTGTATGATCAGCTCGCTGGATCCTCAGTCTTCTCTAAGATGGATTTGAGGTTGTGTCAGGGATATGGTTAGTAGGTATAAACCAGATATTGTAAACCGGCTTAGTTATATTATACTTGGTTTTAATATTTTAGTACAGACTACGGCCCATGAGATTTCAAGGCCCATGTATAGTAGTATGGTTTGTAAACCGCCAAGAGATGTAACTTGAGAGATAAGAAAGAGAAGACAGAGACCGAGGCGGACACAAGTATGAGCCGGCCTCGGGACTCTGTAAACCGGACCAGGCGTTGCCACTATATAAGGGGACGACCTGGACGGTCTAGGGACAAGCAACAATCAATCTGTCAAGACACAGGCAAAGCGAATCCGCTCCCTGTAAACCGACGCCCAAGCAATACCAAACCAACTAGACGTAGGCTTTTACCTTCTCCGAAGGGGCCGAACTAGTATAAATCCTTTGTGTCCTTTGTGTGCCATGAATCCTTTCAAGCTAACCCGTGCGACGGTTCCATCATCAAGTCCGCTAAACCGGACATCTGCCGTGTTATTTCCACGACAGTTGGCGCCCACCGTGGGGCTCGCGCACGATGGTTTCGAGTTCTTGAAAGGCGGTTTCGAAGGGCTAAAGGGTTACGCAGTCGGCCGGATGACCAAGAGTAGTCGTGGCCGGATCTACATCGACGACGCGGGTTGGGGACCGGAGGCCGATTCGATCGAATACGGGTACCGGGTCCCCTTCGGCAGCATCCAAGTCTTCATCGGCAAAATTGGTGAACCGGGATCTGAGCCGGACACCCTCCCCAACATCGTCGAGCCGGCTCAGCGTGCGAGATCGGCCCGGATTCAGCCTGCCATGAAGCATGTGTTCGTTGGAGCAATTCACGGAGGCCGAGCCGAGGACGGATCGGAATCTGATGGTGCAACAGTCGTCTACTCAGATGACGAATCTTCATCCGGGGAAACTGAATCTCTGTATCAGTTGCGGGACGGCCGGTCTGAGGGCGAGTCCGATGGAAACAGTATTCCGGGCCCCTTTGACCCGCCAAACCGGGTGGCGGTCTTCATGGCCGGTTCACAACCCCCGATGAACGGAACAACAGCAGAAGCTGGTGCAGGGGGAAGCGGTTCAAATCCCACCCTTACTGAAGTTCTATCCACCTTGATCGAGGAGTTCACAGCTAAAGCAATGGCAGACGTAGCTCCAGCAGACAAGGCGCATCATGATGCAGAGCTTTTTCAGTTGAAGGGTCGGATCGATCAGTTAAAGGAGGATTTAAGGGCGGAAAGAGAGATGATAGCAACAAGGCAAGCGGAGTTGGATGATCAAGCCTTTTATTTGAGGATGGAGCAGGCTTCTGTGGAAGGAGTAAGGGGGCGAAAGTATCGGTCCCGCCTACCGCCGGGTTACGAATCCGCGAATTTGTTCAGAACACCTGGGGCTGGGGCCAGTAATAATCCGGCCTTAAACCGAAGAACACCCCCGGCTCGGGATGAGCCGGTTCCACAGCCCGCCGCAGAGCGGGAGCGTCGGGTCACAACGGCACCTTATGTTCCTATCCCTCCAGGGCATTACTCAAACCCTTTGGATAATATTGCTGCAGCGGCAGCACGGTTGGCCGCTTTACCCACGGAAGAAACGTCTCCGGTGGCGATAGAGGCGCGCAGGGCCCAGAAGCTACTTAATACTGCGTTAATACAGCAGCAAGCATACTCTCATAGCAGGGAAAGGTTACATTCAACACCACGTCCCAACCGAAGTTATTCTAGGCATTGGGAGGAGCCGGAGGTATCTAGCAGTGAGCGCAGGAGACATCGGCGCAGGCAGGATAATCCGGCAAGATCGGAGACGCCGACCCCAGACCTAAACCGGCCTAGATCGGAGGCCAGGGAGGAAATTCGTCAATCGACGTCGGTTCACACAGCTACTGCAGGAACAGGAGCTACGGCGAGCTCTTTCGGAGTACAATGTCTTGTCCCCGCCCTACGGAGTGTTAAGTTGCCCAAGGACTTCAAAGGGCCCCGCAAGGTGCCTAATTACACAGCCGATTTACCGCCAGAAGCCTGGGTGGAAAGTTATGAGATGGCCATGGAGATGTTAGACGTGGATGAATCGGCTTGTGCCAAATATTTCACTATGATGCTTGAGGGCACGGCCCGGACCTGGTTAAAGGCCCTCCCCCCGAATTCTATTGGGTCGTGGGGGGAACTGCGCAGTCAGTTCATTAAAAACTTCAAGGATACATGCAAGCAGCCGATGTCGGTGATAGATTTAGCAGCCTGTGTACAGGGAGAGCAGGAGTCTACAGCAGCTTGGGTACGCAGAGTGGCAGAAATTTTACACTCCTCGAATGGCATCACTCCTAGTACGGCTATTGTAACATTGGAGAACAATTGCCGGTTTGAATTGTTAAAGTTAAAGCTCGGACGGCTTAAGAGGGACTGCAATGACATGGGGACTTTAATGAGCGCCCTGGTGAAATACGGAGATTCGGATAATACAAAGTATCCGGAAGCAGAAGGAGATAAAACGGGGAAGGCCAGCAAGTCTGGTAAACCGGCGCCGGTCAATCCGGTTGCTTCAAGCTTTTTGGGTAAACGGAAGGCAGAAGGTAGTTCTGATTTTGTGGCTAATACTCAGGTTCAAGGCGGTTTTCAGGTTAATCCGGCGGGTTCTGCTCTCCAAACCGGCGGAGGAGATCCGGGCTGGGAGCAGGATTTGGATCAACCTTGTCCAAAGCATAGCGGAAGGGGGAGGATTGCAAGGCATACTATGAGAGAATGCATACCCTTTATGAAGGCAGTGAACGGCCGTTTTAATCCTCCTAGCCGGCCCCCGCACGGCGGCTCAGGGCCCGGATTTTATGGTTCGGGTCATCAGGGGAACAGTTCTGGATCAGGATATAGGGGCAATAACGGCGGTTATCAACCCCGACCAGGCGGCCAAAATAATCAAGGGAATTACAATGGTCAGGGGAATCAATCACATCATCAAGGTGGTTACAATAGTCAGGGGAATCAATCCCATCATCAAGGTGGTTACAATGGTCAGAATAATCAGCAGCAGGGCCAAGGGAGTTATAATAATCAAGGAAACCAGCAGCAGCAGCGCCAGCAACAGCAGCCACAATCCGGGTATCAGAGTAACCCGAAGGAGTTAAGTAGTGGGCAGTATCATGTCTTCACGACAAGTCTGTGCAAACGAGACCAGAAGGTGTTAAAGCGGGCTGTTAATGCAGTGGAACCGGCGACACCGCAATTTCTCCGATGGTCGGAACAGCCCATTGTATGGAGCAGAGAGGACCACCCATTACGGGTGGATAATCCGGGACATTTAGCCTTGGTGGTAGCGCCTCAGGTGGGAGGATACAAGTTTACTAAAGTCCTCATGGACGGGGGTAGCAGTATCAATATACTATATTATGAGACTCTCCGTCGTATGGGTCTGACAGATAAACAGTTGAGGTCATCAAACACGGTGTTTCATGGAGTGGTCCCGGGTAAGTCAGCTTATCCGGTTGGTAAAATTGATTTAGAGGTTACCTTTGGAAATGAGCATGATTCCAGATCAGAGATGATCACCTTTGAAGTTGTCAAAATTAAAAGTCCGTATCATGCTCTGTTTGGAAGGATGGTTTATGCTAAATTTATGGCTAGGCCATGTTATGTTTATTTACAGCTTAAGATGCCGGGTCATAAAGGCACGATCACAGTTCATGGCAGTCGCAAGATAGCGGTGGAATGCGAGGAAGGTGATGCAGCTTATGCAGAAGCGGTGTGTACCGCGGAAGAGTTAAAATTTTATAAAGATAATGTTGATCCGGCAGATATGACTCCGCTGAAAAAACCAACTACCGAGCATGATCCGGCGTTGAAGTTCAAGTCAGCGGAAGAAACTAAGCAGGTTGATTTTGTGCCTGGAGACTCATCTAAACAGTTCACCATCAGCGCTAACCTTGATCCCAAATAGGAAAGCGCGTTCATCGAGTTCATCCGTGAGAACCGGGATATCTTTGCATGGAAGCCTTCTGACATGCCAGGTATACCGAGGGAACTTGTTGAGCACAAGTTGAACATTGATCCGAAGTTTAAACCGGTAAAACAGTATCTACGCCGCTTCAATGAAGAAAGGCGCAAGGCTATAGGAGAGGAAGTGGCCAGACTTTTGGTAGCAGGGTTCATAGTAGAAGTTTTTCATCCGGAATGGTTGGCTAATCCGGTGCTAGTTTTAAAGAAGAATGGGAAGTGGAGGATGTGTGTGGATTATACAGACCTCAATAAAGCTTGCCCAACTGATCTTTTTGCTCTACCTCGCATTGATCAGATTATTGATGCCACAGCAGGGTGTGAGCGGTTGAGTTTTTTGGATGCATATTCAGGGTATCACCAGATCAAAATGGCAGTTGAAGATCAAGAGAAGACAGCTTTCATAACTCCTTTTGGTGCCTTTTGCTATGTATCTATGCCCTTTGGGCTCAAGTGTGCACAGGCAACTTATCAGCGTTGCGTTCAGAATTGTTTGAAAGGGCAGATAGGAAGAAACGTGCATGCTTATGTGGATGACATTGTGGTCAAATCAAAGGAAGAAAGAACAATGATAGAGGACCTCAAAGAAACCTTTGATAATCTTCGAGCTTACAGGATGATGCTTAATTCGGAGAAGTGTGCTTTTGGTGTTCCGGCTGGTAAGCTTCTGGGATTCTTGGTCTCGAACAGGGGAATAGAAGCCAACCCAGAGAAGATCAAGGCCATCACATCTTTGACAAAACCGGTTTGCATCAATGACGTTCAGCGCATAGCGGGCCGGATCACGGCGCTAAGCCGGTTCATCAGTCGATTGGGGGAGAAGGCGATCCCGCTTTATCAAATGTTGAGGAAAACGGACCGGTTCATTTGGAGTGAGGAGGCAAATACAGCGTTTGAGAATTTGAAACGGCAATTAGTGAAACCACCGGTTTTAGCTGCTCCCATTGATAAGGAGCCTTTGCTGTTATATGTTGCTGCGAATACACGGGCAGTCAGCGTTGCGATTGTGGTTGAACGCAAGGAAGCAGGGAAGGAACATCCGGTTCAGCGCCCGGTTTATTATGTGAGTGAAGTACTCATTGAATCTAAACAAAGGTACCCACATTGGCAGAAGTTGGTTTATGGGGTGTTCATGGCAAACCGGAAACTGAAGCATTACTTCCAAGGGCATCCAATAACTGTGGTTAGTTCAGCTCCGTTGGGAGATATAATCCAGAACAGGGAAGCTACGGGCAGGGTAGCCAAGTGGGCTATTGAGCTTAGTCCGCATGAGTTGAAGTATGTACCACGTACTGCTATAAAATCTCAGGCATTGGTCGACTTCATCAATGATTGGACAGAATTGCAGACTCCTGAGGAGAAGCCGGATCTTACTTATTGGACGATTCACTTTGACGGTTCAAAACAGTTGGAGGGTTTGGGGGATGGAGCTGTGTTAACTTCCCCCAGAGGTGATAAATTTTGCTATGTCCTCCGCTTATTATTTCCTTGTACTAATAATGCAGCAGAATATGAAGCACTACTTCATGGTTTGCGACTGGCAAAGGAGATGAATTTGAGCCGGGTTAAGTGCCTGGGTGATTCAGATCTAGTGGCACAGCAAGTTTCTGGCAAGTGGGATTCAAGAGACCCCCTCATGGCGGCTTATCGGCGAGAGGTTGAAGCGGTTGCAGGATACTTCAAGGGGTATCAGGTGGATCACATAGACCGGCGAAGGAACGAAGCGGCTGACGCTCTAAGCCGGCTAGGGTTGCAACGTAAACCGGTGCCACCAAACACCTTTTTGGATGAATTGCACAGTCCTTCGGTTCAAGTACTTTCAGAGAACGACCTAGCTGTTCCGGACCCAGAGGCACAGTTAGTGGCAGCACTCCATATTATTCCGGATTGGACGTTACCCTATTTGGCGTACTTAAGCCGAGGAGAGTTACCGGCGGACGAAGAGGAAGGACGGCAGATAATCCGGCATTCCAAGTCTATGACAATCGCAAACGGAGAACTGCACCATCGTAGCACTTCTGGAGTATTTCAACGATGTGTTTCAGCTGAGGAAGGTTGTGATATTCTAAGGGAGATTCATGAAGGGGATTGTGGTCATCATGCCGGATCAAAGTCTTTAGTGGCTAAAGCATTCCGACATGGCTTCTATTGGTTAACCGCGCATGCAGATGCGGCGGATCTGGTCCGAAAGTGTGATGCTTGTCAGAAGTTCTCAAGACGTGCTCTTGTTCCGGCACAGGAACTCCGGATGATACCAATAACGTGGCCTTTTGCAACCTGGGGGCTTGACATGGTTGGTCCTTTCAAGAGATCCCAAGATCAGAAAACACATCTGCTGGTAGCAGTAGACAAGTTTACAAAGTGGGTTGAAGCGGAGCCTATAAGCAAGTGTGATGCGGCAACAGTGGTCAAATTCATCAAAAAAGTAATATTCCGGTTTGGCTTTCCACACAGCATCATCACAGACAATGGCACCAATTTATCTCAGGGTGAGATGGAAGAATTCTGTCAACGAGAGCATATTCGTTTGGACGTGTCTTCTGTGGCTCACCCCCAATCCAATGGTCAGGCAGAAAGGGCAAATCAGGAGATTTTGCGAGGAATCAAACCCCGGCTTATGACACCCTTGCAGAGAACCCCCGGTTGTTGGGTTGAGGAGTTGCCGTCTGTCCTTTGGAGTATTAACACTACACCAAACCGGTCCACAGGTTACATGCCTTTATTCATGGTTTACGGTGCAGAAGCAGTTCTTCCAAGTGACATACGCCATGACTCACCAAGGGTAACGGCCTATGTGGAAACGATCAACGAAGAATCGAGACAGGACGGTTTAGACCGGTTGGATGAAGAGCGTGATATAGCTGCGGCACGGTCGGCGATTTATCAGCAAGATCTGCGCAGATATCATAGCCGCCGGATTAGAACCAGGACATTCCAGGAGGGTGACTTGGTACTCCGGCTCATCCAAGATCAAACAGATATGCACAAGCTATCCCCGCCATGGGAAGGGCCCTTTGTGGTCAGCAAGAATTTACACAACGGTTCATATTACTTGGTGGACATTCGAGAACACAAGGATTCCCGGACATCGGAAGAGGAGACGAAGAGGCCATGGAACATCGCCCATTTACGGCCAAATTATACTTGAGCTATGTGCTCCAATGTATCCTATGTATATATTATGAATAATGAATAAACCGGCACCCTCGGTAAACCGGGGGCTCAGCCCTTTTTCCATATACACAAATTTTGTGACAAGTAATCATAACAGTTTATTATCAAATATCATATTTCAATGTGGGCCGGTTTAGAATCTAATTTTTGCAGGGTATGTGAAGGAGCAATAGAACTCTCGGGAACAAGAGATCATATCCGGTTCAAGAAGATAAAAACTCCATAAAAAGT
This sequence comes from Secale cereale, assembly GCA_902687465.1. NCBI lineage: Eukaryota > Viridiplantae > Streptophyta > Magnoliopsida > Poales > Poaceae > Secale > Secale cereale. The sequence goes on along the minus strand of LR738710.1, from coordinate 220,323,126 downwards.
AAAACCCACAGGTTCAGGAGGAGTCTTGGAGGCCCCCTGGGAGTTGTGATTGGTTTAGATTGACCCACCGGTTCAGGAGGAACCCTGGAGGCCCCTTGGGACAGTCGGTTTGCCCACGTCCCATTGATTGGCTAAGGTTCTTATTTGCGATTCTTTCGGCCCTCTGAACAGTTGATACGCTCACGTTCAGTGATTGGCTAGGCCCCTTGGGACAGATGGTTTGCCCACGTTCCATTGATCGGATCGGTTGTTATTTACAAAATCTTTCGGCCCTCTGAACAGTTGATACGCTCACGTTCAGTGATTGGCTAGGCCCCTTGGGACAGATGGTTTGCCCACGTTCCATTGATCGGATCTGTTTTTATCTGCGGTTCTATCGGCCCTCTGAACAGTCGATACGCTCACGTTCAGTGATTGGCTAGGCCCCTTGGGACAGTCGGTTTGCCCACGTCCCATTGATTGGCTGAACCTTGTTTTGAGCCTGGCAGCTCTTAAAAAGCCTCGACTACATGGTCTTATTTGCAAAATTTGCATCTTTTGGTGTTTGTGTTTTATAACTCTTTAAAACGGAGTGGAATAGCTCTAGCAGTTGACCACCTATCTACAAAGTTACAAGTCTGGGTCATGAATACCAGCGAGAGTTAAACCGGCGTTCATCATAACCCGGATCGACATTCATGATGAGCTAACAAATTGGCAGTACATGATCAGTTATAATGACCGATGTTTTTTCAAACCGGCCTGGTTTTGACTATAAGTCACCAGTATGAGATGACACAATGACCGGAGTTTATTAACCCGGCCCAATGGTGATCAAACCCGGTGTTCGTTAAAACACGGATCACATGTCAGGCACAAGTTACAACTTTCTGAAACAAGATGAGCCGGAGTTATCGACAAGATGGACCGGAAAGTTTCACGAGTTTATTAGGATGGAGGAAGACCGATTAAAGTGACTTTAAAGTCCTAACCGGTTTAAAGTATATTGGCCACATACATCTCAGGTATAACAGTTATTTTTAATATGCTTATTAGATGTTTCAAGAGAACAAGTTAACCCGTCCAGTGGTAAGCCACTAGGACATGTTTTTCGATATTTTTATTTTATATGAACAGAAGAAAGCAACCGCATCAGACAACAGGTCAACGGATGAATACTTCATAAAGGCAAAATGTCGGATCACAGCACATTAAGTCTCAGCTAAACCTATTACAAGGCGTAAAAAGCCCAAATAGTTGGAAGCATTGTTTGACGGAATAACAATCATGGCTACAGCAATAAGAATTCAAGAGTGTGCTTCTCCTTGCTGAGATGGCTGGCCACCGTCTTGATCCGGAACATCTTCCTCCTCGTGAAGCGGTTGGAAGTCCGGCGCACGCCAATCAATCTTTGCCAAAGCACGGAAATATACTTCATCGTTGATAAGCTCAGCAGGATCAATATCAGGAGCAAAGGTGTGAGGACGAACCGGCGGAATTAAGTTTACAATATCGTAAACCGGTCGCTCCACCCGCTCGTTCTGCAGGTTGTATGATGGATGATATCGCGACAAGTCAGATTCCACCGCAAGCTTGCTGGCGAGGGGACGCATCTCCTTTGTCAGGGCATAAAGATCTTTTTCATTGAAGGTTGAACCGTCCTCCTTGGTATCAGGAAATCCGGTTAACACCTCCTCCGGATCAAGGTCCGGGACCCAAGCTTTAGCCCTTGTAAGGGCCAGAAGAGCACCTCCTCGAGCGGCCGATTTCTTAACTTCCTCAAGACGAGCCGGTAGAATGGACAAACTATTCAAAGTATCCTGGATAGTTGAAGGAGCCGGTTTACCAAATGAAGTGGCACTGATAATCCTTTGTGTTCCGGAGTACAACTGTTCGACCAAGGTATAACAGGCTTTGAGTTTTTTCCGCAAGTCGTCCCCAAGATGGGAGACACGGCGCCCTACATACAAACAATAATAGTTAAACCGGTACAAGGCACAGATTACACAGATAGACAGGAGTTCAGATTATACTTACCAAAAATAGCAGAGGTCATCAAGTCAATTTGGCGCTTTAACCCGGTCAATTCTTCAGTAACCGGATTAAGTGCTCCTTCAGCATCCTGAACACGTTTTTCAAGATCTTTTTGCTGGACCTCAAAAGTAGTCCGCTCCTCTTCAAAGTATTTTTTCAAGTCTTCAACAGTCTTTAAGCTTACTTGAAGTTCTTTCTTAGCCTTTGAAGCGGCTGACTCAGTCTCCGTAAGCCGGCTTCGAAGTTCGTTGATCTCCAGAGCATTCTGGTTCAGCTCAGCCTGCAGACAAAGTTCAAAAGCAAGATTAGACATTACAAGTCTCAAGCACACAACCAAGTTGTCTACTTGACACTTGGGGGCTAATGGCAGTTGAAGTAATACAGCAAAGGCAATTTGAAAGTACAAGTCTCAAGCACACAACCAAGTTGTCTACTTGACACTTGGGGGCTAATGGCAGTTGAAGTAATGCACCAAAGACAATTTGAAATTACAAGTATCAACTACATAACCAAGTTATCTACTTGATACTTGGGGGCTAATGTATGGATCAGCAGTTCAAACTACAAAGTTCCGGATCACCTTCAGTAAAGCAGCTAAACCGGAACTTGAGGGCTGCTAAGAGATAGAGATGCGTCAAAAAAGCAAAATCAGAAGAAGAAACTTACTTCATATTTTTCCCTCATCAGGTTCACCAAGCTGGCTTCGTAATCCCGGCTGTTGTGGAGCCGGTTCAAATACCCGGAATAAATGTCTTGAGCGCTCATGCTGGAAAGACTGGATATGTCAGTACTCCATTTCCCTTTTTCTTGAGCTATCTTTTCCGCTTTAGCTGTATGTTTTGCTAAAACAGTGGGCTCAGCTGGAGCGACATAAGCGGTTCCAGTAACCACGACATCAGGAGAAGTGGGTACATTGGGGGGAGTAACGTCAACATGAGCCGGATCAGGAGACGCCGGGTTAACTTGAGGAGAATTAACCCGGGCCGGACTTGGTGGATCTTGGACGTTTTCTGTAAGAGGAGTTTCAAGAGCAGGTTCTTCAACAGGAGCTACAGGAGTACCTTCTGGAGGAACAACTGTGGACGGATTAATAACCGGATCATCAGCAGAAGGGTCAGCAACAGGCTTATTCGCCTTGGGCTTTTTGCTGGGTTTCGGTTTTCTGGAAAAACATGCAAAATAAGTTAGTCCTATAAAGTAAAAAGGGTGTCATGAACCGGAAAAGACGAAGAAAGTTACCCTGGGACGGTCTTCAAAGGAGGAAGCTGCGTAGCGGTTGATTCACCGGAAGAAGACAGCGGAGTTTCCTGATAGTCAGGATCAGACGGTTTAAGGGGCTTTCGGATAAGTCCGGCCTTGGGATGAAGAAGAGTTGGAGAGAGTATCACCTCAGCACGGCGCTTTCGAACCAGAGTTAAAGAGATTCCAGATGACTCCACCGCAAGGCCACTGTGGCGAGTGGTCCGGCGAAAGGCTTCGTGCTGTTGCTTCTTCAAAGTAAAGTTAGGGTCTAACTTAGCATAAGGATGAGAAAATTGATATTTCCTCACGGTCCGACGACTTTTTTGAGGAGGTTCTGAATCAGAAGAAATAAGAGTTACCTCAATCTCGGCCGGATTATCACCTTCAGGCAGTTCCTGTGAAAAGGTATCATTAGATACGATTACAAGTGCATGGAAGCAAGAATTTAAACCGGAATAAAGCATACCTCGGAGTCCAGATCATCATCCTCAGTAGGAGAACCGGCATCAACGGCTGCTTTCCTCTTTTTGTTTGCAGGGGTCTTCCGGCGAGCCTGTTTTACAGTTTTTTCCTGAGGCTTTCTCCTCCAGAAGGGGTCATCAGCCTAATTGAAAAAGCAAGGGCAGTTGAAAGACGGTTCAAAGAGGACGGTTTACAAGTACAGGGCAATGAAAAACTTACTTCGGGCAGCTTATTCTTCTTGAAGTACGGAGCCAAGCCAACCTTAGCGCAATCTGTTAAGGAAGGATTGACAATCTTTTTGGCGGAATCCACTACCTCCGATTCAGTAAGCTTATCCTTGGTAAACCTTTGAGGGTCATCCGGTTTACCAGAGTATTTGCACATTAGCTTAGGACGACTGCTTAAGGGAAGGATGCTCCAAGATAGCCAGCAGCGAAGGAAATCAGTGCCGATCAGACCATTTGCCATAAACGCTCTCAGTTTGGAGAGCTGTGATGAGAACCGGGTCCGTTCAGCAGCACTAAGTCGTAGTGGCAAGGGGTGATTTGCCGGAATACGAGTTTCGCGATAACCCGGCGAAGGATTTTCACCTTCAGGAGAAGTGTCAACACAATAAAACCAGGACTTGTTCCAATCTTTTGGATGAGTATGTAAAGCGGCGTGAGGAAACACTACGTCCCTCCTCTTCTGAATACTAATCCCACCAAGTTCTTGGTGAGGTCCGCTGGTAAATTCAGTGCGCCGGTTTAAATGAAAGATATCCCGGAATAAATCAACTGAAGGTTCCTCTTGCAGATACACCTCAGAAAATACTTGGAAATCACAAATGTTTGAAACGGAATTGGGTCCGATATACTGTGGGTGTAGCGGGAAGGTGGCAAGAACATCCCGGAAAAACCTTCAACCGGGGGGAGAGAAGCCTCTAGAGATGTGCTCCAAGAACACGATGACTTCCCCGGATCTAGGAGTGGGAGGGCATTCATTACCCGGAGCACGCCATTTTAACTCGGACTGAGGGCCTAATGTGCCGATTTTAGACAGCTTGATTAGGTCATCCTCAGTGACGACGGAAGGGACCCAATCGCAGGAGACATACTGCTTAGCCATTGAACAAAGTGCTGGAGAAGATAAAATACAGAAACGGATTATGAAAGTACAGTAATCCGGAATCTATCTATGAAAGTTACGCAACGGTTTAAACTGAGGACGAGATGGCATGGTTAAACCGGCAATCATAAAACAAGTTATATCATTTCCGGTTTATGGCAGTTGAAGAGGAACAGTTCAACCATTGCGTCAAATTACAGAGTTTTTTGCAAGAGCAGGGCATATCAACTTAAACCGGAACATAATTAGCGAATCTACCAAGGAGAAAAACAGGTTTCCGAAAGATTGCTAAGGGGGAAAGATCTGAGTATGCTGAAGAAAAAGAAACTAATCTAAGAATATGCAAGGAAAGCTGCAAAGATTTTATACTAAAAAGATGGATTTACATGCCAGACAGGAGTAATGAAAATTTGAAGCATCTACAGCGGGGTAAAAATGGAGAAGATCGAAAAAACAAAATCATTACGGGTCACGGGCTCAAGATCGAACAAGGTGAAGCTTTGCTAAAAGTTCTAATGGCGGAACGGATAAATCTACAGCATTATGTATAGATGGCGAGATCTAAACTAGTACTAAGCGGAAGATCTGTTGACTGGGCCTAAAGGTCAAAAATTCTCTATGAGGAATGTATCTACGAAGAAAGAGGTGAAGCTTTCGTTGGAAGCCCTAATGGCGGAAGAACAAGGAGGAGCACTGGCAGATGCAGATCAATAATAAGGAAAAAAGAACGTACTTGAGCAATGGAGGACAGCAGCGGAGTTTTCTCTGGACGAATCAGGTTGATGCAGCGGCCGGGGAGATCTTGATTCGACGAGATGACGGCGGCGCTCTGAGCTCGGACGCTAATGGAGTTCTTGAGGCTCCGGCGGCGGACGAAGGAAGAAGACGCGAGAAGAAGGAAGAATGAAAGGGAACGGTGTTATTTATAAGCGAAGGGACAGATGCAAAGCGACAGGTGCGAAAATCGAGGAGACAGAAAATCGGATAAAGATCCTATGACGCCTCGATCTTCGGGATAACCCTTAAAATACGCTACAGTACAGCTCACGGCGTTAAATGCGGAGATGATGTCATTGTCAGACTTTAATGATCTTGGAGGATGACGTCAGAGCCGGTTTACAAAAAGATGAAGATAAAGAAGAAAATTGTACAAGACAAAGAAGACTGATGTGAACGAGTTCAAATCATTCTGGGGCCTAATGTCAGGGATATGGTTAGTAGGTATAAACCGGATATTGTAAACCGGCTTAGTTATATTATACTTGGTTTTAATATTTTAGTAGAGACTACGGCCCATGAGATTTCAAGGCCCATGTATAGTAGTATGGTTTGTAAACCGCCAAGAGATGTAACTTGAGAGATAAGAAAGAGAAGACAGAGACCGAGGCGGACACAAGTATGAGCCGGCCTCGGGACTCTGTAAACCGGACCAGGCGTTGCCACTATATAAGGGGACGACCTGGACGGTCTAGGGACAAGCAACAATCAATCTGTCGAGACACGGGCAAAGCGAATCCGCTCCCTGTAAACCGACGCCCAAGCAATACCAAACCAACTAGACGTAGGCTTTTACCTTCTCCGAAGGGGCCGAACTAGTATAAATCCTTTGTGTCCTTTGTGTGCCATGAATCCTTTCAAGCTAACCCGTGCGACGGTTCCATCATCAAGTCCGCTAAACCGGACATCTGCCGTGTTATTTCCACGACAGGTTGGGCTACAATCATATCAAAATCAAGAACGGGGACATTCCTAAAACGGCTTTCGTTACTCGTTATGGCCAATATGAGTACACCGTTATGTCCTTCGGATTAACCAATGCCCCAGCTACCTTTTCTCGGTTAATGAATTCTATATTCATGGAGTATTTGGATAAATTCGTCGTGGTATACCTCGATGATATACTCATTTTCTCCAAGAACAAGGAAGATCATGCCGAGCATTTAAGGCTGGTATTGACGAAACTTCAAGAGCACCGCCTTTATGCCAAATTCTCTAAATGTGAATTTTGGTTGCCAGAAGTAACCTATCTAGGTCATGTGATCTCTGGCAAGGGTATTGTTGTCAATCCCGAGCGAGTTCAAGCCGTACTTGATTGGACTCCCCCTGAATCGGTCAAGCAAGTTAGGAGTTTTCTTGGCTTAGCGAGCTATTGCCGACGTTTCGTCGAGAACTTCTCCAAGGTTGCTAAACCTCTAACCGAACTCCTCAAGAAAGATAAAAAGTTTGAGTGGACCCCACAGTGCGAGTCCAGTTTTCAGGAACTGAAAAGACGCCTGACATCTGCACCTGTACTGGTACCACCAGACTTTTCCAAGGATTTTATAATCTACTGCGACGCCTCGCGACAAGGACTAGGTTGCATTCTCATGCAAGATCGTCAAGTGATTGCATACGCATCTCGACAGTTGCGTCCACACGAGGATAACTATCCTACTCATGATCTAGAGCTTGCAGCTGTAGTCCATGCACTCAAAACATGGCGACATTACCTCCTTGGTAATCGCTGTAAAATCTTCACTGATCACCAAAGTTTGAAGTATATCTTCACCCAACCGGATCTAAATCTCAGGCAAAGACGTTGGGTTGAGTTGCTCACCGACTACGACTTAGGAATCACTTACACTCCTGGAAAGGCCAATGTCATGGCTGATGCACTAAGTCGTAAGTCATATTGTAACAATTTAATGTTACAACAAAGTCAACCACTTCTCCACGAGGAATTTCGTAAGCTTAACCTTCACATTGTTCCTCGAGGATTCCTTTCCACCTTGGTGGCGAAACCTACCCTTATGGATCAAATCATAGTTGCCCAGCGGTATGATAAGGGCATATCACGGATCAAGGAGAACATTGCTAGCAGAGTTGCTAGAAGTTTCTCTATGAATGATCGAGGTGTTGTGTACTTCGATAACCGATTGGTGGTGCCCAATAAACCACAACTACGACAGATGATTCTTAAGGAGGCTCATGAATCTCCTCTCACGATTCATCCCGGTAGTACCAAAATGTATTAGGATCTACGTCAGAGATTCTGGTGGACTAGGATGAAGAGAGAAATCGCTCAATTCATTGCTAACTGCGACGTTTGTCGTCGAGTCAAAGCAGAGCATCAACGGCCTGCTGGCACCCTTCAACCTTTAGCTATTCCTGAATGGGAATGGGATAAAGTCGGTATGGACTTCATCACCGGGTTTCCCAGGTCCAGGAAAGGGAATAATGCTATCTTCGTCGTTATCGACCGTCTCTCTAAAGTAGCTCATTTCCTGCCTGTTCGAGAGAGTATTACCGCTAGCCAGCTAGCAGACTTATATATCTCTCGAATAGTATCACTTCATGGTGTACCGTTGGAGATTAACTCGGACCGTGGAAGTCTTTTCACTTCACGATTTTTGGAAAGTTTCCAGAATGCTATGGGAACTCATCTCTCCTTCAGTACTGCCTTCCATCCGCAATCAAGTGGTCAAGTGGAACGAGTCAATCAAATTTCTGGAAGACATGCTTCGAGCCTCTGTCATTTCTTTCGGTATGGAATGGGAAAAGTGTCTTCCATTTGCCGAATTCGCTTATAACAATAGTTATCAAGCCAGCTTGGGCAAAGCTCCTTTCGAAGTTCTATATAGACGAAGGTGTCGAACACCTCTTAACTGGTCAGAGACCGGGGAAAGACAATTCTTTTGCCCGGATATGATTCAGGAAGCAGAAGAACAAGTTCGCATCGTTCGTGAGAGATTGAAAACAGCCCAGTCTCGCCAAAAGAGCCAATATGATAGTCATCATAAGGCTGTGACTTTTGAAGTCGGCGATAAGGCTTACCTTCGGGTTACTCCTCTTAAGGGAACCCATCGCTTCGGTATCAAAGGCAAATTGGCCCCTCGTTACATCGGTCCTTTTCGCATTCTTGCCAAACGAGGAGAGGTTGCCTACCAATTGGAACTACCTCCGCACCTCTCCAGAGTTCATGATGTTTTCCACGTTTCCCAACTCAGGCGTTGCTTCTCGGATCCTATCCGCGGAGTGGACCACGAAACGCTTGATCTCTAGGATAATCTCACATATCGAGAACACCCCATCCGTATTCTTGATCAAACTGAGCGCACCACTCGACGCCACAATATTAAGTTTCTTAAGGTTCAATGGTCACATCATTCCGAGAGTGAAGCTACTTGGGAAAGGGAGGATCGTCTTCGACTTGAGTACCCCACCCTCTTTCCGGAGGAACCCGAATCTCGGGACGCGATTCTTTTAAGTGGGGGTGAGTTGTCACATCCCTAGCTAGCACTTGCATTAGGACCTAACTAGAGTGTGCATCATGTTTACTTTCAAAGAAACTTGAAATGGGATTAACAGAAACCCCAGCACCCCTCTCCTAACAACTAGGGTTTGTTAAAATATTTCCCAATGTACCCAGAATGCCCTTCAAAAATGTTCATCATTTCTGCCTTGGTCTTAAACCTTTGCCAAAAATGGTGCACAATTTTCTAGGACATCCAAGGGCTTTGGATTAAATCATATGTTATTTGAATTTGAGCATTTAAATGCTATAAAATATTTTAAATGCTCAAATAATCATGAACTATAATGTTTCCTACTGTTCATATTATATACAGTAGGTATGACAAGTGTCATGAGTTATAAAAATGTTTAGGCATTTTTATTAATTGAACAAAGCTGCAAAAGAAATAAAATAGAAAGAAAATAGGAAAAGAAAAATAGGAAGAAACACTTACATGTGCCACTTACCTGCTCGCCCAGCCGGCCCAGCCCACCAGGGGCATCCCCGTCTTCTTCGTCGCGCTAGCGCACGAAGCAGCTCGGTGGCGAGCGCCGCCGATGCGCCGGCCACCTCCTGCCTGCCTGGCTGGTCCCTCGACCCCCTGGATGGACTAGAACGGCGCCACGAAGCCCCCTCGACCGTTTCCCCTCTCCCCCGTGTCTCTCCCCCTCCTCTCTCCCCTCCGCCGAGCTCCCCCGAGCGAGCTCGTCGCCGACGACCGCTGACACCGCGCTCTACGCCACTCCCTCGCCTCCCCGAAGCACCACTAGCTCCGCCGCGTCGCCCCGAAGCTCCCCACCGACGCACACGACACCAGGAGCCCCGCAACGTCCTCCTCGCCATCGTCTTCAACCTTCGGCACCGGAGATCGCCGCCGCCCGTACGCCATCGTCCGACCGTCCCCGAGCTCACTTCGACGCCCTCTGCGACCGCTGTGAGCCCACGCTTCGAACCCCCCTCTCCACGGGCTCGTTTATGCCTTGTAGCCGCCGCCCCCTTTGCTGACCGACGATCATCGCCGCCGGCCAACTCACCGCCGTGGCCATAGGCACCGTACCTCGTGGCTGAGCACGCCATTAGCTTCAGTAGGTCACCAGCAAGCTAAAGCAAGCTTTAGCTCCTCCTACCGTGCACTACAACTCCATCCCGACCAACTCCGTGCGAGCACCGCCGCGGACGAGCTCGTCGCCGTCGACTCCGGCGACCTCTCGACCAACCAGTGGCACCGTTGGATGTGGTGCATCACCAGGAGCACACCGAGCCCATCCGCGCGGCAAATGGTTGTCGGAATAAGGATTCCGACAATTCACCGCCGTGCGAAATGGTCGCTGCCGGCCAAACTCCGGCGGGCTGACGTGGCCTGTTAGTTAGGAGCTAACAGTAATTAGTTTAATCACCACAGTCACTGACAGTGGGCCCCATTTGTTAGTCAAACCCAGTCAACCCTGGTTATGACCGGAATTAGCTCCTGAGACACTGACATGAGGGACCCACCAGTCAGGTTTGACTTGGACTAGCCCTGTTGACTGGCTGACGTCAGCATGATGTCATGCTGACGCAGTAAAGGTTTTTCTGGGATTTTAGGTTTAAAATAATTCAGGAAATTCCAGAAAATACCCAAAACTTCTAAAAATCATATAAAATCAACCATAGCTCAGATGGAAAAGATTTATATATGAAAAATGATCAGAAAAATCCAATCTTTCCAATGGCACTGGTTTCATGCATGTTTGAACAAGTTAACTTGCTGTATACATCAAAAACATGATAATGCACTTATTTAAATAATAGTTTGAACTTCAATTTGAATCCTTGATTCAAATAGGTTCAAACCCTTCTGGTTTTAGTTGCAGTAGCCAACACACATGCATCTTGCCATGTCATGAGCATGCATCATATTGTTGCATTTGTTTGTTAATGATTGTATCGCCGGTATTCTCTGTGTTAGGTCCTGCTCCCGAGGATACTGCTGCGTATCCAGTTGAAGAGCAGTACCCGACAACTACTTTGTCAGGCAAGCAATCATTGATCATTCCGATACAAACCCAATCTTCTCGCTCCTGCTCTCTTTTACTGCATTAAGGCAACAGCGTGTGAACTGCTACTTGTTGTGGTAGATGAACCCTATTCCCTTGCATGACCTGTCATTGCCACAGTAAATAGTTGAAACCCACTAGCATGTGTAGGAGTTGATTGAGCCATGTGATGTGTGATCCACCATGCTATTTGTTTATGTTGCCTGCTATGCTTAGAGTTGTGTCTGGTCTGGTTCATCTGGGTGATGGATCAGAGTGAAATGATCTTACCGATAAAGAGAAGGAAGTGTGGACGCTTGGTAAAGGTATCGATGAAAGGCCATGTAGGAGTACATGGTGGGTTGTTTCATTGGAATCGTCCATAGGACCCGAGATCTGTATGTGTGGTTCAAGTTACAGCTACTACCACGCATTGGGATCCTTAATTGACCCTCTCGGCTTATTAATTACCCTTGATCTCTGTCCAGGAGTTGCAACTAGTTTCTGGTGTTTATAGCTTACTGGAGGTCGTGCACAACGCTGACCCTCGGGGTGGGTTGTGATGCGACAGGTACGTGGCACGGTGTACCGGTTGCCCGTTTGGTGACTCGGGAACCCTGTACACATCTTTTGGGGCCGTGAGCGACACCCCGGCCGGATCTCCCCACGGATGGAACCCAAATAGGCGATAAACCTGGACGAGAGACTTGAGTAGTTAGTTAGGTCGTGGCCGACACCCTCGCTGGGCTTCCGCTTGAAGGTTGCCGAGTACACGCCGAGTAAACGGCGATAAGTGGTGGAAGCGTGTGTGAAGAGGTACACCCCTGTAGGGTTATCAAACTATTCGAATAGCCGTTGTTCGCGGTACGAACTACTTGGTTACTCTTACAATTCATAGACAAGTTGATGGATACTACTAAAAGCCTCAAGATAAGTGTGAGTGCCGTGGATGGCCCTTCCGTAGGATGACGGAAGAGGATCCTCGGTAGTGTATTGATGTGGTGAGTAGAGGACTCGTGTTCGTAATAACATCTTGCAATCTGTTGAGAGTTGTAGTATAGGTTAGCCAAGGTCAAAGCTGGCATTCTACTATAAACTCCACTACCCCCTTTGATAATGTTGCATCTATGGTAGGTTCTGTGGTAAGACTTGCTGAGTACCTTTGTACTCATGTTTGCCTAATAACTGTTGCAGAGGAGAACCCTGCCCCTGCTGATGGGTTCTACATAGACGTTGACATCAACGAGTAGCTTGACACCCAGACGGAGATCTGGAGCTTGTGAAGGGCCTTGTAGATAGTCAGGCTACACCAAGCCTGTTTTATTTTCTAAGTTGTCTGTACTCAGACATGTAGCTTCCGCTTGTGCTTGTATGACTGTATGACTTGAGTGTTGGGTCATGTGACCCCTAACTGTATGGATATGTTATGTATGGCTCTTGGAGCCTTTTAAATAAAGTACTTTGAGTCATAGAGTTTTGTTGTGATGCAATGTTGTATTTGCACATATTGAGCATATTGCGTGTATGATTGAAATGCTTGGTATGTGTGGGATCCGACACCTAGTTGTTTTCCTTTGGTAGCCTACCTTACAGGGAAATGCCTCCTAGTGTCTCCAATGAGCCTTGGTAGCTTGCTACTGCTCGGAACACGTAGGCTGGCCGGCATGTGTCCTTCTTCGTTCCTGTGTCTGTCCCTTAGGGGAAATGTCACGCGTTGTTCCTTTAAGTCCATGTAGCTTGCTACGACTTGGGTTCATACGTTGATGACCGACACGTTCGTTGCTGGGTCATGGATGCCTGTCTCTGTAATTTAGTGCCACTTTTGGTTTATAACTAGCCATGTCGGCCCGGGTTCTCTGTCATATGGATGCTAGCGACACTGTCATATATGTGTGCCAAAATGCGCAAACGGTCCCGGGCCAGGTAAGGTGTCACCCGTGGGGTTACCGTGCGTGAGGCCGCAAAGTGATATGACGTGTTACAGCTAGATCGGTGTGACTTAGGATCGGGGTCCTGACAGCGTTGGCATCAGAGCTGGACTGCCTGTAGGTTTCTCAAGCCAAACTGGTCGATGTTGATTCTAGAAAAATTCTTAGTTATATGTAGGGGAATTGATTGTGGAAGGGAACGTAAGGCTCTTTTTACTCCTTTACCTTATGCCCTTCTGATCTGAGTCAGTCTATTCTTTCTACGGGGATTTAGGACTAGGCCTCTTATCCTTACTAGGTTCACGTGTTACTAATCCGTAGACTCTTAGGATTATTGGTTTCAAGCCTCAGTTCAATTTCTATCCTTTTGAGTATGATGATTGTTGAACCCGGAACCTTGATTTGGATTGTTGAGTGGCTATGCTATCATTTGTATGATGTCTCAAATCTTGTTTGAGCATTTACAGTTGTTATGCTGCCCGATTTCTTCCAGAAACACTAATGCATTTGCATTATTTCGTGTTTCAGATGTCTGGCCGCATCCCTCACCAAGTGGTTCGTTTGACTCGGTGCATTAATGTGCCTGGTCACACGGCCATGCTAGTCCGTGTGATGACTGAGACCGGTTATCGCTGGTATCCTGAATACGCTGTGGAGAAACAGTATCGAGATTTTAATCAAAGTCAGTATTTCTGCACAGTCCGGATATACCCCTCATATCCCGGAGCTAATGATCCCATCCATTGGTCTTATGGACTCGGGATTACCATCGAGATGGCAGTGCAGGATGCCGCTTATTCGATGATGACCATTCTTCGTGCTAGGCATGCCCTGTTGCTGAACACTGAGTTCTGTTACATGCCAGCCTCACTTCCCGGAGAGGAAGGCTACTACACTGGTCTGTATACTGATGCTGCTCATGAAGACTGCTTCAGACTACTGTTCAGATGTTGGAGGATAGGGACCGTGAGGTCCGTGCCCTCCGAATGGAGCTGTATAACACTCGAGCCGCTCACTGGACTACTTTGACACGGCTTGCACCTGTTGTGCACGCCGGATATCTGGACATGCGGGATTTGTACCCTGTGCGGACTCGTCTGCCTGATCGCATGGATTGGCATGACGTTGGGGGTATTACACCTCCACGTGGGCGTCGATTACCACCAGCATCGGGACCGAGACCACACCCGTGTCCTTATGGTCCTCAGCCTTCGAGTGCTCGCGAGTTCCAAGATCCATCTGTACCACTTCCAGGCTACGGTGGTAATCTTTACGAGGATTACTACGCGAATGTCTGAGCTAGTCCGTGGTAGTAGTAGTATTGTAGTAGTTGTATTTCCACAGTCCTGCGTGTCTTGTGGAATATGACTTAGTGTGTACTGAGTTCCGGAGGTGTAGTTAAATAATGTATAGGAGCTTGGAATGCCTCTGATGGGATGTATCGTCTTTCACCGCAGTTGTACTTTAGCCTTGGCTTGTACTAAACTTTGTATGGTGTGTATGACCACTGGTGTATATATAGCAGTTCCTATATTACCATGTCGTACGGATGAACATCCTTGCATTCCGTGTCATCCATTACATTCTGCACTTCTACGTCAAATTTTGCCATCCTTGTCTAAACTGTTGTTTTGTTTTCCTAGGATGGTCAACACTCGCAACACTCCTGCTGTTGAGGAGCAGGGTGAGGCTAGTGGGGCTAGAGATGGAAATCTGCCCCAGCCACCCTCTTTGGCGGAAGTTATGCTTGAAGCAGAACGGAACAAGAGAGAGACCAACCGTCTGCTGGAACGCATAGAGCAGAACACTGGGTTCCGTCAGAGGAATGACGTGGTGTCAATCCACGATTTTATCAATATGTGTCCACCGAAGTTCCATCACTCCACTGAACCTCTGGATGCTGATGACTGGCTACATAGTATCACCCACAAGCTACACTCTGCCCGTGTGGCCGAAGCTGACAAGGTTGTCTACGCCGCCTACCATCTTGAGGGCCCTGCCAGTCTTTGGTGGGAAAACTTTGAAGCTATGCATCCTGCTGGCCAAGTCACTACCTGGGTTGAGTTCAGTGAGGCATTCCGTGAACATCACATTCCGGAAGGTCTCATGGATCGCAAGCGGGAGGAATTCTGCAATTTCACCCAGGGCCGTTTAACTGTGGATGGTTATAGTCGTGAGTTTGGTAATCTGGCACGCTATGCACCTGAGGAAGTATCCACCGATGCGAAGAAGCAGGCGAGGTTCCGCAAGGGACTCAGCCCTGAACTCCACCGAGATCTACGTCTGCACGAGTGCACTTCCTTCCAGAAGTTGGTAAACAAGGCTATCAGTGCTGAAACAGGCCAGACCGACTTCGAGGCCACCCGCAAGCATTCTCGAGACTTTGGTTCCTCATCCGGCTCTGGCTCTCACAAGCGCCGTGTGTGGGTTCCTAACACTGCTCTGCCACCCAAGTACACACCGAGGCCATCCTATGAGGCGCCTCGCCCAACTCAACAGTTTGCACCTGCCAAGACCTATGGAGGTCCACCGTCCAACTTTGCTCCACGCACCACCACTGTGACATGTTTCAAGTGTGGAGAACCGGGACACTACATGCGTGATTGTCCCCAGAACCAACCAGGAAAACCCGTTGGCCGTGGTAAACCAACCGGCAAGGTGAATTATGTCAAGCCAATCCCCACTGCACGTGGTCATGTCAACTATGTTTCTGCTGAAGAAGCTTATGAGGATCCTAACGTCGTCCTTGGTACGCTTCTCGTAAACTGCCATCCGGCATCTGTTCTTTTCGATACTGGAGCATCCCATTCGTTCATATCTGAGAGCTATGCTCGATTGCATAACATGACTTTTTGTGACATGCCTACTTCCATGGTTATTCAAACTCCTGGTTCAAAGTGGCAAACCTCTAGGGTAAGCCATGGAAATGAAATCCTTGTCGATAGACTTGTTTTCCTAGCATCTTTAATCGCCCTCAAGTCCTCGGACATAAACATCATCTTGGGTATGGATTGGATGACAACTCATTACGCCAAGATTGATTGCTTTACTAGGACCGTTCAACTTACACATCCATCCGGCAAGATAGTCAATGTCTTGGCCCGAATGGCTGAACGTCAGCTCTATTCTCTTAATGCCAGCCCTCTACCAGAACTCGAAGATATCCCGGTAGTCCGTGACTTCCTGGATGTTTTTCCAGAAGAACTGCCAGGGATTCCACCTGACAGAGATGTCGAGTTCGTGATAGATCTTATTCCTGGAACTGTCTCAATCTCTAGGAGACCTTATAAGATGGCACCACTAGAATTAGCTGAGCTAAAGAAACAACTCGATGAGTCCTTGCAAAAAGGTTTCATCCGTCCTAGTTCTTCCCCTTGGGCTTGCCCCGTCCTCTTCGTCAAGAAGAAGGATGGAACGGAGCGGATGGTTGTAGATTACCGACCTGTCAATCTGGTCACCATAAAGAATAAGTATCCGCTCCCCAGGATCAACGACCTGTATGATCAGCTCGCTGGATCCTCAGTCTTCTCTAAGATGGATTTGAGGTTGGGCTACCATCAAATCAAAATCAAGAACAGGGACATTCCTAAAACGGCTTTCGTTACTCGTTATGGCCAATATGAGTACACCGTTATGTCCTTCGGATTAACCAATGCCCCAGCTACCTTTTCTCGGTTAATGAATTCTATATTCATGGAGTATTTGGATAAATTCGTCGTGGTATACCTCGATGATATACTCATTTTCTCCAAGAACAAGGAAGATCATGCCGAGTATTTAAGGCTGGTATTGACGAAACTTCGAGAGCACCGCCTTTATGCCAAATTCTCTAAATGTGAATTTTGGTTGCCAGAAGTAACCTATCTAGGTCATGTGATCTCTGGCAAGGGTATTGCTGTCAATCCCGAGCGAGTTCAAGTCGTACTTGATTGGACTCCCCCTGAATCGGTCAAGCAAGTTAGGAGTTTTCTTGGCTTAGCGAGCTATTGCCGACGTCTCGTCGAGAACTTCTCCAAGGTTGCTAAACCTCTAACCGAACTCCTCAAGAAAGATAAAAAGTTTGAGTGGACCCCACAGTGCGAGTCCAGTTTTCAGGAACTGAAAAGACGCCTGACATCTGCACCTGTACTGGTACCACCAGACTTTTCCAAGGATTTTATAATCTACTGCGACGCCTCGCGACAAGGACTAGGTTGCATTCTCATGCAAGATCGTCAAGTGATTGCATACGCATCTCGACAGTTGCGTCCACACGAGGATAACTATCCTACTCATGATCTAGAGCTTGCAGCTGTAGTCCATGCACTCAAAACATGGCGACATTACCTCCTTCGTAATCGATGTGAAATCTTCACTAATCACCAAAGTTTGAAGTATATCTTCACCCAACCGGATCTAAATCTCAGGCAAAGACGTTGGGTTGAGTTGCTCACCGACTACGACTTAGGAATCACTTACACTCCTGGAAAGGCCAATGTCATGGCTGATGCACTAAGTCGTAAGTCATATTGTAACAATTTAATGTTACAACAAAGTCAACCACTTCTCCACGAGGAATTTCGTAAGCTTAACCTTCACATTGTTCCTCGAGGATTCCTTTCCACCTTGGTGGCGAAACCTACCCTTATGGATCAAATCATAGTTGCCCAGCGGTATGATAAGGGCATATCACAGATCAAGGAGAACATTGCTAGCGGAGTTGCTAGAAGTTTCTCTATGAATGATTGAGGTGTTGTGTACTTCGAGAACCGATTGGTGGTGCCCAATAAACCACAACTACGACAGATGATTCTTAAGGAGGCTCATGAATCTCCTCTCACGATTCATCCCGGTAGTACCAAAATGTATCAGGATCTACGTCAGAGATTCTGGTGGACTAGGATGAAGAGAGAAATCGCTCAATTCATTGCTAACTGCGACGTTTGTCGTCGAGTCAAAGCAGAGCATCAACGGCCTGCTGGCACCCTTCAACCTTTAGCTATTCCTGAATGGGAATGGGATAAAGTCGGTATGGACTTCATCACCGGGTTTCCCAGGTCCAGGAAAGGGAATAATGCTATCTTCGTCGTTATCGACCGTCTCTCTAAAGTAGCTCATTTCCTGCCTGTTCGAGAGAGTATTACCGCTAGCCAGCTAGCAGACTTATATATCTCTCGAATAGTATCACTTCATGGTGTACCGTTGGAGATTAACTCGGACCGTGGAAGTCTTTTCACTTCACGATTTTGGGAAAGTTTCCAGAATGCTATGGGAACTCATCTCTCCTTCAGTACTGCCTTCCATCCGCAATCAAGTGGTCAAGTGGAACGAGTCAATCAAATTCTGGAAGACATGCTTCGAGCCTCTGTCATTTCTTTCGGTATGGAATGGGAAAAGTGTCTTCCATTTGCCGAATTCGCTTATAAAAATAGTTATCAAGCCAGCTTGGGCAAAGCTCCTTTCGAAGTTCTATATGGACGAAGGTATCGAACACCTCTTAACTGGTCAAAGACCGGGGAAAGACAATTCTTTGGCCCGGATATGATTCAGGAAGCAGAAGAACAAGTTCGCATCGTTCGTGAGAGATTGAAAACAGCCCAGTCTCGCCAAAAGAGCCAATATGATAGTCATCATAAGGCTGTGACTTTTGAAGTCGGCGATAAGGCTTACCTTCGGGTTACTCCTCTTAAGGGAACCCATCGCTTCGGTATCAAAGGCAAATTGGCCCCTCGTTACATCGGTCATTTTCGCTTTCTTGCCAAACGAGGAGAAGTTGCCTACCAATTGGAACTACATCCGCACCTCTCCAGAGTTCATGATGTTTTCCACGTTTCCCAACTCAGGCGTTGCTTCTCGGATCCTATCCGCGGAGTGGACCACGAAACGCTTGATCTCCAGGATAATCTCACATATCGAGAATACCCCATCCGTATTCTAGATCAAACTGAGCGCACCACTCGACGCCACAATATTAAGTTTCTTAAGGTTCAATGGTCACATCATTCCGAGAGTGATGCTACTTGGGAAAGGGAGGATCTTCTTCGACTTGAGTACCCCACCCTCTTTCCGGAGGAACCCGAATCTCGGGACGCGATTCTTCTAAGTGGGGGTGAGTTGTCACATCCCTAGCTAGCACTTGCATTAGGACCTAACTAGAGTGTGCATCATGTTTACTTTCAAAGAAACTTGAAATGGGATTAACAGAAACCCCAGCACCCCTCTCCTATCAACTAGGGTTTGTTAAAATATTTCCCAATGTACCCAGAATGCCCTTCAAAAATGTTCATCATTTCTGCCTTGGTCTTAAACCTTTGCCAAAAATGGTGCACAATTTTCTAGGACATCCAAGGGCTTTGGATTAAATCATATGTTATTTGAATTTGAGCATTTAAATGCTATAAAATATTTTAAATGCTCAAATAATCATGAACTATAATGTTTCCTACTGTTCATATTATATACAGTAGGTATGACAAGTGTCATGAGTTATAAAAATGTTTAGGCATTTTTATTAATTGAACAAAGCTGCAAAAGAAATAAAACAGAAAGAAAATAGGAAAAGAAAAATAGGAAGAAACACTTACCTGTGCCACTTACCTGCTGGCCCAGCCGGCCCAGCCCACCATGGGCATCCCCATCTTCTTCGCCGCGCCAGCGCACGAAGCAGCTCGGTGGCGAGCGCCGCCGATGCGCCGGCCACCTCCTGCCTGCCTGGCTGGTCCCTCGACCCCCTGGATGGACTAGAACGGCGCCACGAAGCCCCCTCGACCGTTTCCCCTCTCCCCCGTGTCTCTCCCCCTCCTCTCTCCCCTCCGCCGAGCTCCCCCGAGCGAGCTCGTCACCGACGACCGCTGACACCGCGCTCTACGCCACTCCCTCGCCTCCCCGAAACACCACTAGCTCCGCCGCGTCGCCCCGAAGCTCCCCACCGATGCACACGACGCCAGGAGCCCCGCAACGTCCTCCTCTCCGTCGTCTTCAACCTTCGGCACCGGAGATCGCCGCCGCCCGTACGCCGTCGTCCGACCGTCCCCGAGCTCACTTCGACGCCCTCTGCGACCGCTGTGAGCACACGCTTCGAACCCCCCTCTCCACGGGCTCATTTATGCCTTGTAGCCGCCGCCCCCTTTGCTGACCGACGATCACCGCCGCCGGCCAACTCACCGCCGTGGCCATAGGCACCGTACCTCGTGGCTGAGCACGCCATTAGCTTCAGTAGGTCACCAGCAAGCTAAAGCAAGCTTTAGCTCCTCCTACCGTGCACTACAACTCCATCCCGACCAACTCCGTGCGAGCACCGCCGCGGACGAGCTTGTCGCCGTCGACTCCGGCGACCTCTCGACCAACCAGTGGCACCGTTGGATGCGGTGCATCACCAGGAGCACACCGAGCCCATCCGCGCGGCAAATGGCTGCCGGAATAAGGATTCCGACGAGTCACCGCCGTGCGAAATGGTCGCCGCCGGCCAAACTCCGGCGGGCTGACGTGGCCTGTTAGTTAGGAGCTAACAGTAATTAGTTTAATCACCACAGTCACTGACAGTGGGCCCCATTTGTTAGTCAAACCCAGTCAACCCTGGTTATGACCGGAATTAGCTCCTGAGACACTGACATGAGGGACCCACCAGTCAGGTTTGACTTGGACTGGCCCTGTTGACTGCCTGACGTCAGCATGATGTCATGCTGACGCAGTAAAGGTTTTTCTGGGATTTTAGGTTTAAAATAATTCAGGAAATTCCAGAAAATACCCAAAACTTCTAAAAATCATATAAAATCAACCATAGCTCAGATGGAAAAGATTTATATATGAAAAATGATCAGAAAAATCCAATCTTTCCAATGGCACTGGTTTCATGCATGTTTGAACAAGTTAACTTGCTGTATACATCAAAAACATGATAATGCACTTATTTAAATAATAGTTTGAACTTCAATTTGAATCCTTGATTCAAATAGGTTCAAACCCTTCTGGTTTTAGTTGCATTAGCCAACACACATGCATCTTGCCATGTCATGAGCATGCATCATATTGTTGCATTTGTTTGTTAATGATTGTATCGCCGGTATTCTCTGTGTTAGGTCCTGCTCCCGAGGATACTGCTGCGTATCCAGTTGAAGAGCAGTACCCGACAACTACTTTGTCAGGAAAGCAATCATTGATCATTCCGATACAAACCCAATCTTCTCGCTCCTGCTCTCTTTTACTGCATTAAGGCAACAGCGTGTGAACTGCTACTTGCTGCGGTAGATGAATCCTATTCCCTTGCATGACCTGTCATTGCCACAGTAAATAGTTGAAACCCACTAGCATGTGTAGGAGTTGATTGAGCCATGTGATGTGTGATCCACCATGCTATTTGTTTATGTTGCCTGCTATGCTTAGAGTTGTGTCTGGTCTGGTTCATCTGGGTGATGGATCAGAGTGAAATGATCTTACCGATAAAGAGAAGGAAGTGTGGAATACGCTTGGTAAAGCTATCGATTGAAGGCCATGTAGGAGTACATGGTGGGTTGTTTCATTGGAATCGTCCATAGGACCCAAGATCTGTATGTGTGGTTCAAGTTACAGCTACTACCACACATTGGGATCCTTAATTGACCCTCTCGGCTTATTAATTACCCTTGATCTCTGTCCAGGAGTTGCAACTAGTTTCTGGTGTTTATAGCTTACTGGAGGTCGTGCACAACGCTGACCCTCGGGGTGGGTTGTGATGCGACAGGTACGTGGCACGGTGTACCGGTTGCCCGTTTGGTGACTCGGGAACCCTGTACACATCGTTTGGGGCCGTGAGCGACACCCCGGCCGGATCTCCCCACGGATGGAACCCAAATAGGCGATAAACCTGGACGAGAGACTTGAGTATTTAGTCAGGTCGTAGCCGACACCCTCGCTGGGCTTCCGCTTGAAGGTTGCCGAGTACACGCCGAGTAAACGGCGATAAGTGGTGGAAGCGTGTGTGAAGAGGTACACCCCTGCAGGGTTATCAAACTATTCGAATAGCCGTTGTTCGCGGTACGAACTACTTGGTTACTCTTACAGTTCATAGACAAGTTGATGGATACTACTAAAAGCCTCAAGATAAGTGTGAGTGCCGTGGATGGCCCTTCCGTAGGATGACGGAAGAGGATCCTCGGTAGTGTATTGATGTGGTGAGTAGAGGACTCGTGTTCGTAATAACATCTTGCAATCTGTTGAGAGTTGTAGTATAGGTTAGCCAAGGTCAAAGCTGGCATTCTGCTATAAACTCCACTACCCCCTTTGATAATGTTGCATGTATGGTAGGTTCTGTGGTAAGACTTGCTGAGTACCTTTGTACTCATGTTTGCCTAATAACTGTTGCAGAGGAGAACCCTGCCCCTATTGATGGGTTCTACATAGACGTTGACATCGACGAGTAGCTTGACACCCAGACGGAGATCTGGAGCTTGTGAAGGGCCTTGTAGATAGTCAGGCTACACCAAGCCTGTTTTATTTTCTAAGTTGTCTGTACTCAGACATGTAGCTTCCGCTTGTGCTTGTATGACTGTATGACTTGAGTGTTGGGTCATGTGACCCCTACCTGTATGGATATGTTATGTATGGCTCTTGGAGCCTTTTAAATAAAGTACTTTGAGTCATAGAGTTCTGTTGTGATGCAATGTTGTATTTGCACATATTGAGCATATTGCGTGTATGATTGAAATGCTTGGTATGTGTGGGATCCGACACCTAGTTGTTTTCCTTTGGTAGCCTACCTTACAGGGAAATGCCTCCTAGTGTCTCCAATGAGCCTTGGTAGCTTGCTACTGCTCGGAACACGTAGGCTGGCCGGCATGTGTCCTTCTTCGTTCCTGTGTCTGTCCCTTAGGGGAAATGTCACGCGTTGTTCCTTTAAGTCCATGTAGCTTGCTACGACTTGGGTTCATACGTTGATGACCGACACGTTCGTTGCTGGGTCATGGATGCCTGTCTCTGTAATTTAGTGCCACTTTTGGTTTATAACTAGCCATGTCGGCCCGGGTTCTTTGTCATATGGATGCTAGCGACACTGTCATATACGTGTGCCAAAATGCGCAAACAGCCCCGGGCCAGGTAAGGTGTCACCCGTGGGGTTACCGTGCGTGAGGCCGCAAAGTGATATGATGTGTTACAGCTAGATCGGTGTGACTTAGGATCGGGGTCCTGACAGAATAAGTGTTTTTCAATGAAGGACCTTGGAGAAGCTGGTTACATATTAGGCATCAAGATATATAGAGATAGATCGAGACGCCTCATTGGTCTTTCACAAAGCACGTACCTTGACAAGATATTGAGGAAGTTCAATATGGATCAGTCCAAGAAGGGGTTCTTGCCTGTAATGCAAGGTATGAGATTGAGCGCGGCTCAATGCCCGACCACGGCAGAAGATATAGAAAAGATGAGTGTCATCCCCTATGCCTCAACCATAGGCTCTATTATGTATGCCATGTTGTGTACCAGACGTGATGTGAACATTTCCATAAGTTTGGTAGGGAGGTACCATAGTGATCCCGGAATGGAACACTGGACAGCTGTCAAGAATATCCTAAAGTACCTGAAAAGGACAAAGGATATGTTTCTCGTTTATGGTGGTGACGAAGAGCTCGTCGTAAAGGGTTACGTCAATGCTAGCTTCGACACAGATCCGGATGACTCCAAGTCACAAACCGAATACGTGTATATTTTAAATGGTGGGGCAGTCAGCTGGTGCAGTTGCAAGTAAAGCGTCGTGGCGGTATCTACATGTGAAGCGGAGTACATAGCTACTTCGGAAGCATCGCAGGAAGGAGTTTGGATGAAGGAGTTCATCACTGACCTAGGAGTAATTTCCAATGGGTCGGGCCCGATGACTCTCTTCTGTAATAACACTGGAGCTATTGCCATTGCCAAGGAGCTTAGATTTCACAAGAAGACCAAGCACATAAAGCGCCGCTTCAACTCCATTCGTGGTTATATTCAAGATGGAGACATAGATATTTGTAAAGTACATACGGATCTGAATGTCGTAGATCCGTTGACTAAACCTCTTCCAGGAGCGAAACATGACCAGCACCAAAACTCTATGGGTGTTTGATTCATCACAGTGTAACTAGATTATTGACTCTAAAGCAAGTGGAAGACTATTGCAAATATGCCCTAGAGGCAATAATAAAATGGTTATTATTGTATTTCCTTGTTCGTGATGATTGTTTATTGTTCATGCTATAATTGTATTAATCGGAAACCATAATACATGTGTGAATACATAGACCACAACATGTCCCTAGTGAGCCTCTAGTTGACTAGCTCGTTGATCAATAGATGGTTATGGTTTCCTGACCATGGACATTGGATGTCGTTGATAACGAGATCACATCATTAGGAGAATGATGCGATGGACAAGACCCAATCCTAAGCATAGCACAAGATCATGCAGTTTTTTTTACTAGAGCTTTTCTAATGTCAGGTATCATTTCCTTAGACCGTGAGATTGTGCAACTCCGAGATACCGTAGGAATGCTTTGGGTGTCTCAAATGTCACAACGTAACTGGGTGACCATAAAGGTGCACTACAGGTATCTCCGAAAGTGTCTGTTGGGTTGGCAGGAATCGAGACTAGGATTTATCACTCCGTATTACGAAGAAGTATCTCTGGGCCCACTCGATAATGCATCATCATAATGAGCTCAATGTGACTAAGGAGTTAGTCACGGGATCATGTGTTATGGAACGAGTAAAGAGACTTGCCGATAACGAGATTGAACAAGGTATAGGGATACCGACGATCGAATCTCGGGCAAGTAACATACCGATGGACGAATGGAATTGTATACGGAATTGATTGAATCCCCGACATCGCGGTTCATCCGATGAGATCATCGTGGAACATGTGGGGGACAATATGGGTATCTAGATACCGCTACTGGTTATTGGCCGGAGAAGTGTCTCGGTCATGTCTGCATGGTTCCCGAACCCGTAGCGTCTTACACACTTAAGGTTCGGTGACGCTAGAGTTGTAATGGGAATCGTATGTGGTTACCGAAAGTTGTTCGGAGTCTCGGATGAGATCCGGACGTCGTGAGGAGTTCCAGAATGGTCCGGAGGTAAAGATTTATATATGGGAAGTCCAATTTCAGTCGTCGGAATGGTTTCGGGGGTTATTGTTATTGTACCAGGACCACCGAAAGGGTTCTAGGGGTCCACCGGAAGGGGCCACCTGCCCCGGAGGGCCTAATGGGCTGAATATGGGTGGGGACCAACCCCTTAGTGGGCTGGTGCACCCCCAAGGGGCCCAAGGCGCCTAGGGTAGGTAGGGGTGGGGGCGCCCCCCATCTGCTTGGGGGAAGCCTCCCCCTTGCCCCCCCCCCATCTAGATGCATCTAGGAGGTCGGCCCCCTCTCCCCTTCCCCCTATAAATAGTAGGGGTGGGAGGGCAGCCGAACTCTTCCCCCTGGCGCAGCCCTCCCCCTCCTACACCTCCTCATCCTCCGTAGTTCTCAGCGAAGCCCTGTCGGAGAACCACGAGCTCCACTGCCACCACGCCGTCATGCTACCGGAGCTCTCCCTCAACTTCTCCTCCCCCTTGCTGGATCAATAAGGATGAGACGTCCCCAGGCTGTACGTGTGTTGAACGCGAAGGCGCCGTCCATTTGGCGCTAGATCGGATCTTCCGTGATTTGAATCGCCGCGAGTACGACTCGATCAACTGCGTTCTTTGCAATGCTTCCACTTAGTGATCTTCAAGGGTATGAAGATGCACTCCATCTCTCTCGTTGCTAGCATATCCTAGATTGATCTTGGTGACACATAGGAAAATTTTGAATTATTACTACATTCCCCAACAATATGTGCTATCCATTTTCGATTCGTAGAGCCAAGTTCATAACAGAAAATAATTCCATGAAAGCATTATACTCTTCCTAATTAAATTCAGTTTCATACGTAGGAAGTTTTCCATTTGGTTCACGTGAAAGAACGAGTCTTCCCACGTCATGGAAAAAATAAGACTTTTTTTTATCATGACGTACATTGATTTTTTGTACTATATATAACACATAAGCCTAGGGTGTATGCAATTGTCCCCTTCTTCAAAAATTAGATGCCGGTCTATTGAGAAACTTTCTACCCACTTTCAAATCGTAGTAGTACTTCAAGTTCGAGCGCATATGTTTCTTAGGGTTTCGCAATATTATTTCTTCAGAACTCTTTTTGTCATGTCCTCTCTTGCTTCCTCCCCTACCATGGTATAGAACCCTTGCTATCTTATACAAAATCAAACTATAACAACCTTCTTACTCCCTCTGTCCGGAAATACTTGTCGAAGGAATTGATGTATCTAGATGTATTTTAGTTCTAGGTACATCTATTTTCATTCATTTCTCCAACAAGTATTTTGGGACAGAGGGAGTACCAGCTAACATATTCCTACAACTACAAAGAATACTAATCAAACTATATGGTTTGCATCAATAGCTAACATTTTTGTGTGAAAATAATTAGGCACAAAAGCACATACCATCTCATGAATTTCATGTTTCAAAATTCAGGTTGAAAAGATGATACACGAGTGTGATAATTATGTCATGTGATTGACCTTAAATACAATGTGATAATTATATCACATAAATAAAATAGTACCGTTACATATAATTGCATCAACCACAAATATTATAACACCAAATGGATGGGCGCAACAACACGTGCGTTTGATGATCTAGTAGGGACATTATGAGAAGCGTGACTAATGTTCTTAGCCTTTGAGTACAAATACATTTTTTTGAAAAGGAGCTTGAGCTCCGGCCTCTGCATCAAAGTGATGCATACGGCCATTTTATTAGAAGTCAACCGATCCAACAGAAGTCTTACATAATCTGAAAACAAAAGGGAATAGGACCGCCACAGCCGGCATGCAAAAGATAGATAAGCTACTAAACAGCTATCCTATTACATGACCGCCATCCAAACCGGTTGTAGATATCCCGTGCTACCGTCTCCCAGCGGATAGACGTAGTAACCAAATGCTCTCTGGCCTCCGTCTGAGTGCGTAGCGACCACATACGGATAAGAGTAGTGGCCCTGAAAATAACCTGCAAAAAGTGAATGTTTGTTGTTCTGTTAAAAGCCACATCATTTCTGCAATTCCAAATCGCCCATAGTAAAGCACATACTCCCACTCGGATATGTCTCGCTGTTACTACATCAATCCCATGTAGCCATGTCCCAAAAAGCATATGAATAGAAGTCGGGGGATTGATATTAAAGGCTATTTGTACCGACCTCCATAAGATTTTGGCCATATGGCAATCAAGGAAGATGTGTCTAATCGATTCATCATGATCACAGAAACTACATCTTTTAGACCCTGTCCAATTCCTTTTTGCCAAATTATCTTTAGTTAAAGTGACTCGTTTATGTACAAACCACATAAACACTTTGATTTTGAGAGGTACCTTCACTTTCCACACGTGTTTCGAGCTAGTAATCACACTAGTGTTAATAACATCCAGATACATGGATTTCACTGAGAACACCCCATTCTTAGCTAGTCTCCAGCTCAACTGGTCTGGACGTTGGGAAAGTTGGACATTCATCAGTCGTCTCACAAGATGTAGCCAAGCTTCCCACTGATTTCCCACTAACGTCCTTCTAAACTGGATATTAAGCGGGGTTGAATGTAATACCATTGCAACATAAGCGTCTCTTCGTTGAACAATATTATAAAGTGATGGATATTGATGTGCCAGAGGTGTCTCCCCTAGCCATGTGTCCTCCCAGAATCTAGTGGACTTACCATCACCAATTATGAATTTGACCCTATTGAAAAAGGTTGATTTCACTCTCATAAGTCCCTTCCAAAAGGGCGAATTAGTCGGTCTCACCGTCACCTGGGACAAAGTTTTGGTGTGAAGGTACTTGTTACGAAGAATCTGTGCCCAGGTTGCATTCGATTCACAAGATAGCTTGAATAAGCATTTACTGAGTAAGCATCGATTCTTCACCTCTAAGTTTTCAATACCTAGACCCCCTTGGTCTTTCGGTCTGCAAATGATGTCCCACTTGGCGAGCCTATATTTTCTTTTAGATTCATCGCTCTGCCAAAAGACCCGTGATCGATAAAAGTCAAGCCTTTTCCGTACTCCAACCGGTACTTTGAAGAAGGACAGTAAAAACATAGCATACTGGTTAGGACCGAATTAATCAGAATTAATCGTCCTCCATATGACATAAGCTTGCCCTTCCAGCGGCTAAGTTTTTTCTCATATCGATCTTCAATCCTTTTCCACTCTTTGTTTGTGAGCTTGCGATGGTGTATCGGAATGCCTAGATACGTGAATGGCAGAGATCCCAAGTCGCAGCCAAACAATTATTTGTAAGCTTGTTGTTCTTCTTTAGCTCTTCCAAAGCAGAACAATTCACTTTTGTGAAAGTTAATCTTTAGCCCCGATAATTGCTCAAACAAACATAACACTAGTTTCATGTTCCTAGCTTTAGCCAAATCATGGTCCATAAATATAATGGTATTGTCAGCATACTGCAGGATGGAGACACCCCTGTCAACTAAATGCGGGACCAGGCCCCCTACCTACCCAGCCTCCTTCACCCTCCCTATGAGGACTGTGAACATATCTATGACAATATTGAAAAGGATTGCCGACATCGGATCTCCTTGTCGCAAACCTTTATGTGTTTGAAAGTAGTGCCCTATATCGTCATTAACCCTTATTCCAATGCTCCCTTTTTGCGTTAACAAATCAATCTGGTCTCTCCAGGCTTGATCGAAACCTTACATACGCAACGCCTGCTGCAGGAAAGGCCATTTCACTTTTTCATACGCTTTCTCAAAATCCACCTTAAAACCCACCCCGTCAAGTTTCTTTTTATGAATTTCATGCAACGTTTCATGTAGTACCACTACACCTTTGAGGATATTTCTATCTGGCATGAGCGCAGACTGGGAAGGATGCACCACTGAATGTGCAATTTGTGTAAGCCTGTTAGTCCCAACTTTGGTAAAAATCTTAAAGCTAACATTAAGAAGACAGATCGGCCTGAATTGGTCAATTCTAACAGCCTCTGTTTTCTTAGGAAGCAACGTGATCGTACCGAGATTCAAGTGGAACACCTGCAGTTGTCCCAAAAAGAAGTCCTGGAACATCGGAAGCAGGTCTCCCTTGATGATATGCCAACACTTTTTATAAAAATCCGCCGGGAAACCATCCGGGCCAGGAGCTTTGTTGTTCTTCATTTGGGAGATGGCGTCAAATACCTCTTTCTCCGAAAAAGGCGCAGTCAATATCTCGTTCTCCTATTTACAAGCAGAGGTACATCTTGTAACCTCGACTCGTCCAAAGAAACAAAGTTATCCTCATGAGGCCCGAACAATTGTTTATAGTAGTTGGTAATGTATATCTTAAGGTTTTCCTGACCCACTATCGTACCTTCATCCTGCTCTAGTTGGAAAATTTTCTTCTTTCGATGTTTGCCATTCGCAATCATGTGAAAGAATTGTGTGTTATCATCTCCATCGACAATTTTACGCACTTTAGCCCGCAAAGCCCACTTCAATTCTTCCTCACGTAGTAATTCCTTTAGTTTTAACTCTGCTGCCCTCTTAGTTTCCAGCTCACTGGCATCTAAGATAGCACTCTCCGCTCTAATGTCGAGGGTTTGGATAAGTAAAAGGAGCCTTTCGTTTTCGGCCTTATACATCCCTTCATTATGCTTTGCCCACCCCCTGAGGAACTGTCTCAAGTGTCTAACTTTATTTTGCCAACGATCGATGTTGGAACGTCCCCCTACATCTTTCGCCCATTCTCTAGCAACCAAGTCCACAAACCCTTCTCGTTTAAACCACGCAGTTTCAAAAGAAAAAGGACGTCTGTTCCCAATATGCGTTGCTTCCCCCGAATCAACTAATAATGGGGTGTCGTCCGAGATTCCGCGAGGGAGAGCTTGGACCGTCAATAAGGGAAACTTATGATCCCATTCAATGCTCGCAAGAACCCGATCCAACTTCTCAAAAGTCGGGATAGGTAGATTATTGTCCCAAGTAAACTTCCTGCCAAAAAGCTCAATCTCGCGAAGATCCAAGCTTTCTATGATAGTATTAAACATAAACGACCATCTGCCGTCAAAGTTATCATTATTTTTTTCCTCCCGCCGACGAATAATATCAAAATCTCCCCCAACCAAGAGAGGGAGCTGCTCGTTGCCACAAATGCGTACTAAATCAGCCAGAAACTCCGGCTTTAGTTCCGGCTGCGCGGCCCCATAAACCGCCACCAACACCCAATCGAAGCCGACCACCTTAGACCGGACCCTAAATTTAACCGCGAAATCACCCATGACGACGCTCCTCACTTCCAGTGATTCGCATTTAACCCCAAGTAAAATCCCACCGGACCTTCCTCTTGGTGGTAAACAGTGCCAATCAAACTCCACCCCTCCCGAAAGGGTACTAAGAAACTGTGGGGTAAAGTTATCCCGTCCAGTTTCGGATATGGCTATGGAATCTAGTTTAAACTCAATAGACGCCTCTGCAAGGAACCTGTTTTTAGCCAAGTCTTTAAGACCTCTACTATTCCAAAAGATGCCTTTCATATTTCATCATGAAATTTTTTAGAAGTTCGGATTCTAGCGCTTCTGCGCACATCCGAAGTCAGATAAATCTTACGCTTCCACTTACGTTTTGGTTTTATTTGATCTACTATCCTGACTTCACTCCCAAAGACTCCACTCACATCCTCCTGGGATGTATCTTCTCTAGAAAACCTTGGAGAAGAAATATCCTCCTCCTCTTCAGCCTCCAGGAGAGCGGGTTCAAGGTTCGCACACAAACTATCAAGTACATTAACTCCCAAATTAGCTACCTCAGAATCATTCAACGGTTGAATTGCAGCTATGTTTCTAATCATCTCTGAGGCACGCTCGGCCTCAAGATCCAGAATGTCGTTAATGGAGTTAGCTACTTCTCTATCATTCTTACCCAGAGATACCCCCAACTGTGTGGCATTATTAATAATATCTTCAGAAGTAAAATGCAAAATAGAATTGGTTGTATTAACGGACATACCAGTAGTTGTCTGTAGATTATGAAGCTTGGTCGCCCGCTTGGCGCATCGAAGCTGCATATCGTCGATATCCGGCTGGTCTTGTATGCGACAGCTCATCCGTCCACCAACAGAAATTGGGTCCATAATCCCACCAAAGGCGATGACGTCGTCATGAGACATACCGGTAGGGGTAAGACCGCCTGTCGTACCTCCCACCAGGCTCAAAGACTCTGGCCCAACCGGCGTAGCTGCCGGAGTCCTCAGATCCGCCCCCACCTGTCTCAGGGGCTCCACCTCTCCTCCACTGGCCACTACCGTCGAACTAGGGGAACCCTGTCCCCCCATCCTGATATCTCCGACCTGGGCCTGAGCCTGAACCTCCCCCTCCAGGGCCTGAGTGAGAGTCGACTTCACCATAGACGAACTGAGAGGAACGGAGGTATAGGCCGCCTGGCCACACCCCCCTCCCGGACTAGCCATCAAAGATGTTGGGGCGGGGGCCACCTGCCCACACCTGCTCAGACCGCCACTCGCTGCATTAAGAGACCTGTCCACCAGACTGGGTAACTCGGCTGTTCGCTCTAGAACATCAACCGACGGAAGTATTGGTGGTAGATCAGCCTCAACCGGATCATCCATCTCCACCCAACAGCTCCA
The DNA here is from genome assembly GCA_902687465.1 of Secale cereale. Taxonomy (NCBI): domain Eukaryota; kingdom Viridiplantae; phylum Streptophyta; class Magnoliopsida; order Poales; family Poaceae; genus Secale; species Secale cereale. Next base: position 220,291,421 of record LR738710.1, on the reverse strand, counting down.
TAGACGACTCGGTGCGGAATGCATATCAAAAGTCCCGAACCGAAGAGAGTTGGATGGGGTCGTAGAATTAGTCGGTCCCGAAGCCGACTTAGTCATCGTGTCCGACTACGGTTGTGGCCCCTTAGCCATTTCTCGATGCGAACTCTCAGACTTTTTACCCTGATTACCAGTAGCCCTATCTCCCTCAGTCGTGTCCATATCCACAATATCCTCTCCGTCGCCCTCCTGAGATATCGGCGTATCCTCGATCTCAAGCTCCAGAACATAAGTAACTCCAGCATATGTCCACTTGACCACATCCGGAACAAACTCCACACTGACAACACTGACAAGCAGTCTCGCCACCCCATGAGACCGTCTGAAAGGCATATCCACTTGCTCGGTCTTCCCAATGAGAGAGCCCAAACTCCAAGCAACCAAAAAGTTATTAATGTATCGACGTGGTGCACCCAAAAAACGGACCCATACCTTCTCCAACGGTGTGCCCACGGGATCCTTCTCCTTCCACTCATCGAAAGTAAGAACAATACTTGTGCTGGTAATTCTGCACATGCCCCACTTGAGCATATATAATTGATCCTCCTTAGTGGGAAAGTCTACCTTGTAAGTCTGATCCGCCAACTTAACAAGGTCCCACTGATGATTACCTGGAACGAGATCCTGTAGTTGGCGCACAATCCGAGCCTCAGTCAAAGTAACATTAGCGACCTTGACGACCGCAGGAAAGGAATTCTCATGAACCTGAACCGAAGGTGCCATGTCAGGTGACTCAAAAAACATCAGTTCCTGGCAGCACACACCATAAAGGGTACAAACCGGTTTTGGACCAGCAAGCAAAGGACAGTTACTGGATGTATGCTGAGATCTGCAACAATAGTCACAAAGTTCTGTGGTACACTCTGCCACGAAGTGTCCAGTCTCACCACATCTATAGCAAGGCAGCTTCTTCTTCTTAATGGCCCACTTAGATAGCTTTTCACCATTACGCTTATCCACCTTGTCGGAACCACCTTCAACCACCTTCGCCTCTGGAATAGAAATCGCAGCCAGAGCCTGAACTGTATCTACAGCCACCTGTGGAAGCACTGGAGGAGCCCAAATACATGATCTATTTGGTTCGCTTCCTCAAACAATTTCCCGGCTCATGCAACATTATCATGTGTTGGATTTTGGAGGGCTAACGTTAAGATTGCTGCCTGGCTAAGAGCATCTCCAAAAGCTGGGCATCAGGTGTTTTTTGGGCACGAGGAGGTAAAAAATGGCCTCCAACAGCTGCCCAACCGCAAAAAAATTGCAAAGAAAACTTTGGGCAGCCCTAAAATACAACACAAAGTGCTGCAAACATACATCACTTCGGCTGTTGCGTCCAAACAAAATGACACATAGTCGCGAACCACCAGCCGTCTTCCACATACGTAGCCGCACACTTGTGCCCCCCCTCCTCCTTTAGATCTGCGGCTATTGCAACCCGCCATCGCCGGATCCACCCGCCATGCCACCGCCCCCTTTCCTGCCAAAGTCCACCAGGTCGCCGCCGCACCGGCGTTGCCACTCCTCCACGTTGCCGCCTTCTTCCTCGGCGTCAGCGCCTCTTTGCCATGCCGCTGAAGGCAATGGCAAGAGGGGATTTGTGACGCCCCCGATTTGACCGTACACTAATCATGCATGCAAATGTGTACGACCAAGATCAGGGACTCACTGGCAGATATCACAACACAACTCTAGACACAAATTAAAATAATACAAGCTTTATATTACAAGCCAGGGGCCTCGAGGGCTCTAATACACAAGAGTCAGCGGAAGCAACAATATCTGAGTACAGACATAAGTTAAACAAGATTGCCTTAAGAAGGCTAGCACAAAACATCAACGATCGAAAAGGCAAGGCCTCCTGCCTGGGACCTCCTAAATACTCTTGGTCGTCGGCGGTCTTCACGTAGTAGTAGCCTCCATCGGGGTAGTAGCAGTCGTCAAGTGTGGCATCTGGCTCCTGAACTCCAGCATCTGGTTGCATCAACCAGAAAGAAGAAAGAAGGGGGAAAAGGGGGAGCAAAGCAACCGTGAGTACTCATCCAAAGTACTCGCAAGCAAGGATCTACACTACATATGCATTGGTATCAATGAAAAGGGTAGTATATGTGGACTAAGCTGCAGAATGCCAGAATAAGAGGGGGAGAAGCTAGCCATATCGAAGACTAGCATCTTCTGGAAACCACCGTCTTGCAGCAACAGGGGGAAGTAGAGTAGTATATCATAAGTCATATTTATGTTTTTGTTCCAATGCTCCGGGATCCTTTCTCGAATCCCGAAGCAATATATCCAAACAATGCATCAGCATCCAGTTCTAGTTGTAGCGATCGAGATACAACTCCAAGTGTCTGTTACCGTAGGACAGTCTATCGATACATGTTTTCTTCCCTGCATGGGTGCACCAACTTACCCATCATGCTTGCTTAACTCCGGCCGGACACACCATCAGGTCATGCCCGCCCTCGGCCAAACAATACGCCGCAACCCGACCTAGGCTTAATAGAGAGGTCATGCACACCGGACTAAACCCTATGCCCCCAGGGGTCATGGGCCAATCGCCCCGGGAACTCCTGCACATTGCGTACGCGTCCGGTGAGCAGACCTGGGCAACCTCCTTAAAAAGGTAGGTGCTTACGCAGTCCAACCCGGCGCGCGCCGCTCAGTCGCAATGACGTCAGTTAAGCTTCGGCTGATGCATACGACGCAAGAACGCCCATACTATGCCCACGTGATGGTTAGCGCTATCAGGCCAGAGGCCCCTTGGATCAAATATCCAATCCGTTTAGTGTCTTGGGAACGCGCGGTAACGAGCAGAGACTCACGATAATGTGACCCCATCACCCCGTCTCGAGGACTTGCGACAAGGGGGAGTGCCCGGCCACGCCTCGTGTTTATCTCGCGGGCACCTTCCAGGTCAACCCGACTACACATCACTCGCAATTAAGCTCGCGCGGGTACCCCTCAGGGTCGACCCGTCTTTAGTAACCAGGTTCAGTGTAAAGTCATAGTAACCATAGTAACTGTGTGTCTAACACCAAAGGGAAAACCTGAGGAAATCACCCTCGATGGAATTCCACCTGATGTTTGTCGTCAAGGTGAACGAAAGAGGAGTCACCCTCGAGGTCCACTCTTGAGGAGTTGCACGACAGTGTCGTTATTGGGAGTGGAGAAAGAGGAATCACCCTCGATGACCACAACCGATGAACTAACCTACAAGGTTAACATCAGAAGTGCTGATGAGGTCTCACCCTCGGCACTCGATAGTAACCCAGTAGTGTCGAGCAACAAAGGAGAAAGTGATGTGCGGTGCCGGGTCCTGGTCTTCGATCCCGTTGATCGGGTCTTCTGATAATCCAGTGGGACAGTCGGGACAATGTGGGGGGTCACTTGGTGCATCTCTAACCAGCCTATACTAAGCAGTTTAGTATAAACATGTAAGGTATGAAAGCGGTATCAACAACAGGCTATGCATCAGAATAGGATCATACAAAAAGCAGTAGCAGTTCTAATGCAAGAATAAGAGAGAAGGGAATGGGCAATATCGGAATGATCAAAGGGGGTTGGCTTGCCTGGTTGCTCTGGCAAGAAGGAGGGGTCGTCAACACCGAAGTCGATCACTGGGGCATCTTCGGTCTCGGGGTCTACCGGAGAGAAGTGGGGGAGAAACAATAAATACAAAGCATACAGATGTAGTAAAGAAGCAGGGCAAGTTAACATGTAGTGCTAGGATGCTCTAACACGGTGGTACACGATACCGGCGAAGGGGGGTAACATCCGGGAAAGTCTCCCCGGTGTTTTGTGTTTTCGTACAGATGAATCGGAGGGGGAAAGTTGCAGGTTCACTATGCTAGGGACGTGTGGCGAACGAACGGACCGCGTATTCGGATTCGTCTCATCGTTCTGAGCGATTTTAATATATAAAACTTTTTCATCCGAGTTACGGTTTATTTTATATGAATTTTCAAAGTTTTATCAATATTTTGGAATAAATTAAACCAGAAAACATTTACTGCATGAGCCATGCTGACATCATCAGTCAACCTTGACTGTTGACTGGTCAACATGACCAGCGGGGTCCACGTGTCATTGACTCTAACTTAACTAATCAGATTAACTACTAACTAACTAGTTATTAGGTTATCTAATCAGAGTTAATTAACTGGTTAATTAATATTAATTTATTTATTAATTAATTATATTTTTTATCTTTTTTTAATAAAAAAACCAGGGGCGTGGGGCCCTTATGTTAGTGGGCCCTGGGGGCTTAACGGGTTCACGGGCGTCCCGGGTACGGGCGACGGGCCCCGGGCACCATGGGGCGGAGCCCCGTGGGCGCGGACACTTCCCGCCCGAGCGATGGGGGAAACCAGCACGGGCGTCGGCGTCCATGGGCCATGCAGGCGCCGACAGCCAGGGGCCGTGCGGGCGGTGGCCAGGACAGCGTGACAGGCCCGAGGGGAGGTGGTTGGCGGCAGCAGGTGGATGCGTGGCCGGCGGAAGGAGCGGGGCTGGACGGGCGCGATCATGGGGGCGCTGCCGGCGGCCATGGCCGGCCGGAGCAGGTGTGACGGGCAGGCCACGCGGTCGAGCAGTGCGGGAGGTGGTGGTAGGCGAACGGAGAGACTAGGACGGGCGACGCAAGGGCCGGCGGCGAGGCGCAGAGAGCAGCGGCGCGGGGAGCTGGACGGGGCGCTGCAGGCGAGGCGGGTGCAGCCGGGGCCTGCGGCGGGCGGCGCGAGCAGCCGCATCTAGCACGAACAGCAGAAGAGCAACGACGACGGCGGCAATAGAACAGAGCAATATAAGCAGCAGCAGGCAACTCGATAGAGCGCACGAACAGAGTTTCGGCCATGGCGGCCGAGCTCGCGGGGATACTCCTACGACGACGGATCGAGACGGAATAAGGAGGGGATTCGGGAGAGACTCGCACCACAAGCGCGAAGGCGAGGTCGAGGAGGTTAGGGGCAGCCCGGAGCAGTGGCAACCGGTGACGAGATGCGACGGCCGCAGGCAAGGAATGGCTCGATGCCGAGCGTACATTGCTGCCCGGTTTGTCCTGGTGCTAAGAGAAGAAGGAGTCGTCGATGGCGGTCCTCCTAGACGTCTTCTCGCGGTGCGGGGAGCACGGTGGCCGTGGTGACGACGACGACCATGACGAGCGGCGGACGGGCGGCGACAGTTTGGACGACAGCGAGCGAGGGAGGGGAAAGTGAGGGTTAGGGTTTCGTTCAGGGGTTCGTGGGGAGCTCTTATCTGTCGGGGAATCGACGGGGAGGCGCCGGATGGCTGCCACGGCGGCCATGGTGCCTGGATGGCCGCCACGCCCCCCTCTTTGCCTCCTGTAGCAGGAGGAAGGGGAAATACCCAGGTGGGTTGGGCCTCCTCTGCCACTAAGGCCCAGCCAGCAATAGACTTTGGCCCTCTTCCATTTTCCCTTTTTATTTGCAATTTCTTTTTTGTTTTGTATTTTCTGCCCATGTGTTATATTTTATTTACATACGTCATAATTTTAGTTGACTATGAAATCTGTCACATAATTACTTGGCAATATTTGAAAGCTGCACAAAAAGTTTTGGGGCACTTACAAAGGTTGAACAACTTGCATATTTTGAAAAGACCAATTTAAATGCCTTTTGACCGCTTATTAAATTCCTAGGAATTTATTTATGAGCCAAATTAAGTTGGTTTCAACATGACAAATGATCTAAACAATTTTTAGAATAGTGCAAACATTTTAGTTTTACTCGTACAAGAAATATTATATTTGACTTTATGTTAAATTTGAAGTTGATCCGGGTTTGGATCCAAAAGAATTTTAGCAAAAGTTAATTGTTGATGACATGGCACCATTAGAGGGAGATTGTTGTAGCATGATTCTCGGGGTGTTACAAATCTCCTCTACTACAAGAAATCTCGTCCCGAGATTTAAGAGGTGGAGTAAGGGGGGAAGATGTGGTTACGAAATTCTAACGGATCTTCTCGGTTTTGGCTGCCCTTTCGAAGAGATCGATCCATTACGTTGATGTCTTCATTTCTCTGCTTTAGCTCATCATGATGAAGTCGATATCCTTTCTTTGAGAACTCCATCGTACTTACGACAGACAAAAAGAGTGGGTATTCCAAAAGAACGGACCTCTGCAAGGTTGACCATATGGTTGACAACATCGAGGAAGGTGGCAGAAAGTAACTCTCAAATTGAAACTTAAGAAAATATCGAGAGCAAAGTAAGGAGGTATCCTGTGAAGTTTCGAGCGAGAAGTCAATCGTTCGATGCCTGTTACTGGGCATGAAAAGGGGTACAAAGCAACGGTAATAAGTAGCGTGTCTCATACAAGAATTTGGTGATCTCTCGGGAGGTGGCTCGAATTACCTACGAGGCCACGGGCAAGGAATAACTTTGGGAACAGGGGGGTATACAGGAGAGTCAAGTTTCGATCCTGTGGAACTGTGGGTTATGGGCCCACCATGTGCGTTAAAAGCAGAAAGGGTCTTGGCATCTTGCACGGTCACGATAGCAAGGTATGTTAGAGTGTAGCCGCCAGCTATGTTGGCAACACATTGGTACCAAGGGCGAGGAACGAAGAGAACCATTTTCCTGCTCGTTGAAACGAGGCGGACCAATAGGCAAAGTTCTCGTCCATCGGTGGTTACCGGAATGTTATCAACCATAGTAACAGGGTCTTACTGACAGAGTTGTACACCAAGGTGTTCACTTAAGCAGAACATTATTACTGCTTAGATGATATGTAGATCAAAGAAAGGTTAAACAAACAAATGGAAAGAAAAAATGTGTTTAAACACAAAGAATAGGAGTATATCATTCTCAAGATTAAGCAGGGCATGATATACGTGTCAGGAGATCAAAGTCGTGACCATATAGATAAAAGGGGTAAGAAGAATTATGTTGTGTACCCACACAACGATGTTGGATAGTTGATCAAGAAACATTTAGCCTTGTGCTTACAATGTTCTTGTGGATCTTCAGAGTGCCACAGACTTGCTTCGAGATAGCACCGACAAGGTTATTGGGTAAAGATCGGACTTTGAATACACAGAGGATCCATCCGGAACAACTTATAGAATAAGTCTTACATGTTCAGTAAGGAAAAGATGAGGATGTGGCCGATGGGCCTAGCAACGATTCATCAAGATTCCCATAAGCATGGATTTCTACATTCAAGTGAACAAGATGAAAACATTGGACATACCGCAGTATGTTAGAAGAGAACATCCATAAGGAAACCTTGAGTGGAACATGCACCTGGAAAATGGACTGAGTAGCACGATCAATGTTATAATGGTGATTCAATAACCAAAGGACCGAGAATGAGACTATCGACCATTTACTTCAAAGCAATAGGGTTGCTAGAAGTTTTTGTTTGAATTCGCACGTAATACTTCAATTGTTGGGTTTCCATATAGAAACAACACGGGGACCAAGGAATGAACAGGTATGGAAAGAAGTATCACAGGTATTAAGAATTCTTAAGAGGTGGTGAAATTCTCACGACCTTCTTGACATAACAGATGGTAATACTCCAAGGTAAGGAACATATGCTGGATAGCCAGGATCTCAAGGTATAATACGAAACACGAACAAGTTTGTGTTGGAGGGAAGGCAATAATGTTGTCGATGATAACTCAAATCATCGAGGGGAAAGGAGCCAGGTAGCACAGTTAAAATTAGTCCGATATAATGAGATAGCCGATTATGCTAGGTATGACATGAAGGAGTATTAAACTCGTAAGCAACAAAATTACTTAGAGTTATTGAATCGGAGTGCGAAATTGATTCACTTATCGGGGTCCTTGAGTGTCAAACATCTCAGAACTCGAGGAAAATTGCAGTCATGAAAATGTAACACATAATGAAGAACTCATAAGGAGCTATGCAGTTCCGTGATAATCTCGAGATACCAGGGGGGTAATACTCAACGACAGCTCAAACTAGAGGTTGGGCTCGGGGTATTGCTCTGTAGGAGACAAGTGCTTAAACCTGCACGTGAGATGGTATTTAAGGGAGAACATGGTCGGAACCACGATTGCAAAAGGCCAGATCCCTGATATAAGATTACTTATATCAAGGGGATAATTAATTTTAAGAGAAGCCTTAATGATAAGATATGCACCGTGTCCATGGGCATGGACAGAAAGTTCAAGGTTGACTCCCACTTCTTCAATGCGTAACCTTTCATTCACTTCTCTATTCAAAATGAATTGATTGCGAAGACTTGCTTGGTGAATTACCAGAGGAGTATGAACCTTGGAAAACTTTCGGGTTCACACAGATTAAGGAAGGCATAAGTTCAACCCATCGGGGCATCTTAGACTCATACTACGCAAACTTCAGGAGCAAATTATACAAGCTCGAAAGCAAAGCATGGTTGAGAAAGAAGATGATATATTTTACCCAAGGCATTATATATCATGGCAGAACTCACAAGGTATTTGAATATGAAAGACGCTGTCGGATAAAATCCAACAAAGGATCCGATGGTCTACAAGGGATCTGATGTGAGCATTGATACTCAACCAGAAGAAGAAAGAATGCAAGATATCAGTTTATATAAACAACTGACTATTTAAAAACTCAAATGCAAAAGGAATTATGGTTTCCAATTCAAGGGATCAGAAGAAACCGCTCTGATTAAGAATGGGTAAGTTGAAATGACTTAGGGGTACAATCGACAACAATTTGATTGGTCAAGAACCAGCTCATATTCAGAATGACGTCTGAGCTGCAAGAACGAATTCTAGTTTGACTAATGATTGCGAGTATTTGCAACCTATTGAATCAAAAAGATCAGAAAGTCAATCACAAAGGATTTTAACGAATATTGATATACATATGGAATTAACCATAATGCAAGCAGGTAAAACTTTCCAGAGCAATAGGTTGCTGAGGATTTCGGAAGATTGAATAGTGTCTCGAAGACCTTTGTGAAACGCATGAACAACTAGGGATGAACAAATCCCCAGTAAGTTTGAGGAATTATTCATACATGTATTCATGCGGAAAAGGAACTGCAAGGCAGCAGGCACCAAGGATTCTCGGAATATCTGAAGTATATCAGGGTATCTTGTGATAACAAGAACAATTGAAATGAAGCTATGGACGACAAGTGTATGCAGCTATCCTTAGGGATTTATCGGTGATATGGAATTGCAAAGGTGAAGGGCACAAGGTCTCGAGAGAACATCGTAAAGTATCTTCGAAAGCTTCTGGTGCGGCAGGCCATTATCTTGAATGAAGGGCTCTCCGGGAGAAAGTATTTACGAGAACCTAGAGTTAGAATCAGCAACACCATTTAACCCGAAGAGAAGAGATGTCAGAATCCCAGAGTATAGACGAGGAATAAAAGATCCTAATACCACCCAATTGGCGACGTGGGCCCGTAAGCTACACAACCAAGTTAGTAAAATAGTTTTTCAAAGACTATACTCAACTTCGGCCAAGGAGCTGGAAAGGGGGTTCCTACAGACAGTCGGCTCTGATACCAACTTGTGACGCCCCCGATTTGACTGTACACTAATCATGCACATAAATGTGTACGACCAAGATCAGGGACTCACTGGCAGATATCACAACACAACTCTAGACACAAATTAAAATAATACAAGCTTTATATTACAAGTCAGGGGCCTCGGGGGCTCGAATACATAAGCTCGAATACACAAGAGTCAGCGGAAGCAACAATATCTGAGTACAGACATAAGTTAACAAGAGTGCCTAAAGAAGGCTAGCACAAAACATCAATGATCGAAGAGGCAAGGCCTCCAGCCTGGGACCTCCTAACTACTCCTGGTCGTCGGCGGTCTTCACGTAGTAGTAGCCTCCATCGGGGTAGTAGGAGTCGTCAAGTGTGGCATCTGGCTCCTGAACTCCAACATCTGGTTGCATCAACCAGAAAGAAGAAAGAAGGGGGAAAAGGGGAGCAAAGCAACCGTGAGTACTCATCCAAAGTACTCGCAAGCAAGGATCTACACTACATATGCATTGGTATCAATGAAAAGGGTAGTATCTGTGGACTAAGCTGCAGAATGCCAAAATAAGAGGGGGAGAAGCTAGCCCTATCGAAGACTAGCATCTTCTGGAAACCACCGTCTTGCAGCAATAGGGGGAAGTAGATTAGTATATCATAAGTCATATTTATGTTTTTGCTCCAACGCTCCGGGATCCTTTCTCGACTCCCGAAGCAACATATACAAACAATGCCTCAGCATCCAGATCTAGTTGTAGCGATCGGGATACAACTCCAAGTGTCCGTTACCGTAGGACAGGCTATCTATAGATGTTTTCTTCCCTGCAGGGGTGCACCAAATTACCCATCACGCTTGCTTAACTCCGGCCGGACTCACCATCAGGTCATGCCCGCCCTCGGCCAAACAATACGCCGCAACCCGACCTAGGCTTAATAGAGAGGTCATGCACGCCGGACTAAACCCTATTCCCCAGGGGTCATGGGCCAATCGCCCCGGGAACTCCTGCACGTTGCGTACGCGGCCGGTGAGCAGACCTGGGGAACCTCCTTAAAAAGGTAGGTGCTTACGCAGTCCAACCCGGCACGCGCCGCTTAGTCGCAATGATGTCAGTTAAGCTTCGGTTGATGCATACGACGCAGAACGCCCATACTAGGCCCACGTGATGGTTAGCGCTATCAGGCCAAAGGCCCCTTGGATCAAATATCCAAACCGTTTAGTGTCTTGGGAATGCGCGGCAATGAGCACAGACTGACGATAATGTAACCCCATCGCCCCGTCTCAAGGACTTGCAGGAAGGGGGAGTGACCGGCCACGCCTCGTGTTTATCTCGCGGGCACCTTCCAGGTCAAACCGACTACACATCACTCGCAATTAAGCTCGCGCGGGTACCCCTCAGTGTCGACCCGTCTTTAGTAACCAGGTTCAGTGTAAAGTCATAGTAACCGTAGTAACTGTGTGTCTAACACCAAAGGGAAAACCTGAGGAAATCACCCTCAATGGAATTCACCCTGATGTTTATCGTCAAGGTGAACGAAAGAGGAGTCACCCTCGAGGTCCACTCTTGAGGAGTTGCACGACAGTGTCGTTATCGGGAGTGGAGAAAGAGGAATCACCCTCGATGACCACAACCGATGAACTAACCTACAAGGTTAACATCAGAAGTGCTGATGAGGTCTCACCCTCGGCACTCGATAGTAACCCAGTAGTGTCGAGAAACTAAGGGGAAAGTGATGGGCGGTGCCGGGTCCTGGTCTATGATCCCGTTGACCGGGTCTTCTGATAATCCAGCGGGGCAGTTGGGACAATGTGGGGGGTCACTTGGTGGATCTCTAACCAGCCTATACTAAGCAGTTTAGTATAAACATGTAAGGTATGAAAGCAGTATCAACAACAGGCTATGCATCAGAATAGGATCATACAAAAAGTTGTAGCAGTTCTAATGCAAGCATAAGAGAGAAGGGAATGGGCGATATCAGAATGATCAAAGGGGGTTGGCTTACCTGGTTGCTCTAGCAAGAAGGAGGGGTCGTCAACACCGTAGTCGATCACCGGGGCATCTTCGGTATCGGGGTCTACCGGAGAGAAGAGGGGGGGAGAAACAATAAATACAAAGCATGCAGATGCAATAAAGAAGCAGGGCTAGTTAACACGTAGTTCTAGGGTGCTCTAACGCGGTGGTACACGATACCGGCGAAGGGGGGTAACATCCGGGAAAGTCTTCCCGGTGTTTTGTGTTTTCGGAAAGATGAATCGGAGGGGGAAAGTTGCAGGTTCGCTATGCTAGGGACGTGTGGCGAACAAACGGACCGCGTATTCGGATTCGTCTCATCGTTCTGAGCGATTTTCATATATAAAACTTTTTCACCCGAGTTACAGTTTATTTTATATGAATTTTCATAGTTTTATCAATATTTTGGAATAAATTAAACCAGAAAACATTTACTGCATCAGCAAAGATGTCATGCTGGCATCATTAGTCAACCTTGACTGTTGACTGGTCAACATGACCAGCAGGGTCCACGTGTCATTGACTCTAACTTAACTAATCAGATTAACTACTAACTAACTAGTTATTAGGCTATCTAATCAGAGTTAATTAACAGGTTAATTAATATTCATTAATTAATTTATTAATTTTATCTTTTTTATCTTTTTTTAATAAAAAACAGGGGCGTGGGGCCCTTATGTTAGTGGGCCCTGGGCGCTTAACGGGTTCACGGGCGTCCCGGGGACAGGCGACGGACCCCGGGCACCATGGGGCGGAGCCCCGTGGGCGTGGGCACTTCTCGCCCGAGCGATGGGGAAACCAGCACGAGCGCCGGCGGTCATGGGCCGTGCGGGCGCAGATGGCCAGGGGCCGCGCGGGCGCTGACTGGGACAGCGTGACAGGCCCGAGGGGAGGTGGCCGACGACAACAGGTGGATGCGGGGCCGGCGAAGGGAGCGGGGCTGGATGGGCGCGGTCATGGGGGCGCTGCCGGCGGCCATGGCCGGCCGAAGCAGGTGCGGCGGGGAGGTCACGCGATCGAGCAGCGCTGGAGGTGGTGGTAGGCAAACGGAGAGACTAGGGCGGGCGACGCAAGGGCCGGCGGCGAGGTGCAGAGAGCGGCAGCGCGGGGAGCTAGACGGGGCGCTGCAGGCGAGGCGGGTGCAGCCGGGGCCTGCGGCAGGCGGCGCGAGGTGCTGCAGCTAGCACGAACAGCAGAAGAGCAACGGCGACGGCGGCAACAGAACGGAGCAATATAAGAGCATCTCCAGCCGCGCCCCCAACAGGCCCCCCAAGGCTACTTTTTAGGCGCTAGCGCCGAAAAATGGCCCAGTCGCGCCCCCAGAACTCCGAAAATCGCCGAATTGGGCCGAAACTGGCCCTGGCGGTCCCAACCCGAACCCAGGGCACTGGGGGTCGCCTGGGGGCGCCAGGCGAGGCATTTTTTGGCGCGAATGTGATGGGCCCACCCTGTCAGCGACGTGCTGCTTCGTTGTCCTCATCGCCTCGGTTCCCGCGGGAATCAATGCCAAAGCTGCCGCACTGCCGAGCCGTCGCCTGCCATTGATGCCGCCCAGTGACCCGTCGCGTCGCCCGGCACCACGGGCGACCTCCACGCGTCGCCTGGCATGCGCCTCTCGCCGCCCGAGCTCCGGCTATAAAAGCACCCTACCTCGCCGGTGAACGCCCACACCGCAGCACATCGTCCCCCCGCACTCTCCTCCGCACTGCCACGCACTGCGCCCCTTCGGCCGCTGGCTGCTTCGTCGCCGACATGAACTGCGCCCCCATGCCGCCTCGCCGCCGGGGAGGTGCGGGCTACCGCGGCGCCCGGGTTCGTCCGTCCGGCACCTACTCCACCGAGATTCAGTCGGGCGACGTGCGCCTCCGCCTCGGAACCTTCGACACTGCTCAGGAGGGCGCCCGCGCGTACGACGCTGCGGCGTGGCGTCTCCGGCGTTCCCGTTAGGACATGAACTTCACGGACGTGCCGACTCTGGAGCGGGCACAGGAGCTGGCGCCTCCCCCGCGGCTTAGAACCGACTAAGATCGTCGGAAGAACCGTAGGCGGGCGCACCGTCTCCACTTGGCCGAGATGGATGAGGAAGCCATGGCGACGTGGTGCCAAAACTTCCCGCAAGACTTCATCGACGAGCACCGGTTCTTGGCCGAGAGGAGGGCGGAGAGGATGAAGAGGAGGAAGGAGCGAGCAGCTTATCGCGAGGACAAGCGAGCGCGGAGGACGGTCGCTAAGTGCAACGTCGAGCTAGGAGATGCGTCCTCCTAGGACTTCACCGACGAGCGGTTCCTTGACGCCTACGCTGAGACGTCGGAGGAGGACATCACCGAGGAAGAGTCCGAGTCGGAGAATGATTAGTAGTAGTAGGTCGTAGGAGAAGACTATGTGAACTATCTATTTATCTATCTATCGTAGGGTTAAGATTATGTGAACTATCTATCTATATATGTGAACTATATATCTATCTATGTGAACTATCTACGACAACGTCGAGCCAGGGCCGTTTTGCGCCGGAAATAGGCTGAAAAGCGTCGAAAATGGGCTTAAAGCACCGAAAATGGGTCGATATCGGCGCCTGGGGGCGACCTGGGGGCCGGCGACTGGGAACGAACTGGCACCCAAGCCGAAACTAGCGCCGGCTCGCCCCCAGGCGGCGGTTTTCGGCGTGTCCTGAGGGGCCAACGGCTGGAGATGCTCTAAGCAGCAGCAGGCAGCTCGATAGAGCGCACGAACAGAGTTTCGGCCATGGCGGCCGAGCTCACGGGGATACGCCTACGGCGACGGATCGAGACGGAATAAGGAGGGGATTCGGGAGAGACTCTCACCACAAGCGCGAAGGCGAGCTCGAGGAGGTTAGGGGCAGCCCGGAGCAGTGGCAACCGGCGACGAGATGCGACGACCGCAAGCAAGGAATGGCTCGATGCCGAGCATACGTTGCGGCCCGGCTTGTCCTGGTCCTAGGAGAAGAAGGAGTCGTCGATGCGGTCCTCCTAGACGTCTTCTCGCGGCGCAGGGAGCACGGTGGCCGTGGTGACGACGACGACCATGACGAGCGGCGGACGGGCGGCGACAGTTTGGACGAGAGCGAGAAAGGGAGGGGAAAGTGAGGGTTAGGGTTTCGTTCAGGGGTTCGTGGGGAGCTCTTATCTGTCGGGGAATCGATGGGGAGGCGCCGGATGGCTGCCACGGCGGCCATGGCGCCTGGATGGCCGCCACGCCCCCCTCTCTGCCTCCTGTAGCAGGAGGAAGGGGAAATACCCAGGTGGGTTGGGCCTCTTGTGCCACTAAGGCTGAGCCAGCAATAGACTTAGGCCCTTTTCCATTTTCCCTTTTTATTTGCATTTTCATTTCTGTTTTGTATTTTCTGCCCATGTGTTATATTTTATTTACATACTTCATAATTTTATTTGACTGCGAAATATGTCACATAATTACTTGGCAATATTTAAAAGCTGCACAAAAAGTTTTGGGGCACTTACAAAGGTTGAACAACTTGCTTATTTTGAAAAGACCAATTTAAATGCCTTTGGACCACTTATTAAATTCCTAGGAATTTATTTGTGAGCCAAATTAAGTTGGTTTCAACATGACAAATGATCTAAAGAATTTTTAGAATAGTGCAAACATTTTAGTTTTATTGGTACAAGAAATATTATATTTGACTTTATTTTAAATTTGAAGTTGATCCGGGTTTGGATCCAAAACAATTTTAGCAAAAGTTAATTGTTGATGACATGGCACCATTAGAGGGAGATTGTTGTAGCATGATTCTCGGGGTGTTACAGGATTCAACGGGGTGTGGCTCCTGGCATTCGGGAACTAGGGCGTCAAGTTCCAGCACGGCGGCCAGAGGTACTGGCTCAACACATAGCCAACGACCGACCTTTCCCTCGCGCCTACGATGTCGCTTGTGGAGGCTTGGCCTCTTATGCTGGAGCCTCAATTTCCCGAAAATTGAGTCTTGGGCGAATGCGGAACTTGTCGGGCCGCCAATGATAATTGTGTCGAGCCCGATCAAGCCAGCTACCCGCATTGTTGTCGAGGAGAAGGACAACATTTGAGAAATCGATGATCAAGCGATGGCGGACATTGCTAGGGCACATCTGGATTATGTGTAGGCCGAATGGAGTTCTACTGGAAGAGGAACATCGAGCAGTTGAAGCACAAGAACAACGTCGAGGCGGGGCCTTCGTCATTACAAGGCAAGAAAAAGAAGAATGCATGCGCCTGAAGTGTGGTCAACGACGATTCTGACGGCGAGAGTGATGGGTTGGATGATATCGAAGGGGATAATCTATAGTGTTCATAGTTTGCTTGTCGTAGTTTAAGTTGGTAGTTTAAATTTGCATGTTGTATTTAAACTATGTTTGTAGTTTGCATGTTTAATTTTCGGTTGAACAAATATGGTCGAAGTAGTTCGAATTTTAGTTTAAAAAATATTGGTTTTGTCCATCTAGGTGCCCTATTTTAAGGCGGCTGTTCGAAACGTCGCCCTGTAATCGCAAGTCGAGCGAGTCCGAAATACTTCCCCGCTCTCCCCGCTCCTAAGGTTCCCTGCCGCCACCATCGGCTCCCCCGCGCGGAGCCGCTGTCGCAGCGGCTAGAGCCCGCCATCACCGTCAACCCCTTCCCCTCATGTTTCCCTTCTCCTTCCCTCCTTCCCTCCCCATACCCCGCGTCGCCTCCCCGAGCGAGGCGACCGGGAGCCCTTCCCTCGCGCCCCTCCAGCTCTCCCCCTTGCCCCACCCTCCTCTCGCCGCCGTCAGTGAGCACCGCCGGTCCTCGACTGCGTGGTGCTGGCGGCGGTGGGCTTGCTTCTCCCCGCACGCGGCCCTCCCCTGCTTGGGCGGTGGTGGCTGGCGGCAGTGCGCCTCGGTCGGCTTTAGTGCCGCCCGTCGGTGGTGATGCCGCGGTCCGCGATGGTTCTCGACACGGCGGTGCGGTCGTTAGCCGTGAGGCGACGCTGGGCCTGGCGGCGCCCGCCCAGCCCAGATCTGGGCCCATTTGGGCCTCATCCTGGTTGGGCGGACAGATGGCTCCGTGTTCGGCGGCGTCGTTCCTGGTGGTGGCGTGGTGGCGGCGGTCTCGGGCGGTGAGGGCTTCGTCGATCGATGCGCTGCAGCGTGGAGACAGGACTGTCCGGGTCCAAGTGGGCCCGAACGGGCAATCGGTGCCCAGCAAGTCCTTGTCGCCGCGTCCGGTCGGCTCCGCTGAGGTGGTGGAGGTTGTCCCCTCCCTCCGGTCGCGTTGTCGTCGCTCCCATGGTCGTTGTTCCCTTTTCATCTCCAGGTCTCGTGTTGGCAGCTCCAGTGAGGCAGCGAGGGTTTCCCGGTAATCGTGGTGGCACACGCTGGTGGGCGGATGTTGGGGTGATGCATGTCGAAATGTCTGGGTGGTGGTGGTGGTCGTGGATCGGGAGAAATCACTGTCGGCTTGTCCGGCACCGATGCAGTGACGCCTGCAGGCGCCATCGGTCCTTCCTGAGGGGCGTCGGGTGTATCCCTTCCCAACTATCCCTCGTGTACCGGGGGAAACCCTAGAACTTGTTCGGGCAACAACGGCGGCGCCGCCTCATCCCTTCTTGACGGTGTTGCTTTGTGCACGACGCTTCGGGATGCTGGGAGCGTGGTGGTACTTCTTCGGAGGGTGCAAAGGTTGTCGGGCTTCCTTTCTCCGTCGATCTGTCGGTGTCGGCATTTATTTCTCTTCTTTTTTTATTCTTGTCTTTCCTTTTGGGTTTTTTTGTGCTATGGCCCCAGCAAACTGGATGTATCGGTCGTCTGCTTTATATATAAAGCGGGGAAACCCTTTATCGGAAACGTCGCCCTTTCATGCGGAAAAAAAAACTGTTTTCGTGCCTGCATATTTTTACAATACCCCGTTTTCGTGCCTGCAACTATTGGAGATGATATATGGAGTAGCTGTCGGGCGTTGGAGACCGAGGCTGAGATTGCTGCAAGAGCTGCGTGTCAGGCCTTCGTCCAAACAGGGCCTTAGGAATTAGGACTATGCTTAGTCATTAGTAAAACCAGTACTGAGAGGTAAAGTGAATTGATCGCTAGTGCACACTATAGCATCTTGTCTGAATCCTAATCCACTGATGCTTAATGATTGTGTCTCGGATGATTATTGTACATCTTCAGAAGTGCTCTCAATTGTTACTCTACAAGGCATGTCGTCTTCAACAGTAAAAACCATCAGAGAGTGCTCATTTGATTGATCAAACTAAGCCGATGACAACCGGCACAAATCCCCAAACCAGACCAAGATGCACGGAGAAGAGTATGGCACACAAAAAAAAAAGAGCAAAACAGTAAACAACACAGGGCGACAAACGCAAGCTCACAACTCACAGGGCGCCATCCATCCATCGTCGGCCGGCAAACTTCCGGACTACAGCAGGTTTAGGCCGGCCACGGCCAAGGACATCACGGACGCGGCGATCGTCACGGCGAAGGAGCTGCTGACAGGCGACGCGGCGTTGGCGTGCGGCGAGGGCGCGGCGGCGGCGCGGCCGGCTGAGCCACCACCCGCGGCCGCCGGGGCGGGCGTCATGGCGGGGGCGGTGGAAGGGGCAGCAGAGGAGAGCACGCGGACGTCCACCTTCTGCCCGATGGCGCAGTGCCCCGGGAAGCCGCAGAGGAAGTAGTGGTGGCCGGTGGTGTTGAGGACGACGGAGTCCTTGCCCGTGGCCCAGGTGGCCGTCGGCTTGGTCACGTTGCAGTTCTTGTAGTCCGCCTTGCTCACCGCGATCACGTTGTGGAACTGCTTGTTGTAGGTGAACACTGCCGCAAATTTTCCAGGCAAGTCACAGGTTAATCATCACAGGAGTAGTTTTCTTAAACATCACAGGAGTACGTAAATTAATTTGACATCACCATGATAATGGAAACGACAATCATCTGTACCAGTTATTTAATCGATCGAAATAGGCATGTTGTTAATTAAACCGTTCAGGCCATGCATCTGATAAAATTTTCATGGGAGAACTTCTTTTTTTGGTTGTTGAGGAACAACATGAGCCATCGGGTGTATTTCATATAAGAAAGTATCCTACCAACCCACTCGCTCGCAATCAGCTCCCCACTCTACTAAAAGATACTCCCTCCGTCCCATAATATAAGACGTTTTTTAACACTAGTGTAGTGCCAAAAAACGTCTTACATTATGGGACGGAGGAAGTACTATACATCTTGGTTTAGCAAACACAAATCAGATGCGCCACGCGTACCTCTCATAAAGATATTCGATCTAGGGCTAAGTTAAACAAGCTAAAACCCAGGAGCAAGTATAACTCGAGTGGCATCACCAGTGGAACTCAACAAATAATATGATCGCCATGCTCGCAAACTTTACAGCTCATGATCACACCTCAACCTGGACTCCACATATCCAGATTGCAAACATGATAGTTTGGCCCGCAACTATCATACACAGTGGTAATCATAGACCCTCTTCCTGGATGGGCCATAGCTACACAAATTTTGTGGTTCTCTGATCACTACGAGTGCTCTCTAAAGATGGCATACATGTCGTCATTCCTTTCGGCCCACCGAGAGCTACCAACCAACCAACCAGCAATGAGAGCGCATGCATCAAGGTGGTGAGTTGGCAACGGGTTCGCAGCATAATTTGACAAGTTGCAAAAGGGGTTCCAGGCAGATCGGGAGAGGAACAAGAACAGCATGGTCCCTGGCTAGCTTGGACTGGAGGGAGATGATGGTCCACCGAGGAAGTGCATGCCCCATTTGGTGAATGGGTGATGAGGAGTGGAACAAGGAACAATCAAAGGATGATAGTATACGTTGATGATGTGAACCATCTTTGAATCTTGATGTTGGGCAAAAAGTTTCCTAGTGGGTAGATCGCACTAGACTAGACGGTCCTAAATGTGCAATTTTAATTGTGTGCAGAAACAAAAATTGCTAAACTTTTTAGGAGGGTGACCTTGTAACAGGAGCGGGAATCAGCAGTTGCCTACTTGCCTTGCCCCACGAGACAGTGACACCAGGACACACACGTGAGCTTACTCAGGCAGGGACTTCAGCTTTCAAGATTTTAAGTTGCATGAATTGATTCTGGCAAATCGTACCTGGTGTGACGTTTCAAAGGTATAAAAAGTGAATGCGCAATTAGTCAAAACCTTTTTTACTGCCTCTAGGGTAAAGTGTCATGAATTGAAGTGTTGCGAAACTACTAGGAGTACTGCTTTTCGAATGAATTGCACATGTCCGACCAAACGGTAGTACTAGTGCAGTTCCTATGTGAGGCAAGTGTAATACTTCCTCCGTTCCTAAATATAAGTCTTTAAACAGATTCCACATGGACTACATACGGAGCAAAATAAGTGAATCTACACTCTAAAATATGTCTATATACATCCGTATGTAGTTTGTAGTGGAATCTCTAAAAAAACTTATATTTATGAACGGAGGGAGTAATAATTTATTTTGCTCGATGGCACATGATGAATTGAAGAGGCTTTCATCACTGAATGCAAAAGGGAAAAAGAAAAGTCTTCGAAAGGCAGCACAGGTATACTTTCTGCTGGCCGCAACTTTCTTCCGTCGGTGCGCTGCGGAAATAGCAAGAGTGGCTTCCATTCCATTCCATTCCAGAGCAAATAAAAGCGAGAAAAGCTATCTTAAGCAACAAAGCAAACGG
Source organism: Secale cereale (assembly GCA_902687465.1). NCBI lineage: Eukaryota > Viridiplantae > Streptophyta > Magnoliopsida > Poales > Poaceae > Secale > Secale cereale. The sequence continues at coordinate 220,271,239 of LR738710.1, read as the reverse complement.
AGGCTCGGGCTAAAAAAAACAGCATTATGGGGTTTGCCCAAAGCACGCCTCGTTTCACGCTTTAGCAAAACCGATCCTCACTTTCCAGACACACCTCGCATATCCGCACGAAAGAAGACAGTGATGTGTGTGTGCCTATTACTAGTAGCTCGAGTATGTTCTTTCGGACGTCGGAAATGATCTCATGTTTTTTGCTTGGAGAAGAAAAGAATCCCTCTCGAGTGCGTGGACAGTTGGACACGTTTTAGCTGAAAACAAACGGCAGCAGGAGCTTGATCCGGCCAAAGTCACCACAGCCCACAAGCAAGCTGCCGATGCCAAGACACGCCACCACACGGGGCTCGATGTAGAGTACCCTAGATTACTGGTGCTGCTCCGTCCGTCTAGGCGAACGGAGAAAACAGGACGGCCGGGCAGGAGGACGAGCCCAACATGGCGGGAAAGCTGGCGGAGCGCCCGGACGTACGACGGCCGGGTTCTTGAGGAAAAAGGCCGACGGAAAAGCCGCCGTGACGACCCCACAACCATGGGGCCGTCCTTTTTTGCTTTTGAGCTTCCATGGGGATGGGGCCATCCTCGCGGGGTCGGGTTAGGTTGGTGCTCGCTGCTCGGTCTCAGGCTGGGCGGTGGTTGGCCTTGTGTGCTGCAACGCCCTATGCGTGTGTGAGCCTGCGAGGTGACGCCCATCGGGTCGGGTGCGCCGGGCGGATGCAGTTTTGGCCTTGCAGTACTAGACGCGTCCCCCACCATGACTGCGCACCGGCACCGGCCACGTTGCGAAAAGCGCCGAAACAGCCAGGCCAGGGACCCTGCCTGCGCGGACCACTACGGGCGGAAAGCTCCGGGTCACGTTGTGGGGACCGAATGCTCGCTAGGCCTGTCCACGGAGCTTCTCCCGCCAGAGTCCAATGTCAATGTGCACCACAGCAGCCCCAGCTAGATCTGTATCATTTGTGTGTGGTGTGGTTCTCTCACTCTCTCTCCCAATTCAGTTCCTACCATCCATATATTATGTACTCAGTCCGTTCACAGATGTAATTTGTTCAACTTTTTCTGAGTGATCATATTGAAATATCCAAAACATATTATATTTGTGAATGGAGGGACTAGTTCTTTATTTCTGCCTTTTGTATCTTTTTTTTTGCGAGATGCCTTTTGTATCTCACCTATTCCGTAGTAGGACCGCGATATCTACACACTACAAGCCGTGCTAGCAGTCGATAAAGTCGGGCTTGCACCCATGTAGCGTGTACCACCGAGCAGTGAGTTAATGAAGGCTTTGACTGGAGTCACGTCGTCCGCGGCGGTCGCGCCGCACCGAATCACACCGACCACAGGGAGCGCACGGCCGCCAAGACACGGTGGATAGCACTGCCGGGCGCCGTGAAGCCAGCTGCATGCCATGCGCGCGAGGTCGCGTGCGTACGTCAAGCACTCGAGCTCAAGCGGTGCGCTGGGTGCTCTGGCGCGGCAAGAGGCTGCAGCAAAAGCCAAGAAGTTTGGGATGGATAACGACGTCGCGCGTCCAGCGCCTTCTACGCCGCACAAGGAGCGAGCGGCGCCGACTGCCGAGCGCTCTACTTCTCGGACTAGTGGCCGTGTCGTACGTGTCTCTCTCGCCGGCGAATTCTTATGTAAAATAATAATCCTACTGCAGTTCAGAAGTGGGAGCTCGGTCCCGCTTCCACCTTCTAAACGACTGGTAGGCTGGTGGCAGGAGCAGGACAGTAGATTGCAAGGACAGTGCGGAATGCTCTGTGGCTCTCGCGTCGCGTGAACTTCTGCAAACTTATCGTATGCGCGTGCACCGCCCGAATGATAAATTTAACCTAAGCGCAGGTGAAGATATGTAAGATGTTCTCAGCAGCACGGAGCCGTTTATAGACAGAGCTGTGGGCACGAGGGTTTGGGAACGATCCTAGTCCCAGAGGAAAAGCAAAATGACACGTGCTCAATCTTCCGGTTTCACCCAGCATGGTTCTTGTTTGTTTTCTACACCAATGGAGATTCTTGTTCTCAGGGGCTTCTTCTTTTCATTATTCCCGGGAAATTGCAGGGAAAATCGTAGCGAGTGAGGGCGTGACGTTGAGAGGTAGAGGCGTACCGACGGTGTCGCCGACGCTGAACTTCTTGGAGGCGGCCCAGGCGCCGTAGTCGGGGTTGCCCATGATGGTCCACCCGAGCTTGTCGCCCACCTCGTACACGGCCGCCGACGCCATCCCGGCCCACATCGCCGCCGCCACCACAGCCGCCAAGGCCACGGCCGAACCTCTCCTCAGCGCGGCCATGGTTTGCACCGAGGTCGACACACCAGCCGCGGAAAGGGAGACGGAGAGACTCCGGCTACTTCCTCGCTCTGTTCGTGCTCACTCAGTGGACTAGAGAGTGAGTGTAGGCAGAGGGTGGCGGACAGTACTGTCCGGTTAAATAACCCGACATGCTCTGCGAGCCTTTCTGGCCCGGCCCGCAGCCCACTGCCGCCCGGAATTCCAGAAATGTCCCCGGCGGCTAGCGTTTGGTGAGGCGGTTTTAACGGGTGCCCCATGGTAATCTCTCTCGCTTTTGCAACCACCGGCCCGGCCCTCGCTCGGCCAGCGCCGCACCGGCCGGTCACCGGCCATGGCTCGCGCGTCGCAACTACCGCTGCGGGTGCTGGCCGGCCGCTGCATGCTTTGATGCTCTGTACTACTCCGTAGGAGAAAACTGTACAAGCAAGGGACGTTTGCCGGTTTGCGTGCACATGGGTCACGGAGGAAGTGTGGGAGGCCCTTTGCCGTGGCCGTTTGTCCGTAAACGGCATACACACTTTGAGAAAAATTAGACGATGTATAATGATGTTAGAAAATATTAGCACTTTTTTGACTGATGAAATCTACGAGTACGTAATAACCATGACAAATACGGTATGCAACTCATATCAATAACCAAGCATGTGAGCACGTACAGTACATATAACCGGAACATCTATGAAGAGATATATGCAGCCATCACATGAACGAGTAAATAGGGGATGAATGAGTTATACCCTTTGGTTGGTCAGGCCAACGCGACGACGGCGGCCTCGGCATCGGCCGAGGCCTTCTCGTTGATGACTTCGTCGTCAGCCATGGAGTCGATGTAGCGGAAGCAGAGGCGGACGAAGAAGTGGACGGATTGAGAGCAGTCGCGTCGAGACGCTCCCCAAAAACCTTATTGTCGTTTCCCGGGCAGGATCTCGAGCGACAAGTTCCAAAGGCATCTGCTCTCCCGACCTACCGTGCACGCGGTCGTCGGGATGTGTTGGGGATATAACCCCGGGATATGACCTGCCGCGCTCAGGCCGGGTCATAGAAGTGGCGAGTATAATCCAAGGCGAATATGGGCCGTGGGCGGCGAATATTCAAGACTAGACATGCGGCTCTTGAGCGGGCCGGCTCTTAAGCCCAGCGATGTGGATGGCGGTTCATGGCCTGGAAGGTGCAAGCCGCTCTGAGCTTTTCTTATTCGAGGACAGGGCGGGTTAGAGATGTATCCATCACGAGTCTAATTAAGACTCGGACTCTTGTAAGCTCGAGACCTCGACCTGTATATAAAGGCGAGTCCCTAGGGCAGATAGACTAAGTTACAATCAGTCGAATACTAGGTCTACCAATTCCGCTCCTTTGTAATCGATACTCGAGCAATAAGCAGAAAAGCATGAGTAGACTTTTACCTCCACCGTGAGGGGCCGAACCTGGGTAAATCGTGTCCTTCGTCCCGCTCAACCCCGACAAGGTAACCACGGTTGCGATGGCCTCATGCTTAAGTCCTAAGCTTAGGATATCTGCCGTGACAAAACCACGGCAGTTGGCGCCCACCGTGGGGCCTCGGCACGGTGGTTTTGAGTTCTTGAAAGGCACTTTCCCAGGGCTCGAGGGATACGTCGTTGGCGGGATGACCAAGAGTCGCCGCGGCAAGCTCACACCAACCATGCTGGCTGGGATCCCGAGGCCGACTCAATCGAGTATGGGTACCGGGTCCCCTTCGGTGGAATTCACGTCTTCATCGGCGGGTCTGAACCTGAGCCGACCATCTGTACCGACCTCGTCGAGCCGGCTCGGCGCGCAC
>LR738710.1:220183395-220267116 GCA_902687465.1 Secale cereale | reverse complement strand
CCCGATCTCAAGCCGCCCCGAAGCATCTCTTTGTCGGGTTCACACAGGGCGTGGAAAATCCAGAAAATTCTGGATCTGGAGGAGAGACTCTCATCTACTCAGATGGCGAGTCCTCGACCAGAGAGACGGAATCAATCTACCAGCTTGAGGGCGGCGGGCTTGGGGCCTGTTCCGATGGCGCGATATTCTGGACCCCTACGAGCCACCGCACCGAGCCGCCATCTACATGGCACGCATGGCGCCAGTTCAAAATTCAACTTCTATGGGAGCAGCAGGCACAATGGACTTATCCGGGGAAGCTCCTGGATCATCTGGCTCAGCAGTACCATCGGCTCAGGTTCTGTCCGAGTTAACTGTTGCCCTGATGACCTTACGGGGGACTGAGGTTACTGTAGAAAACCAGGCAGAGTGTAACGTGGAAATCACAAAGTTGCGGGATCAGATGACCAAGGCCCAGGAGGATCTTAACGTCGAGAACAATCGGATAGCTGCGCTGCAAGCTCAGATCAATGAAGAAAGAGAGCGCTTGCAGGCAGAGGCATGGGGCCTAAATCTTAACTAGAGTGCTTGAGAGGCTGTTAACCGGAGGTGGTATCAGAGTCGCCTGCCTCCGGGTTATGAGCCTACACATTTGTTTGACACGCCAGGGACGGGCACAAGGACACCCGGAGCGCCAGTTATACCACAGTTAACGTTTAACGCGCCAGGGAGTGGAGCGACAGTTCAACCTAACCAGCCAGAGACAGCTCAGAGGGAAGAGCCTGTCCTAGACCCTCGCCTTATCCAACCACAACCTTTTTTAACTCCGTCAGGTCACTTTTCTAACCCGACGGATAACCTTGTGGCAGCGGCAACCCGCCCGGCAGCTATTCCAGTTGTTGATGATACGCCCGCCGTCGTGGAGACCGGGAATATGGTTGGATTTCTTCATAATGCGGTTGCGCAGCTGGCCAATTATTCTTACAGCCGGCACCGTGTGCATTCAACCCCGTTCCCGAGCCGGAGTTATAGCCGGCATGTTGAGTCGCCGGGTGTGTCTAGCAGCACCCGACATCGTGGTAGCCCGCCCCATGGTAACCCGCCCCAAGTAGACACGCCCCATAATACACAAACGTATGCTCAACCGATTGTGGATGTGTCTAGGGCCCACCGAGAGGCTGAGGCGGCGAGCCGGACCGCTTACGAGCCACCTCCAGTGACCCCTTCAACTTCCATGGGAGCCGGGTCAAATAGCCGCACTATTGGAGGCTTGGAGCACCGTGTCTTGTGGCGGCTCTTCATAACAAGCGTATGCCTAGGGATTTTAAGGGTCCACGCAAGGTGCCCAATTACACGGTGGATCTTGAGCCGTCGGCTTGGATTGAGAACTACGAGCTGGCCATGGATATGTTGGATGTTAGTGACGCGGTATGTGCAAAATATTTTACTATGATGTTGGAAGGGACAGCTCGTACATGGTTAAAGAGCCTGCCCCCCAACTCCATCAACACTTGGGGAGAGTTGAAGGATAGTTTTATCAAGAATTTTCAAGGAACCTGCAAGAAGCCGATGACAATTGCTGATCCCAAATATTGTGTGCAACGAGAGGATGAGTCTGCCCATCATTGGGCTCGCCGTATTGCGACCATCATACACTCTTCAGAAGGCATTGCGGTGGGTCGGGCTGTGTTAATGCTGAAGAAGAACTTTCACTTTGAGCCACTTAAGCAGAAGCTTGGGCGTCTTAAGACTAAGTGCGCATATATGGGAAAACTTATAGATGTACTCGCCAGATATGCTGATTCAGATAGTACAAAAGATCCTAACTCGGATGAGGATAAGTCTAATAAAGGCAAGAAGCATGTTGGCGGTAAGGGCCAACATCAGAATGTCTTTAGTCACAATGCCAACCAGATCGGTCAAGGTAATGGAGGAAAGAGAGAGTTCCCAGATGTCGGGTCAGAGTTTGTTGCTAACACCAACACTGGGTTTAAAAACCAACGTCGTAATGGTAATGGCAAGCTGCCTTTTGGTGAGGACAAGCAAATAAACTTGGAAGCAATGCTTAATGGTCCTTGTCCAAAACATTACTCTCCCGAGAAGCCTACTCATGCCCGGAAGGATTGTTATATCATGCGGGAGTTTAAAAATCAGAGTTTTCAACAGCACCATGGCAATGGTAATGGACCATCCGACGGGTCAGGCTCCGGATTCCATGGTTCCGGCTTTGGTGGCGACGGCTCAGCTTCCGGCTTTCGTGGTGGTGGCTCAGGTTCTGGATATCAGGGTCAAGGTAGTCAGGATGGTAATAATCAACAGTCAGGTCATCATAATCAACAGCAGAACAACGAGTCTGGATACTAGAGTAACCCTAAGCAGCTTAATAGTGGCCTGTACCATGTTTTCACAACCAGTATTTGTAAGAAGGGCATGAAAGTTCATGAACGGCTGGTCAACATGGTTGAGTCGGTAGTCCCATGTTATTTGAATTGGTCTGAGCAGCCCATCACATGGAACCACGCGGATCACCCGCCCCGGGTGGATAATCCGGGTCTTAGCTCTGGTGGTTGCTCCTCAGGTGGGTGGTCATAAGCTCACCAAAGTGCTTATGGATGGTGGAAGTAGCATCAACATCTTGTATTATGAGTCTTTCAGGCGGATGGGCTTGACTGAGAAGAATCTTAAGAAATCTTCCATTGTTTTTCATGGAGTGGTTCCTGGCAAGTCGGCTTACCCTATTGGTAAGATTGAGATGGAAGTAGCTTTTGGTGGTGATGCCAATTTCAGATGGAAAAGTTGTGGCTTGAGGTAGTCAAAATCCAGAGTCCATATCATGCATTATTTGGACGGCCAGCTTATGCTCGATTCATGACACACCCTGAAGGAAATATGCCCTAGAGGCAATAATAAAGTTGTTATTTATATTTCCTTATACATCATGATAAATGTATTTTATTCATGCTAGAATTATATTAACCAGAAACTTGATACATGTGTGAATACACAGATGAAACAGAGTGTCCCTAGTATGCCTCTACTAGACTAGCTCGTTAATCAAAGATGGTTATGTTTCCTGACCATAGACATGAGTTGTCATTTGATCAACGAGATCACATCATTAGGAGAATGATGTGATGGACAAGACCCATCCGTTAGCTTAGCAATATGATCATTTAGTTTTCTGCTATTGCTTTCTTCATGACTTATACATGTTCCAATGACTATGAGATTATGCAACTCCCGAATACCGGAGGGACACCTTGTGTGCTATCAAGCATCACAACGTAACTGGGTGATTATAAAGATGCTCTAGAGGTGTCTCCGAAGGTGTTTGTGGTGTTGGCATAGATCGAGAATAGGATTTGTCACTTCGAGTGTCGAAGAGGTATCTCCAGGCCCTCTCGGTAATACACATCGTAATAAGCCTTGCAAGAAAATGACTAATGAGTTAGTCACGAGATGATGTATTACGGAACGAGTAAAGAGAATTCCGGTGACGAGATTGAACTAGGTATGATGATACCGACGATCGAATCTCGGGCAAGTAACATACCGATGACAAAGGGAACAACGTATGTTGTTATGCGGTTTGACCGATAAAGATCTTCGTAGAATATGTAGGAACCAATATGAGCATCTAGGTTCCGCTATTGGTTATTGATCGGAGATGAGTCTCGGTCATGTCTACATAGTTCTCGAACCCGTAGGGTCCGCATGCTTAACATTCGATGACGATCGGTATTATGAGTTTATGTGTTTTAATGTACTGAAGGTTGTTCGGAGTCCCGGATGAGATCACGAACATGACGAGGAGTCTCGAAATGGTCGAGACATAAAGATTGATATATAGGACGACTATATTCGGACACCAGAAGTGTTGGCGAATGTAGTATTTGAAAAACATTCCTACGATCACGCAAGATCAATCTACTAGATGCATAGCAACGAGAGGGGAGAGTGTGTCTACGTACCCTCGTAGACCGAAATAGGAAGCGTGTAGTGATGCGGTTGATGTAGTCGAACATCTTCGCGGTCCAACCGATCCAAGCACCGAACGTACATCACCTCCGCGTTCAGCACACGTTGAGCTCGATGACGTCCCACGAGCTCTTGATCCAGTTGAGCTTCACGGGAGAGTTTCGTCAGCACAACAGCATGGTGACGGAGTTGATGAAGCTACCGGCACAGGGCTTCGCCTAAGCACTGCAACGATATGACCGAGGTGTGTTTCTGTGGAGGGGGGCACCGCACACGGCTAAAACAATGTTGTTTGTGTGTTCTTGGGTGCCCCCGTGCCCCCGTATATAAAGGAGCAAGGGGGAGGAGGCCGGCTGGCCTTAGGCGCACCAAGGAGAGGAGGACTCCTCTTCCTAGTAGGACTATGACTCCCCTTTCCTAGTCCTACTAGGAAGGGGAAAGGGGGAAGGAAAGAGAGGGAGAGGGAGAGGGAAAGAGGGGATGCGCCCCTCTCCCCTAGTCCTATTTGGACTCCCCATGGGAGGGGGCGCGCCACCTCCTGGGATGCTGCCCTCTCTCTTCCCTAAAGCCCACTAAGGCCCAATACTTCCCCGGGGGGGGGGGGGGTTCCGGTAACCCCTCCGGTACTCCGGTTTTATCCGATAACTCCCGGAACACTTCCGGTGTCCGAATATAGTTATCCAATATATTAATCTTTACATCTTGGACATTTCGAGACTCCTCGTCATGCCCGTGATCACATCCGGGACTCCAAACTACCTTCGTTACATCAAAACTCATAAACTCATAATACCGATCGTCATCGAACATTAAGCGTGCGGACCCTACGGGTTCGAGAACTATGTAGACATGACTGAGACTCATCTCCGGTCAATAACCAACAGCGTAACCTAGATGCTCATAGTGGCTCCTACATATTCTATGAAGATCTTTATCGGTCAAACCGCATAATAACATACGTTGTTCCCTTTGTCATCGGTGTCGTGGTTTTGTCACGGAAGATGTCCTAGCATAAGGACTTATTCATGGAGCCATCACTACGGGTTCGCTTAAAGGGGTTAAAGCGGACAAGTACGCAAGGGATTTTATACTAGTTCGGCCCCTTCGATGAAGGTAAAAGCCTACATCTAGTTTGGTGTGGTATTGCTAGGGTTTCGATGACCAGGGAGCGAATCCGCTTTGCCTGTGTCTCGAGTTGTTGTTGTCTGTCCCTGAACCATCGCAGGGTCGTCCCTTTATATACACAGGATGACGCCCGGTCCGATTTACAGAATCCCGAGGCCGGCGCATAAACGTGCCCGGCTCGGTCTCTATCTTTCCTATCTTACAATACAAGTTACACGCCGTATGTCGGATTACATTTACGGGCCAAAACACCCTTTGGGCCCTGGATCATTAATCTTCTTTAGTAACACGCCATACTCTGTCTCGCTGGGCTTTAGTAGAAGTAATTCCTTATGGGCATAAACCGGCCCCTCCTGGGCGGTTTATACCTAATAGTTATATCCCTGACATTAGGCCCCAGATTGATCTGAACCTGTTCATGTCAATCTTCAACACCTTGGAAAAGTTTAGTCCTCTGTGGCTTCAAATATCTTGTAAACCGCCATGACGCCATCTTCCTGGGTTATGTTAAAGCGCCATGACGTCACCTGTCCATTTAATGCATGTACCCGTTTTAATCTTTATTTATTGATCCTCCGAAAATCGAGACGACAGCGCCGTCCCATATCCATTTTTCAGGCTCCTCGATTCCCGCGTGTGCCGTTTATCCTTTTGGCTTATAAATAGGGCGAGGGGTCCTTTCCTTTTCCCCCCTCGCCTCTTCGCTCCTTCTTCTTCCTCGCACCCGTTGGTGCCTAACCACCGCCGTCGCCGTCGACCTTCGCCTCTGCTTCAGCCTAGGCCGCTACATCACCCTGTTCGGACCAGAACTTTGCCGGCGCGCCTCCGCATCCGACAACTCCGGTGAGTCCTTCCCTTACTTTCCATATAGATCTCATTAGGGTTTCCCCCGCGAATTCGTCAAGACTAAGGCGCAGTTCTTCGCTATTCTTCCATGTTCTTCGTCATAGCTCCGATGGCTAATGTAGATCTGATGTTTTTTGCCCGCGACTGTAGTAATAACCCTGCTCATTAACATACTTATCCTTTCTTTAAAGTAATACCCAATCTAGGTTCATTTGAACAGCTGCAGTATCCGTTCAGTTTTGATCCTGGATATTTCTGAACTTTTTGACATGCTACAGATCCATAACTCTGTTGCTGACTTGCGAAACCTGTTTTTCCATATCTTTAGATCTGCACCTTTCATATTCTCACCGGCGGTTTAACTTTTAGAAATATCATAAACCGGTAGATATCATTAGGCCCCGCTTAAACCGATGTTGCAGTTGCCCTCGTAATACTTCCGATAGTTAATTCCGGTTTATTATTGCACATTTCTCAATGCCTGTCAGTCATAGATCATAAACCGGCCCTTCACTGTAATTTCAGCTTTTTCCCTTGAAATGGCAAAGCAAGCCAAGCAATTTACTTCCTGCAACTGGGTTCCGTCTCGGGTTACTGAAGAGGAACTGAACCGTTGAGTTGAGGCTGGCGCTTTAGGCAAGAAGGACGTCATCCATTGGAGAGTCCCAGGACCTAAATGTCCTCTGAAACCCAAAGATGGAGAAGTGATTGTATTTGTTGATCATTTATCCCGAGGGTTTAGCCCTCCTGGATCAAAATTCTTTCGTGACATACTGACTAGCTTCCAACTCCATCCTCAAGATATTGGTCCAAACTCTGTGTCCAACATTTGCAACTTTCAAGTATTCTGCGAAGCTTATTTGCAAGAGGAACCTTCAGTTGAACCGTTTAGGGATTTCTTCCATTTAAACCGCCGCACAGAGTTCACGGACAGGCCCAATACTGAACTTGGTGGAATGTCCATCCAAAAAAGGAAGGATGTCAACTTTCCTCACGCTAAACACCACAGTCATCCTAAAGATTGGAACCAGACTTGGTTTTACTGTTTAGACACGTCTCCAGCCGATGAAACTCCTTTGCCGGGTTATCGCCCTCATCGGCTGCCCGATAATCATCCTTTCCCCAAACGCATAAGTGCTCAGGAGCGATCCCAATACGCACCACAGCTTTCAAAGCTCTGTGCCTTTACCGCAAACGGCTTAACAGGAATTGATTTTGTTCGCTGTTGGATTTCTTGGAGAATTCTACTGTTAAGCCGGCGTTCCGGTTTGATGTGTGAATACACCGGAGATCCCAAAGATCCTCTACGCCATACTGAAGCTGTACTGTCAGAGAGTGAAATCAATGAGTCTATTAAGAAAATATTGAATGAACTGGTGGACGCCTGCAGCAAAACTGGGCTGGCCCCTTTCTGTGAATCTAATAAAACGCCGTCGGTAAGTCTTCTTATATTGTTTGCTTTATTTCAATCTTTTTAAGTATCCTTTCTGAATGACCCCTCAACCTTTATCAGGGTAATGATCCATTCTGGAAGAGGAAACCCCAAGATAAACCGGCGAAGGCAGCTTGTCTTAAGACCAAGACTGTTAAGAAAATTGCAAAAAGGAAAACCACTAAGACATCCAATTTAAACCTTGATGATGATGATGAACCGGCTTCAGAGGTATCACTTGACTCCCTTGGCTCCCTTTTCTTGCACCTTATTGACAATGATTATACTTAGGAAAACGCTGAAGGCAGCCAGGCTGATGATGTTGAGGTAATTACCATTTCCTCCGGTTCAGATCCTCTGCCAACAAAGAAAATTCGTTGAGCAAGCCGGAAAGTACAATTTTCTCACCCTTTAGCTTACTTGGACCCAAACTTTATTTTTAAGAAGCAGCAACATGAAGCTCGCCGCACCACATGGCACAGTAGTCAAGTAATCACATCCACCGGTTTACCACATACTCTGGCCCGGAAACATCGATCAGAGGTCTTGTATATTCCAGATGCTCTTTATCCCAAAGCGGGTCATTTCTACCAGCCTCTTAATCCGTCTGATTCAAATTATCAGGACACTCCTCGTTCGTCATCTGGCGAGCCAACAGCCACACAGCTCCCCCCTATCAAAACTGATCATGGGTGAGTTTTTATTTTCCTGTTAATCCTTCTCTTTTACTCCACTGACTATCTTTACTTTTGTCTTTTGCAGTAGGCCAAAGCCTGGCAAGAAGGCTAAATTGAGTAAACCGGTAGGTGATGATATAAACCCTGAACCGGAAAGGACTCCAGAGCCAGCAGAAGAAAATGCTGATGCCTTACATGATGACCCCCTCCACCGGATCATGATACTTTTACTGAATAAGAAGCTACGCCAATGGACCTTGGTGATAATCAAACTAGCCCAGTCCGGGCTAGTAATAATCCGGCCAGCCCTGCCAGAGCTGCTGCTGCTTCAACAGAAGATGTCCTAATTACTGGTTTTGGTCACACCACTCCTTGTGAACCCGTTACTATATCAAAACATACCGCTAAAGAAGAAGTCTCTGGTAAGGACAAAGGCAAATGGAATGCCGATTTGTCAAGCTATGCTCAACTCAACGCCCAGGATCTTCATTCCGGATATCCGAACCGGCTGTATACAAGCCGTGATTATGAAGCCGGTTTAGTGAATCTTATGAAGGAACGGTATGAGGTAAACTTCTGCTTAATTTCTGCAATATTATTCCTGCCTAAGCCCAATAGCTTGTCTCGACTCCACCGTAGCCCCCAAGTGCCGGTTTATCTCTTCAGGATGAACCAGGACTTCAGAATACCAAATATGTAGCTTTTCGCCTGTGTAGCTCCCAGGGGCCGGTTTATCTATTTAAGATGAATCGGGACTTTTATTTTGTAACCCTCTTTTGAACAATAACGCATTAGCCGCCAAGTGCCAAGTGTATAAGTTGTTATAGGATTCGGACTTTGATAACGATGCCTGATAACTGCAAATATGCATTAGCCCCCAAGTGCCATGTGTATAACTTGTTATGTGCTTGGGACTTCCAATATGATTTACCAATGTATGATGTGTGCATCTCTTTGCAGGCTGATCTAAACCAAAAGGAATCTCAAGTGGTTGACCTTCAAGAAAACCTGAAATTCCAGCAGACAGCTGCTTCCAAAACCAAGGCTGAACTAGCCAGTGCTTTAGCAAGCATGGAAAAATTGAAGAAAGACTTTCAGAAGGAACGGGCGGATTGGGAAGCAGAAAAAGCCGCTTTGGAGAATACATTATCTCGGTTTATAACCTGAGCTGTATTAAAATACGAAACATTTATCATACCTGTGATATCAAATCGTGTCGTTGGCTTGACCAACTTTTGCGGTATGGGTGATGATCCCGAATTTTGAGTATTGATGACTCCTGCAATGTTTTGCCGGTTCATGATGAAACCATACCGGGTTGTGAACTTGTGATAAACACCGGCTTAGCTGTAGATAATACTGGCGATTTGTAATCAAACCAGACCGGGTTCTCTAAACGCTGGTTTATTAACGATGGCGACTTGTAGTCAACCACTAGGCCGAATCAATAGATATCAGATGAATACCAACAATCTTATTGAGAAATAAAAAACTTGGCAAACAAAGCAAATAAAAAACTTGTAGTCGAGGCTTTTTACGAGCTGACAGGCTCCAAATTCGAGGCTTTTCATGGGCTGCCAGGCCGCTGAGTTAAACCATTTCACAAAGCCTATTAAGATGGACCTCACATGAACCAATCGTTGTTTTAACGTTGACAAGTTCAGGGTCTGTATAAGATTGACTTGTTCAATCGTTCAACGGGTCATACCAGGTTTACCTGGATGGAGTGAGTTACTTAATGCAGGTAGGTTGACCCGGGGTTTTAGGTGTATACACCAGGCTTCCAAGCCGTGGCTTGATAGCCTATTACAAGGGCCTTAAAAGCTCTTTGTCGCTGTGCGACAAGAGCCCCCAAGTAACATTGTGAACTGTGCTCATCGGGTGTCTATGTTTGAGTTGGGCTATGCATCAAACTCTATTTTGCCCATTATCCTCATGTTGGCTTGATAGCTGGATTACTGAAGTAACCAGAGTTGTGCTCTTATGATGACATTGGCTTGATAGCCAGTCTAAGAGGGCCATAGGAACTCCGTTTTATACACAGAAGCCCCCATGTGACAAACTCTTATGAAAAAAGCAGCAGATACCCCAGTTTAATGGGGACGTCGGTTTATTATATTGATCATAATATATACATTGTGAATATATGTACATAAAGCGGAGCCTATGGCTCAGGTGCAGTAAGGCCGAAGATGAGCAATGTTCCACGGTCGTTGGGTCTCCTCCTCCGCGGTGCGTGAATCCTTGTGTTCTTGAACGTCGATGAGGTAGTATGACCCGTTGTGTAGATTCTTGCTGACCACAAAGGGTCCTTCCCAAGGCTCGGATAGCTTGTGCATATATGTCTGGTCTTGGATGAGCCGGAGCACTAGATCGCCTTCTTGAAACGTTCTGGTTTTAACTCGACGACTATGGTATCGACGCAGATCTTGCTGGTAAATTGCTGATCGAGCCGCTGCAATGTCACGCTCCTCATCCAACCGATCCAATGCTTCTTGCCGCGCCTTCTCGTTATTAGCTTCAACGTAAGCTGCCACCCAAGACGAATCATGACGGATGTCACTAGGGAGAACTGCTTCAGCTCCATATACCTTGAAAAAGGCGTGAAACCCGTAGACCTGTTGGGCGTGGTGTTTATGCTCCATAACACAGAGGGTAGTTCCTCCACCCAACAACCATGCGTCCTCTGCAAAGGAACCATGAGCCGGGGCTTGATACCTCTCAAGATCTCTTGATTGGCTCTCTCAGCTTGACCATTAGACTGGGAGTGAGCCACTGAAGATACGTCAAGCCGGATGTGCTCTCGTTGACAAAATTATTTCATAGCCCTCTTGGACAGATTGGTGCCATTATCAGTTATAATACTGTGTCGAAAGTCAAACCGGAAAATCACCTTCTTGATGAATTGAACCGCCGTTGCTGCATCACACTTGCTGACCGGCTCTGCCTCGACCCACTTGGTAAATTTGTCAACCGCCACCAGAAGGTGGGTCTTCTTATCTGGAGATCTCTTAAAGGGCCCAACCATATCTAGCCCCCAAGTCGCGAACGGCCAAGTAATTGGAATCATCCTCAATTCTTGAGCCGGTGTATGAGCACGTCGTGAGAATTTCTGGCAAGCATCACACTTTTTGACTAAGTCCTCCGCGTCAGCATGAGATGTCAGCCAATATAAACCATGACGGAAGGCTTTAGCTACCAAAGACTTTGAACCGGCGTGGTGACCACAATCTCCTTCGTGTATCTCTCGAAGAATCTCGCAGCCTTCCTCTGGCGACACGCAACGTTGGAACGCCCCGGATACACTGCAATGATGCAGTTCCCCATTGACAATAGTCATCAACTTGGACCGCCGGATTATCTGCCTGGCCAAGACTTCATCCTCTTGTAATTCACCTTGGTTCATATATGCCAGGTACGGGACTGTCCAATCCGGAATAGCGTGAAGCGCTGCTACCAGTTGAGCCTTTGGATCAGGAACCGCCAAGTCTTCTTCTGAAGGTAATTTCACCGATGGATTATGCAATACGTCCAGGAAGACATTAGGTGGAACCGGTTTACGCTGGGAACCCAGACGGATTAATGTGTCGGCCGTTTCATTATTTCGCCGGTCCACATGGTCCACCTGATAACCCTTGAAGTGCCCAGCGACAATGTCCACCTCTCGACAATATGCCGCCATAAGCGGGTCCTTGGAATCCCAAGTACTAGATACTTGTTGGGCCACCAAGTCCGAGTCACCGAAGCATTTAACCCGGCTTAAATTCATCTCCTTAGCCATCCGCAGACCATGGAGGAGAGCCTCATATTTACCTACATTGTTAGTACAAGGGAACATTAATCGGAGGACATAACAAAACTTATCACCTCGCGGGGAAGTTAATACGACTCCAGCCCCCGAGCCCTCCAATTGCATGGATCCATCGAAGTGAATAGTCCAGTACGTGTAATCCAGTTTCTCCTTCGGTGCTTGCAACTCTGTCCAATCATTGATGAAATCCACCAGTGCTTGAGATTTGATTGCAGTATGAGGCACATATTTTAACCCGTGACGACTAAGTTCGCCCACTTGGCAACCCGGCTAGTTCCTCCTCTGTTTTGGATTATATCTCCCAGAGAGGCAGAACTGACCACAGTGATGGGATGACCTTGAAAATACTGCTTAAGCTTCCAGTTTGCCATGAAGACTCCGTATACCAATTTCTGCCAATGCGAGTATCTCTGCTTCGACTCAATGAGCACCTCGCTGATATAGTAAACCAGCCTTTGAACCGGATATTCCTTCCCCGCCTCCTTGTGCTCCACTACAATGGCAACACTTACGGCTCGGGCATTAGCAGCCACATATAATAACATCGGCTCATTATCAACTGGTGTGGCAAGGACAGGCGGCTCTGCCAGGTGCTTCTTTAAGTCCTCGAACGCAGCATCAGTAGCATCACTCCAGACAAAGCGATCTGTCTTTTTCATCACCTGGTAAAGCGGGATGGCCTTCTCTTCCAAGTGGCTGATAAACCGGCTCAGTGCCGCAATGCGGCCTGCCAGGCGTTGAACATCGTTGATGCACACCGGTTTAGCCAAGGACGTAATAGCCTTGATCTTCTCCGGATTAGCTTCAATTCCTCTGTTTGACACCAGGAACCCGAGGAGCTTGCCTGCCGGTACACCAAAAACACATTTAGTCGGATTAAGCATCATCTTATAAACCCGAAGGTTATCAAAAGTTTCCTTCAAGTCAGCTATCAACATCTCTTCCTTCCTGGATTTTACCACAATATCATCCACATATGCATGAACGTTTCGCCCAATCTGCTTATGAAGACAATTCTGTACGCAGCGCTGATATGTCGCCTGGGCACTCTTGAGCCCAAAGGGCATAGATACATAGCAGAAGACTCCAAAGGGAGTTATAAAAGCTATTTTCTCCTGGTCCTTAACTGCCATCTTGATCTGATGATAATCGGAATATGCATCCAAAAAACTTGAGCGCTCAGAGCCTGCCGTAGCATCAATAATTTGATCAATACGGGGGAGAGCGAAAGGATCAGTCGGGCAAGCCTTGTTCAGGTTTGTGTAATCAACACACATTCACCAAGTTCCATTCTTTTTTAGCATTAGCACCGGATTAGCCAACCATTCAGGATGAAACACTTCAACGATAAAGCCTTCCGCCAAGAGCCTGACTACCTCTTCACCAATAGCCTTACGCCTTTCTTCATTGAAGCGGCGGAGAAACTGTTTAACCGGTTTGAACTTGGGATCAACATTAAGAGTGTGCTCAGCGAGTCCTCTCGGTACACCTGGCATGTCAGAAGATTTCCATGCAAAGATGTCCCGATTCTCACGGATGAACTCGATGAGCGCGCTTTCCTATTTCGGATCCAGGTTAGCGCTGATGGTAAACTGCTTGGATGAATCGCCAGGAACAAAGTCGACCTGCTTGGTCTCATAAGCTGATTTAAACTTCAAGGCTGGATCATGCTCTGTAGTCGGCTTCTTCAACGGAGACATATCCGCCGGATCAACATTGTCTTTGTAAAATTTCAACTCCTCGCTTGCACAAACCGCTTCAGCATAAGCTGCATCCCCTTCCTCGCATTCCAAAGCAATCTTACGGCTCCCATGGACCGTGATAGTTCCTTTATGACCTGGCATCTTGAGCTGCAGATAAACGTAATAGGGCCTTGCCATGAACTTTGCATAAACTGGCCGTCCGAACAAGGCATGATACGGGCTCTTGATTTTTACCACCTCAATGGTCAAAGTCTCTGACCTGAGTCATGCTCATCTCCAAAGGTAACCTCCAGGTCTATCTTACCGACCGGATACGCCGAACCAGGTACCACGCCATGGAAAATAGTGTTGGATGGCTTGAGCTTCTTGTCTGTGAGCCCCATGTGACGGAAGGTCTCATAATACAGAATGTTGATGCTGCTGCCCCCGTCCATGAGCACTTTAGTGAACTTATACCCCCAACCTGAGGCGCCACCACTAATGCCAGCTGACCTGGATTATCAACCCGGGGCGGATGATCCTCACGACTCCACACTATGGGCTGCTCCGACCGGCGTAAGTAGCGAGGTACTGCCGGTTCAACAGAGTGCACCGCCCTTTTATAGACCTTCTGATCACGTTTGCACAAGCTAGTGGTGAAGACATGGTATTGCCCGCTACTCAGTTGTTTCGGGTTACTCTGATAGCCTGATTGATGTTGCTGATGATTGCCCTGATGATTATAACCACCCTGGCTGTTTTGCTGGTTGTGCCCGTTCTGATTGCCATGGCCGTCCTGATTGCTTTGGAAACCTGGACCGGAACTGCCTCCTTGATAACCCGGCCCGTGGAAACTAGGGCCTGAACTGCCGGATGATCCATGATCGTATTGGAACCGATTTTGAACTCCCTCATAATAAAGCAGTCCTTCCAGAGGTGTGTGGCTGGATTTTCCTTCATGCCGTGCCTAGGGCAAGGCAGTTTCATCTGGCGCTCCAGATTAATGTTTGATCCTCCGCCCCATGGGGGTGGTATACCTTTGCGACACTGGCCGTCATCTTGTGTACTAGTGTTAGCCACAAAATCTGAATTGTTATCTGCTTTACGCTTACCGATGTATCCCTGATTCGCTGGATTAGACTGCGGCGCTTTACCGTTCTTCTTTCCTTTTCCTGACTTCTCCTCATCAGACTCTGGATATTTGGCACTATCCCAATCGGCATACTTCACCAGGGCCTCCATAAGTGTTCTCATGTCATCGCAGTTACGCTTGAGCCATCCCAGCTTCAGCTTCAAAGGCTCAAACTGGAAATTGCCTTCCAATGTCAAAACGCTAGTGTCCGGATTGATGCGGTCTGAGGATTGCAAGATCTCCGACACCCGGCGCACCCAGTGACTTGTCAATTCGTTCTACCCTTGAACACAGGCAGCCAAGTCTACAATGGACATGGGCTGCTTGCATGTATCTTTGAAATTATTGATAAACTGACGGCGTAACTCGGCCCATGATCCGATGGAATTCGGCGGTAAACTTTTTAACCAAGTACGAGCCGTACCCTCCAACATCATGGTGAAGTATTTAGCACACGCCGCATCATCCACGTCCAGCATCTCCATTGCCATCTCGTAGCTTTCGACCCACGCTTCGGGGGATAGATCGGTCGTATAATTGGGCACCTTTGTGACGCCCGAGACCGACGTCCCAGAAGATTCCAGAAGTTTCCAGAAGATTCCAGATGTTCCGGGTCCTCCCGTGGGTTGCATTGTGCTTGTGTTATTTATTTTTGCATTGCATCATGTCATCATGCCTTCATGTCTTTTTAATTTATGCATCTCAACCTAAATAAATCGTGTGGACCTTCAGTCCATTTAAATCAAGGGAAGATGTCTTCTCTTTATAACATATAAAAGCCTCCTAATAGATATGGAGCTATATTAATAATTATTCCATTTGCTTCGGATTCACCGTAACACACTTGCAATATTTCTCCACGCATTTCTATCTCAATTCTTGCCTCAAACCTTGCTATAATTCTTTTCAGTGTTTCGAGGTCCTTCCAAAAACCCTCCCTCAATTTTATTTAAATCCCTGACATTTTTTGTGAGTCCAGGGATTATTACTTCTTGTCCTAAGTCTTTTTCTAGCACCTCTTTTTCTTCTTCTTCTTGTTTGTTTTTTTTTCTGTTTTATTTTGGGTATAAAACAGCAGAGGAAGAGGAGGCCTCCTTCCTTTCCCTCTCCCCTCCAGGCCGCAGCCTCCCTCTTGGCCCAGCCGCAGCTGAGGCCCAGGCCGACCGCACTTCTCCTCAAGGCCCACTGGCCACTACACCGAACCCTAGGCCACTTCGGCCCAGACTCCTCCCTCAGGCCGAGCGTCCCGAACCCTAGCATCGTTCCCTCACTCTCCCTCCGTTCCTCCCTCCGCCGCCAGGAGACCGAACCCCTCGTGCCCCGTTTTTCTCGCTCGCCTCGCCACTCCCTTCCGCCGTCGCCCCCTGTTGCCCGCGACCCCGAGCCCCCCTCGCGCAGCCCCCGCGCCGCCTACTCCTCTCCAGCTCGCCCCGAGCGCGACAGGCCCCGCTCCCTCCGGCCTCGATCTCTCCTCGCTCTCCCCGTCGAGGCCGAGCGCCCCCTCCTGCGACTCTCTCCGCTCCCTCCAGGATCCCTCCTCACCAAGTACCCCGAGCGATCTCTCCTCGTCCTGGCCCCAGTCAGGCCGCTCGCCTCGAAGCCCGGCCACCCGACGCACCCCGGCGCCAGCAGCGGCCAGGAGCTCTGCTCCTCCTACCGGCGCCCTGTCTCATCGCCCTCTCCTCGTCCGCGACCAGAAGGAGCCCCAGGCCGGCGCCCTCTCCTCCGCGCCAGAGCGCCTCCGCCTCGCAGCACCGAGCGGAGCCTCGACCAGCGCCACCCCGACGCGCCCGATGGCCCCGTCCCGGCCTCGTTCCGCCTGCGGCCAGGCCGCCTCCCGTCCTTCCCCCGCGGGCAGGGCCAGGTCCCTGCTGCGTCACCTCCAGGCCGGCCGGAGTCCCTCGTCTGCGGATCAGCGGCGCGTCAGCCTCCTCCCGAGCTCCGCCGCAGCTCTTACTGCTGCCCCGACTTCCAGCGTCTCCGTGGTCCTCCGTGCTGTGCTGCCGCTGTTGTTTTTTTTGTTGTTGTTGTGTTTGTTGCCTGTGCTGTAATGTTTGACAGGAGACCCGTGTACCCCTACGAAACATCTTCGACCTAGTACCCCGACGTCGCGAGTACAACGACTACCGGAGACGTGAACAACTACCGACGCCGGAAGCGCCAAGTACCACTACTTCCACTACCGTCGCGAAACGAGAACCCCAAGTACCACGACGTCCGAGCTCGTCCGACCGTGAACCAAGACGTGAACGTGAACAACTACATGACCCGACAAGTACCACTACATGTACAAGTACCTCGACGACTGAACGGCTACGAGCTCGAGAACGACTACTCGGAGACCCAAGTACCACTACCGTCGCCCGAACGTCTACCGTCGCCCGAACGTCTACCGTCGACATGTACATCTACAAAACGACCTCGTGAACGCCTACCGTCGCCGAAGCCCGTGTACCACTACTTCCTCTCCGACGTGAACGACTCCTTCCTCTACGTCTCGAACCGCCTCGAAACGCACGCTTCAAAGGTATAACCCCGAGACGTGACCCGTGTGATGTTTGCTTGTGTTGTATGAAATGCTCCTCGTGTGTGCTTCGTGTCCGTTGTGTCCTCTTTTGTCGTGTTCCTCGGTTGCCTCGTCACCGACTCGTGGGAACCCGGCAACGGGACCACCCCATCATCTTGTTCAACTCGTTCACTCCACCTTTTGTTTTGCACCGGTCCCTCACCGAGTTACCGGTACCGATATGATGCCGTTGCATCATTTTCGGATCGTTGTCGTGGCCCCCTTCCTTTCCACCACGATGACAATGCTTCATATCTCCTTTAAGTCAACCTTTTAATAAAACTTGCATAAACTTGATCATGTCATCCGCATCATGATAACAACATTATATGGTTAATTGTTGTTGCTTTATAATTATTAAACATGCTCATGGGGATTTTCCGGATATGTTGTTGTTATTCTTCCGGCCCCATTTAAATTGTCTTAATAGTGTAGTTTCTTTATGCTTCACCTCTTGCCATGCTAAAAACAATTAAACTTGTCTTGTTAATAACAAGAGTCAACTAAATAAATAACATGTGGTGTTTCGTCAATATGCAACTCGTTGCATATTGAGCTCCACTTAACTTGTAGTTTTTGTTTGTGCACTTTGCCATGCCATGCATATTTAAACCGGACATGCATCATGCTTGTTTGTGCATCGTGCCATGTTTATGCTTGGGTGTTTACCGTGTTGTTCTTTCTTTCCGGTTGCTTCTCTTGTTAGCTTCGGTTCCGTTCCGGAGTTGTGAGGATCCGCTCGACTGTTGCTCCGTCTTCTTCTTGGATCCGTTCTTCTTCCTTGTGGAATCCCAGGCAAGATGACCGAACCCGGATACCATTACTATCTTTGCCTATTGCTAGAGTATCGTTCTTTAGTTTTGCCTCGATGCCCATGTCTTTCCTGTCAGCCTCCTACTTGTAACCAATTGCCATGTTTAACCACCCTACCTATGCAAACCGTTGCTTGGCTAAGTACGCTTCGCTCAGCCCTCTTATAGCATTGTTAGTTGCAGGTGAAGATTGAAGATGCTTGCTTCATGTTGAAGTTTGGTTGGGTTATATCACACTATATAAATGCTTAAATGAAATCATCTATATATTGGCAGGGTGGAAGGCTAAGCCTTTTGCTTGGTGTTTTGTTCCACTCATGCCGTTAGGAACCGTATAAACCGGTGTTATGTTCCTTGATTATGCGTTCCTAACACGGTTGGGGTGTATGGGACCCCCTTGATAAACCGCAAAGTGCTAAGTCTTTTCCAGCAAATCCCAACATTGGTACTATTTGCCCATAATAACAACCTAAATAATTAATTAATTGCATAGGGGGTCATGTCCCCGAGGATTCTTAATTCTACATAGCAGGGGGGCCAGTGCTGATGGTGTTGGTCCCAAACTAGAGTCACTTGCGGTACCACCCAGTTATCTGGGGTCTTTGGTACTGTACGTAGCGCTCATCCGGTCGTGGCCTGAGACGAGATACGCGCGGCTACTATCAGGGTGTCGGCACGCCGGGAGGATTTGCTGGATTAGCCTTACCTTAGTTCGATTTAACTTGAGCACGGGATTCCGAGGATACTCGGGTCTTCCCAACTATGGAGTTGCGACTCCGCGGATCGTGGGCTTGTGATGGGCCAAGTTGGAACACCCCTGCAGGGTTTGAACTTTCGAAAGCCGTGCCCGCGGTTATGTGGCAGATGGGAGCTTGTTAATTCCGGTTGTAGATAACTTGACACAATGTTTCAATACACTACCAGCGTGTGTACCGTGACTGTCAATTTCCGAATAGGGATTCGGGAGTTGAACACGGTGGGGTTATGTTGACCGGCTTTAGTTAGGATCACTTCGTGATCATCTTTCGACCGATGCTCTTCTCTTCTCGCTCTCTATTACGTAAGTTAGTGCTAGTTGCTGCTGCAGACTCTTGTTTGTTCCTTCACCTCATATTTCTTTCTTCAGCCTTATCCTCACCCAAGGCTTAAATAGTCGTGTTACCCGGGAACGGGATTGCTGAGTCCTCTGTGGCTCACAGTTACTTCACCACACCAGATGCAGGTTCAGCCGAGTTTGATGCAGGAGCTGGTTCAAGTACTTCATCGGGAGCTCGATGAAGAGTTTGGCTGTTTGGTTGTGACGCTTCGACGATCAGTAGTGGTTTCTACTAGGATTCGATCCTGACCTGTCGCTTTATGTTGTTTTGGTATCTTTCTTTTGGTTCTTCACCCGTAGTCGGGTTGTGATGTTCTGTATGATGATTGCTTATGTAATGTATTGTGTGAAGTGGCGAGTGTAAGCCAACTATCTCCTTTTGCATTTTAATCCCTCTTTTACATGAGTCGTGCAAAGATACCAAACTTGAGATCATTCTAGGATGGATTTATGCCTTTAAGTCGTGCCTCGACACGTAGGAGGTATAACTCCATCCTGGGCATTACAAGTTGGTATTCAGAGCCTTCTCCGACCCAGAAGCCCCCACTGATTGATCGAATCGTTGACGGTTGAGTCTAGGCACACACTGAAAAACTTTTTGAGTCCTATATTATATCGGAGAGTAGGATTTCTGTTTGCTTCTCATCTCTTTTCTCTCTGGTGAGGACTCCCGACGATTACTCTTTTCTCTTCTACTTTCAAAAATTGCACCAAATTTTTTTTAGGATCCCGCGAGTATTCTGGGATTGTTTCGATGTTCTTGTGACAAGGATATTGTTCTCGATGCCTCCTGTTACCGAGGAGTTGAGCTTCGGGGTATCATTGACACAAGCATATCGCGGCAGTACTAAATACTTAAGACGGCCGACATCGAAAATCTCTCCTATACGGCCAGTGGCAAGATAACCCCGACATCACCCAGTACTGGGGAGGTAGTTCGAGAGTATTGCCATAGCTTGTTATAGTGGATGCGTTTTCGAAGGTCCGAGGTAAACAGTTTCCGAGAAAGACTGGTTATGTGTTGAAGGATGGATACACCTGGATGTAGGTTTAGAGTTGATTGCGCGGTGCTTCCCGTGTATCCCCAACACCTGATTGCATAACTGGAAACTTTCGGAAATCTATAGGTGGGTTTATCTAGTAGTTCTAGGCATTCTTCCAACGGATGCTCGATATGAAGTTTGGGGTTCTACATTGAGTGAAGTGGTTTTATGGACTTGTTCTGATCGGGAGTTGCATCTTAAAGGGTCCTTGGCTATGCTGATCCGGGGATTGCAAAACCCTTTTGTAACATGTTCCATGAGCTTTCAGCACGAAGATGTCGAACGAAACTTCTATCTTGTGTTTGTTCTATCTGATCCTTGTTCCTTTTTATTTATCTTTTGTTCTTCAAGTGGCTTCTCGTCAAGTTGATGTGCTGCGGAATTCATTCGTTCAATCCTCTGTTCGGATGATATTGTGAAGATTAGGCTGCTACACAACTACCCCTTTGTTTCGTTTTGATTCTGGTATTCGAGTTGCTTCGATGATAAATGTTGATTCCATACCTTTCCTAATCGATATTCTCATATTTCTATGGGAGTGCTAATCCTTCTTGATAATCAAGATGGTCATGTTAATCCTTTTTTTTCAACCGGTGTGCCTTCTCTTCAAGTTATTCCATACGGACGTCGTTGAGAAATCTGACGAATTGTTTGTTTCATTCATTCCAAGTTGTCTTGTTTTTTCCCCACCCTCCCTCCCTTCTTCTTCTCGGAGCAAGAAATTCTCAAATGAAGTATCCATTTTATTCATGTGATGTTTCTTCATTCTTTTCCTTCAATGTTCTTATCCGGTGCTTTATCGTGAAAATGCTCAAGAGCTTCAAGTTCATCATTCTTTTGTTCTTAGATTCTTCCGGTGGATGTAATTCAAGATTTTGGTGTTGATCTTATCTTTTTTTCCTCATTTCACAATGCTTTCTTATTCCGGTGCATCAATTATTAATTCTCCTCTTGCTATTCTTATCCGGAGTGCTGAAGATTCATAATTCCATTCTTAACCCGTTCAAGCTATTTTGAGATTGTCATCTTATTCTAGTCAATTAATTCAACCGGTGCAATATCTCTTAAGCAATCTTTCCAACGGTGATTTCTTTTGAGTGGGCCCTAACCCACAGGTCTTTTCCCAGGATCTTACCTGACTCTTCTTTTTTCCGGAGAATTCTTTTCAAAGTGTGACATAAGAATGAGCTCCATCAGTCACATGCCTTCTCCAAGCTTGTTTTCAATTATTTCCATCTTTAGCTCCACCTCCCATCTTTTATTCTTCCGGAGTGCTCAACAATTCTTCATGGCATTTCTCGTCTTCATTCTCAACATTTGAAGACCGGAGAAGAGTTTCTCTTAAATTTTGACCCGTTCTCTTGAAGATTCGTGGTTCTAGCTTCATGCCATCCTCATTATTGTTTCGATTGTGAGGAATTCTTTTATACCATCCGAAGCATTTCATGAATTCTTTTCTTTGTGATCCTCCGAAGGCCATCATTTCAGAAGATTCTTCGTTCTCAGTTTTCAACTTCGTCCTCCAATATTCTTCATTGATGTCTCTTCGCGCGTCTCTATATTCTTACGGTGGTTCTTTCAAATTACTCTTCCGTTGTTATCATGTTAATTCATTTGTTCTTTTCATAATCCTACCGGTGAGTCGTTCAAGACTATTCTTAGCTTGTGTTAGATCTCTCTTTAATCCTTTCCAACGAGAATAAGTAGTATGCCAAATCCTTTGGTTGTCATCAATTTAAATTGGTGAAGGAGATGCATGACATAATTCTTATTCTTGTTCCTTCCAAGTGTTTAATTCTTTTGTCGGGAGCTTGTTCGTCATATCAGATCCTTGGTTCTAAATTCTTCATCTTGTTTTCCGGAGTTCCATGTTATTTCAATTATATCATTTCAAGCTCCATCTAATTCTTCACAGGCCTTGAATCTTATTCTTTCATCTATCACTTCTCATGTTTTCATTACCGGAGTTCTCATGGTGGTTCATCATGTTTTAATTCATCCTCCAAGTATTCCTCAAGATTCTTGTTGGAGCTAAAGCATTCTTCATCAGGCTTTCCAATTGCTATTCTTCTACCTTGTCTTTTCAAATGGTGTTATGTCATTCTTGTCAATTCCTTCATGTTTCATGATTCATGAGTTGTCAGGAATGAGATATTTAAAACCATCATTTTTTTCCTTGTTCAGGAGATCTTTCCAACCCTTCAATTTATTCTTTGGAGTTATCTTGGGTTGTATTTCACCTAAAAGCTTTCCCTAAGGATTGTTGCTATTGTGGTGCTTAGAAATGACCCAAGTTCTTCAATTATCATTCCGGTGGAATAAGCTTTTCATATCCTTGTTGATCTCAATCCAATCAATTGTTTTCCATTAGTGGCCGGTTGTCACCTCATAATTTTGAGATGTTTTCCATAAGCCCACATGAAGCTTATTCTTTTCATTGTTGAATTTCCAACAACTCCGTTCAACCCTTCTCCGTAAGGATGCTCTTTCAAATTTAATTTGAGAGAAGTTGTCTTTTTCTTCTCCATTCATTTCTTTCATTGATCTTTTGATGCTATTCTTTCATTCCGGAGGCATTGTGATGTTGCTCTCTCCAAACCATCATCTCGTTTTTATCAAGATCATGTTCTTTCCTTTGCTTGTCCATTTAACCGGAGTGTTGTATTCTTCATTCTAGTTCTCTCATCTTATCAAGTTTTGCCTCACTCTTCAACCGGAGTGCTGTCTGAGTCTTTCTTACCCCTTGTGCCATTCTTTTATTGTTTCGGAGGCAATATGTTGTTGTTTTCATCAAGTATCACTCCATCTTCTCTAGTTCATGTTCAATTCCTTCCATTTTCAGACAGAGTGCTGCCGAAATTCTGTCATTCTTATTCCTTGGCCATACCATTGCGGTTTCATATTCTTTCCGTCCGTAAGCTCTTGTTTCATGTCTTTCAACCTACAAGGTTCTCTTAGTGTTCCTTGTTCCTCCTGCTTACCGGAGTGCTCTTAACTTCGTTCATCTCCGTTGCATTCTTTCTTTCAACTTGTTCAACCTCTCAAGGTTCTTTGGTTTCACTCGTCTGTCAAAGAAGCAACTATGTTTTACCTCTTCCTCTTCCTCTTTCGTTTTTACCCGGTGATATCTCTAGGATCTCGGGTCGAGATCCTCTGTTAGTGTGGGAGAGTTGTGACGCCCGAGACCGACGTCCCAGAAGATTCCAGAAGTTTCCAGAAGATTCCAGATGTTCCGGGTCCTCCCGTGGGTTGCATTGTGCTTGTGTTATTTATTTTTGCATTGCATCATGTCATCATGCCTTCATGTCTTTTTAATTTATGCATCTCAACCTAAATAAATCGTGTGGACCTTCAGTCCATTTAAATCGAGGGAAGATGTCTTCTCTTTATAACATATAAAAGCCTCCTAATAGATATGGAGCTATATTAATAATTATTCCATTTGCTTCGGATTCACCGTAACACACTTGCAATATTTCTCCACGCATTTCTATCTCAATTCTTGCCTCAAACCTTGCTATAATTCTTTTCAGTGTTTCGAGGTCCTTCCAAAAACCCTCCTTCAATTTTATTTAAATCCCTGACATTTTTTGTGAGTCCAGGGATTATTACTTCTTGTCCTAAGTCTTTTTCTAGCACCTCTTTTTCTTCTTCTTCTTGTTTTTTTTTCTGTTTTATTTTGGGTATAAAACAGCAGAGGAAGAGGAGGCCTCCTTCCTTTCCCTCTCTCCTCCAGGCCGCAGCCTCCCTCTTGGCCCAGCCGCAGCTGAGGCCCAGGCCGACCGCACTTCTCCTCAAGGCCCACTGGCCACTACACCGAACCCTAGGCCACTTCGGCCCAGACTCCTCCCTCAGGCCGAGCGTCCCGAACCCTAGCATCGTTCCCTCACTCTCCCTCCGTTCCTCCCTCCGCCGCCAGGAGACCGAACCCCTCGTGCCCTGTTTTTCTCGCTCGCCTCGCCACTCCCTTCCGCCGTCGCCCCCTGTTGCCCGCGACCCCGAGCCCCCCTCGCGCAGCCCCCGCGCCGCCTACTCCTCTCCAGCTCGCCCCGAGCGCGACAGGCCCCGCTCCCTCCGGCCTCGATCTCTCCTCGCTCTCCCCGTCGAGGCCGAGCGCCCCCTCCTGCGACTCTCTCCGCTCCCTCCAGGATCCCTCCTCACCAAGTACCCCGAGCGATCTCTCCTCGTCCTGGCCCCAGTCAGGCCGCTCGCCTCGAAGCCCAGCCACCCGACGCACCCCGGCGCCAGCAGCGGCCAGGAGCTCTGCTCCTCCTACCGGCGCCCTGTCTCATCGCCCTCTCCTCGTCCGCGACCAGCAGGAGCCCCAGGCCGGCGCCCTCTCCTCCGCGCCAGAGCGCCTCCGCCTCGCAGCACCGAGCGGAGCCTCGACCAGCGCCACCCCGACGCGCCCGATGGCCCCGTCCCGGCCTCGTTCCGCCTGCGGCCAGGCCGCCTCCCGTCCTTCCCCCGCGGGCAGGGCCAGGTCCCTGCTGCGTCACCTCCAGGCCGGCCGGAGTCCCTCGTCTGCGGATCAGCGGCGCGTCAGCCTCCTCCCGAGCTCCGCCGCAGCTCTTACTGCTGCCCCGACTTCCAGCGTCTCCGTGGTCCTCCGTGCTGTGCTGCCGCTGTTTTTTTTGTTGTTGTTGTGTTTGTTGCCTGTGCTGTAATGTTTGACAGGAGACCCGTGTACCCCTACGAAACATCTTCGACCTAGTACCCCGACGTCGCGAGTACAACGACTACCGGAGACGTGAACAACTACCGACGCCGGAAGCGCCAAGTACCACTACTTCCACTACCGTCGCGAAACGAGAACCCCAAGTACCACGACGTCCGAGCTCGTCCGACCGTGAACCAAGACGTGAACGTGAACAACTACATGACCCGACAAGTACCACTACATGTACAAGTACCTCGACGACCGAACGGCTACGAGCTCGAGAACGACTACTCGGAGACCCAAGTACCACTACCGTCGCCCGAACGTCTACCGTCGCCCGAACGTCTACCGTCGACATGTACATCTACAAAACGACCTCGTGAACGCCTACCGTCACCGAAGCCCGTGTACCACTACTTCCTCTCCGACGTGAACGACTCCTTCCTCTACGTCTCGAACCGCCTCGAAACGCACGCTTCAAAGGTATAACCCCGAGACGTGACCCGTGTGATGTTTGCTTGTGTTGTATGAAATGCTCCTCGTGTGTGCTTCGTGTCTGTTGTGTCCTCTTTTGTCGTGTTCCTCGGTTGCCTCGTCACCGACTCGTGGGAACCCGGCAACGGGACCACCCCATCATCTTGTTCAACTCGTTCACTCCACCTTTTGTTTTGCACCGGTCCCTCACCGAGTTACCGGTACCGATATGATGCCGTTGCATCATTTTCGGATCGTTGTCGTGGCCCCCTTCCTTTCCACCACGATGACAATGCTTCATATCTCCTTTAAGTCAACCTTTTAATAAAACTTGCATAAACTTGATCATGTCATCCGCATCATGATAACAACATTATATGGTTAATTGTTGTTGCTTTATAATTATTAAACATGCTCATGGGGATTTTCCGGATATGTTGTTGTTATTCTTCCGGCCCCATTTAAATTGTCTTAATAGTGTAGTTTCTTTATGCTTCACCTCTTGCCATGCTAAAAACAATTAAACTTGTCTTGTTAATAACAAGAGTCAACTAAATAAATAACATGTGGTGTTTCGTCAATATGCAACTCGTTGCATATTGAGCTCCACTTAACTTGTAGTTTTTGTTTGTGCACTTTGCCATGCCATGCATATTTAAACCGGACATGCATCATGCTTGTTTGTGCATCGTGCCATGTTTATGCTTGGGTGTTTACCGTGTTGTTCTTTCTTTCCGGTTGCTTCTCTTGTTAGCTTCGGTTCCGTTCCGGAGTTGTGAGGATCCGCTCGACTGTTGCTCCGTCTTCTTCTTGGATCCGTTCTTCTTCCTTGTGGAATCCCAGGCAAGATGACCGAACCCGGATACCATTACTATCTTTGCCTATTGCTAGAGTATCGTTCTTTAGTTTTGCCTCGATGCCCATGTCTTTCCTGTCAGCCTCCTACTTGTAACCAATTGCCATGTTTAACCACCCTACCTATGCAAACCGTTGCTTGGCTAAGTACGCTTCGCTCAGCCCTCTTATAGCATTGTTAGTTGCAGGTGAAGATTGAAGATGCTTGCTTCATGTTGAAGTTTGGTTGGGTTATATCACACTATATAAATGCTTAAATGAAATCATCTATATATTGGCAGGGTGGAAGGCTAAGCCTTTTGCTTGGTGTTTTGTTCCACTCATGCCGTTAGGAACCGTATAAACCGGTGTTATGTTCCTTGATTATGCGTTCCTAACACGGTTGGGGTGTATGGGACCCCCTTGATAAACCGCAAAGTGCTAAGTCTTTTCCAGCAAATCCCAACATTGGTACTATTTGCCCATAATAACAACCTAAATAATTAATTAATTGCATAGGGGGTCATGTCCCCGAGGATTCTTAATTCTACATAGCAGGGGGGCCAGTGCTGATGGTGTTGGTCCCAAACTAGAGTCACTTGCGGTACCACCCAGTTATCTGGGGTCTTTGGTACTGTACGTAGCGCTCATCCGGTCGTGGCCTGAGACGAGATACGCGCGGCTACTATCAGGGTGTCGGCACGCCGGGAGGATTTGCTGGATTAGCCTTACCTTAGTTCGGTTTAACTTGAGCACGGGATTTCGAGGATACTCGGGTCTTCCCAACTATGGAGTTGCGACTCCGCGGATCGTGGGCTTGTGATGGGCCAAGTTGGAACACCCCTGCAGGGTTTGAACTTTCGAAAGCCGTGCCCGCGGTTATGTGGCAGATGGGAGCTTGTTAATTCCGGTTGTAGATAACTTGACACAATGTTTCAATACACTACCAGCGTGTGTACCGTGACTGTCAATTTCCGAATAGGGATTCGGGAGTTGAACACGGTGGGGTTATGTTGACCGGCTTTAGTTAGGATCACTTCGTGATCATCTTTCGACCGATGCTCTTCTCTTCTCGCTCTCTATTACGTAAGTTAGTGCTAGTTGCTGCTGCAGACTCTTGTTTGTTCCTTCACCTCATATTTCTTTCTTCAGCCTTATCCTCACCCAAGGCTTAAATAGTCGTGTTACCCGGGAACGGGATTGCTGAGTCCTCTGTGGCTCACAGTTACTTCACCACACCAGATGCAGGTTCAGCCGAGTTTGATGCAGGAGCTGGTTCAAGTACTTCATCGGGAGCTCGATGAAGAGTTTGGCTGTTTGGTTGTGACGCTTCGACGATCAGTAGTGGTTTCTACTAGGATTCGATCCTGACCTGTGGCTTTATGTTGTTTTGGTATCTTTCTTTTGGTTCTTCACCCGTAGTCGGGTTGTGATGTTCTGTATGATGATTGCTTATGTAATGTATTGTGTGAAGTGGCGAGTGTAAGCCAACTATCTCCTTTTGCATTTTAATCCCTCTTTTACATGAGTCGTGCAAAGATACCAAACTTGAGATCATTCTAGGATGGATTTATGCCTTTAAGTCGTGCCTCGACACGTAGGAGGTATAACTCCATCCTGGGCATTACAACCTTGCACGGTCCTTTGAAGTCCTTAGGCAGCCGCACATTGCGTAAAGCGGGGGTGAGGCACGGTACTCCCAAGGAGCTGGAAGAAACTCATGGTTCAACCGTGGTAGATGGACGAACCGGCGTAGGCTGACGGGCTTCATATTGTGCTACTAACTCATTCTCTCGGCACTGTCTGCCCTGATCCACTACCTCTTGAGCATTTGCACCTCCACCCGCCGGGTTATCCCTCCGCGGGTTACGGTTCCGCGCACTACTTGATATGACCTGTTTATCCATATGCCTACTGTAACTCCGGCTTGGACGAGGGGTGGAATGAATCCTCTCGCGGCTGTGAGAATAAGCCTACTGTTGGATTAAAGCCGTCTCCAGGAACTCCCTAGCTCGTCGCGCCTCTACTGCTATAGGGGATCCTCCTTCAATGAGAAGGGCCGCCAATCATGAAGCGGCTGCAACTATGTTATCCAAGGGGTCGGAGTAGTGACCGGGAGGCGTTGGTGTATGATGTGATGGAACGATCTGACGGGTTGGATCCACGGCCCATGGCTGGACCGACGCCCCCGTTCCAGGCACCTCTCCCCGGTTTACCGCCGGTTGATTGTTGGTTCCCGCTCCTGGCATACTGAAGAGGTTCCTCGATTCGTAAACCGGCGGTAGGCGAGACTGGCGCCTTCTCCTCATCACGTCGTCCGACGCGGTCCGATCCAACCGGAGCCGGTAAGCCCGAGCATCTAACTCAGCCTCGCTCGCGGCCATCTTAGTGTTTTCAGCGGCCAGGTCCAACTTGGCTTGATCTATTTGGCCCCTTAATTTAGCAACTTCCGCGTCGTGCTGTACCTTATCGTCCTGGCTGACCTCCGCGGTCAGCAGCGCTGTGAAGGTGTCGAATAAAGCGGACAGAACTTGAGCCGGCGGCTGAACAGGGCCTCCTGCCCAGCTGGTGCTGCCGCCGCCAGATCGGATGTTAACGCTGCCGTAGTTGAAGATTGTTGCACAGTTTGTGATCCGGCCATGAAGACCGCGACCTGGCTCGGCGGATCAAGGGTGTCCAGAATACTAACACCATCGGAACAGCCCCCCGACCAGCCATCCTGCAACAGATATAAAGACTCCGTTTTCTATGGTAGATAACTCGTAGCCGGAATAAACGACAGTCTCGCCACCAGATTCTGATCCATCCTCTTCTTGCGCTCTGTGAACCGTTCCCACGAAGATACGCTTCATGGTGGGCCAAATGCGGGCAGGTCTCGCACGCTGAGCCGACTCGACGATGTTGGAGCAGATGTCCGGCTCAGGGCCCGGTTCGCCGATCTTGCCAATGAAGACGCGGATGCCACCAAAGGGGACCCGGTACCCGTACTCGATGGAATCGGCCACGGGGCCCCAGCCTGCATCGTCGATGTAGATCTTGCCGCGACGACTCTTAGTCATCCGGCCCACTGCATAGCCCTTGAGCCCTTCAAAGCTGCCCTTTAAGAACTCGAAACCATCGTGCGATAGCCCCACGGTGGGCGCCAACTGTCGTGGTTTTGTCACGGCAGATGTCCTAGCATAAGGACTTAGTCGTGGAGCCATCGCTACGGGTTAGCTTAAAGGGGTTAAAGCAGACAAGGATGCAAGGGATTTTATACTAGTTCGTCCCCTTCGATGAAGGTAAAAGCCTACGTCTAGTTTGGTGTGGTATTGCTAAGGTTTCGATGACCAGGGAGCGAATCCGCTTTGCATGTGTCTCGAGTTGTTGTTGTCTGTCCCTGAACCGTCGTCGGGTCGTCCCTTTACATACACAGGTTGACGCTCGGTCTGGTTTACAGAATCCTGAGGCCGGCTCATAAATGTGCCCGGCTCGGTCTCTATCTTTCATATCTTACAATACAAGTTACACGCCGTATGGCGGTTTACATTTACGGGCCCTAACACCCTTTAGGCCCTGGATCTTTAATCTTCTATAGTAACGCGCCATACTCTGTCTCGCTGGGCTTTAGTAGAAGTAATTCCTTATGGGCATAAACCGGCCCCTCCTGGGCGGTTTATACGTAATGGTTATATCCCTGACAATCGGTATGTTACTTGCCCGAGATTTCATCGTCGGTATCACTATACCTAGTTAATCTCGTTACCGACAAGTCTCTTTACTCGTTCCTTAATACATTATCTCGTGACTAACTCGTTAGTCATTTGCTTGCAAAGCTTATTATGATGTGTATTACCGAGAGGGCCCAGAGATACCTCTCCAACACTCGGAGTGACAAATTCTATTCTTGATCTATGCCAACACCACGAACACCTTCGGAGACACCTGTAGAGCATCTTTATAACCACCCAGTTACGTTGTGACGTTTGATAGCACACAAGGTGTTCCTCCGGTATTCAGGAGTTGCATAATCTCATAGTCATAGGAACATATATAAGTCATGAAGAAAGCAATAGCAGTAAAACTAAACGATCAAGTTTCTAAGCTAACGGATGGGTCTTGTCCATCACATCATTCTCCTAATGATGTGATCCCGTTGATCAAATGACAACTCATGTTTATGGCTAGGAAACAGAACCATCTTTGATCAATGAGCTAGTCTAGTAGAGGCATACTAGGGACACTTTGTTTTGTCTATGTATTCACACATGTACTAAGTTTCCGGTTAATACAATTCTAGCATGAATCAAAGACATTTATCATGATATAAGGAAATACAAGTAACAACTTTATTATTGCGTCTAGGGCATATTTCCTTCAGACTCCCACTTGAACTAGAGTCAATAATCTAGATTACATAGTAATGATTTTAACACCCATGGAGTCTTGGTGCTGATCATGTTTTGCTCGTGGAAGAGGCTTAGTCAATGGGTCTGAGACATTCAGATCCGTATGTATCTTGCATATTTCTATGTCTCCCTCCTTGACTTGATCGCGGATGGAATGGAAGCGTCTCTTGATGTGCTTTGTTCTCTTGAGAAACCTGGATTCCTTCGCCAAGGCTATTGCTCCAGTGTTTTCACAAAAGATTTTCATTGGACCCGATGCACTAGGTATTACACCTAGATCGGATATGAACTCCTTCATCCAGACTCCTTCATTTGCTGCTTCTGAAGCAGCTATGTACTCCGTTTCACACGTAGATCCTGCCACGACGCTCTGCTTGGAACTGCACCAACAGACAGCTCCACCATTCAATAAAAATAGATATCCGGTTTGTGATTTAGAGTCATCCGGATCAGTGTCAAAGCTTGAATCAACGTAACTGTTTACGATGAGCTCTTTGTCACCTCCATAAACGAGAAACATATCATTTGTCCTTTTTAGGTACTTCAGGATGTTCTTGACCACTGTCCGGCTATCCACTCCCGGATTACTTTGGTACCTCCCTACTAAACTTATAGCGAGGCACACATCAGGTCTGGTACACAACATTGCATACATGATAGATCCTATAGCTGAGGCATAGGGAATGACTTTCATTTTCTCTCTATCTTCTGCAGTGGTCGGGCATTGAGTCTTACTCAACTTCACACCTTGTAACACAGTCCAATTAAGCGTCTTGATCTATCTCTATAGATCTTGATGCCTAATATGTAAGCAGTTTCACCGAGGTCTTTCATTGAAAAATTCTTATTCAAGTATCCTTTTATGCCATCCAGAAATTCTATATCATTTCCAATCAATAATATGTCATCCACATATAATATCAGAAATGCTACAGAGCTCCCACTCACTTTCTTGTAAATACAGGCTTCTCCAAAAGTCTATATAAAACCATATGCTTTGATCACCTCATCAAAGCATATATTCCAACTCCAAGATGCTTGCACCAGTCCATAGATGGATCGCTGGAGCTTGCACACTTTGTTAGCACCTTTAGGATCGACAAAACCTTCTGGTTACATCATATACAACTCCTCTTTAAGATATCCATTCAGGAATGCAGTTTTGACATCCATTTGCCAGATTTCATAATCATAAAATACAACAATTGCTATCATGATTCAGACAGACTTGAACATCTCTACGGGTGAGAAAGTCTCATTGTAGTCAACTCCTTGAACTTGTCGAAAACCTTTCGCAACAAGTCGAGCTTTGTAGACAGTAACATTACCGTCAGCGTCGGTCTTCCTCTTGAAGATCCATTTATTTTCGATGGCTTGCTGATCATCGGGAAAGTCAACCAAAGTCCACACTTTGTTCTCACACATGGATCCCATCTCAGATTTCATGGTCTCAAGCCATTTTGCAGAATCTGGGCTCATCATTGCTTCCTCATAGTTCGTAGGTTCATCATGGTCTAGTAACATGACTTCCAGAACTGGGTTGCCGTACCACTCTGGTGCGGAACGTACTCTGGTTGACCTACGAGGTTCAGTAGTAACTTGATCCGATGTTTCATGATCATCATCATATGTTTCCTCTCTCATTGGTGTAGGAATCACTAGAACTAGTTTCTGTGATGTACTACTTTCCAATTCGGGAGAAGGTACAATTACCTCATCAAGTTCTACTTTCCTCCCACTCAGTTCTTTCGAGAGAAACTCCTTCTCTAGAAAGGATCAATTCTTAGCAACGAATATCTTGCCTTCGGATCTGTGATAGAAGGTGTACCCAATAGTCTTCTTTGGGTATCCTATGAAGACACATTTCTCCGACTTAGGTTCGGGCTTATCAGGCTGAAGCTTTTTCACATAAGCATCGCTGCCCCAAACTTTAAGAAACGACAACTTTGGTTTCTTGCCAAACCACACTTCATAAGGCGTCGCCTCAATGGATTTAGATGGTGCCCTATTTAACGTGAATGCAGTTGTCTCTAAAGCATAACCCCAAACCGATAGTGGTAAAGCGGTAAGAGACATCATAGATCGCACCTTATCTAATAAAGTACGGTTACGACGTTCACACACACCATTACGCTGTGGTGTTCCGGGTGGCATGAGTTGTGAAACTATTCCACATTGTTTCAAATGAAGACCAAACTCGTAACTCAAATATTCGCCTCCACGATTGGATCGTAGAAACTTTATTTTCCTGTTATGATGATTCTCTACTTCACTCTGAAATTCTTTGAACTTTTCAAATGTTTCAGACTTGTGTTTCATCAAGTAGATATACCCATATCTGCTCAAATCATCAGTGAAGGTCAGAAAATAATGATACCCACCGCGAGCCTCCACACTCATCGGTCCACATACATCAGTATGTATGATTTCTAGCAAATCAGTTGCTCGCTCCATTGTTCCGGAGAACGGAGTTTTAGTCATCTTGCCCATGAGGCATGGTTCGCAAGCACCAAGTGATTCATAATCAAGTGATTCCAAAAGTCCATCACTATGGAGTTTCTTTATGCGTTTTACACCAATATGACCTCAACGGCAGCGCCACAAATAAGTTGCACTATCATTATCAACCTTGCATCTTTTGGCTTCATTATTTTGAATATGTGTATCACTACGATCGAGATCCAACAAGAATAGACCACTCTTCGAGGGTGCATGACCATAAAAGATATTACTCATATAAATAGAACAACCATTATTCTCAGATTTAAATGAATAATCGTCTCGCAATAAACAAGATCCAGATATAATGTTGATGCTTAACGCTGTGTAATGCCCAGGATGCGACTATATCTCCTACGTGTCGAGGCACGACTTAGACACATAAGCACATTCTGGAATGATCGCAAGCGTGGTATCTTTGCACAGCTCATGTAAAAGAACAGGGATGAAGGAGTAAAAAATGGTTGGCTTACACTCGCCACGTCACACAATTAATACAATAATATACATTCATCCAAATAACACAGGGTCCGACTATAGACGAAATCAAATGAGAAAAGATACCACAACCACAAGTCCTGATCGCCCCTAGTAGGAACCACTACTGATCGTCGGGATATGTCACATACATACGACCATGTTCTTCATCGAACTCCCAGTGAAGTTCTTTTCCATCTCATGCGTCGTTCTCGGATGTACCTGCATCTGGTGTGTGTTGAATTTGTGAGCCACAAGGACTCAGCAATCCCATTCCCGGGTATCAAAACTAACAAAACCTTTAGTTGTGGAGAGGTAATAAAGTGGCTGCAGCAAGCACTAAACAACTAGATTACGAAGTCAAAGCGAGATGAGAAAAGTGCCAACGGTTGCTAAAGATGATCAATAAGTGATCCTAGCTACTCACGTTCATACATAACCCCACTGTGCTCATTTCCCGAAGCCCTTCAGAAAGAGACCGTCACGGTTACTCACACAGGTAGTGTATTCTTAAGGATATGGTCCCAAGTTATCTACAACTGGATATTGACAAATTTGCATCTGCCACATAACCGCGGGCACGGCTTTCGAAAGTTCAAAACCCTGCAGGGGTATCCCAACTTAGCCCATCACAAGCTCACGATTTGCGGAGTCGCAACTCCATGTTGGGAAGACCCGAGTATTCTCGGAATCCCGTGCTCAAGATATTTCGAGAAAGGTAAAACTAATCCAGCAGGACCCCTCGGCGTGCCGACACCCTGATAGTAGCCGCGCATATCTCGTCTCAAGCCACGACCAGATGGGTCATCCTACATGTATATACTTGCCCTCGGGTTTCCCCAAGGTGGCCCCGCAGTTTGCCATAGTTTGGACCAACACTCATGAGGAGCACTGGCTCGGGTTGTTGATTAAGAACTCGGGTTAATTACTCCCTGTGCAAGTTTTAGTTGTTAGGCAAATGTAGTACCAAAGTTGGGTCTTGCTGGAAAAGCTTTAAGCGGTGTGAATTATCAAGGGGGGCCCATAAACCCCAACCGTGTTAGGAACGCAAAATCAAGGAACATAACACCGGTTTATCGGGTCCTAAGGTGGCATGAGTGGAACGAAACACCAAGCAGAAGGCCAAGCCTTCCACCCATTACCAATATATATGTGCATTATTAAATAAGATATATATTGTGTTATCCCAATAAGAAGTCCAAACATGGAGCAATCTTCCAACTTCACCTGCAACTAACAACGCTATAAGAGGGGCTGAGCAAAAGCGTACTTAGCCAATCAACGGTTTGCTAGGAAGGCGGTTAGAGTGTTTCATGGCAACATAGGAGGCTGGCAAGACAAGAATAGGCATCGAGGCATAACTACAGAGCGAGACAACTAGCAAAGCAAAGATAGATGTGATATTGGGGAACGATCATCTTGCCTGGGATCCCGCAAGGAAGAATAACGAATCCAACATGAAGTAGTCGAACAAAACCTCACAACTCCGGAACAAAACCGAAGCTAACGAGAGAAGCACCGGAAAGAAGCAAACAATATGGTAAATACACATATCATAACCATGGCATGATGCACAAACAAGTATGATGCATGTCCGGTTTAAATATGCATGGCAGGAAAAGTGCACAAACAACACTACAATTTAAGTGGAGCTCAATATACAACGAGTTGCATATGGACGAAACACCACATTAGATTATTTAGTTTGATCTTGTTATGAACCCAACAAGTTTAATTGTTTTTAGCCTGGCAAGAGGTGAAGCATGAGCAAACTACACTACCTAGGCATTTTAAACGGGGCCGGAAACAACAACAACAATTCTGGAAAAACCCCGCATGTCATATAGCAAGTTTAATGCAAACAACAATGTTAAACATTTTAGTGTTGTTATCATGATGCATATTACAAAAACAAGTTTATGCAATTTTTATTAAAAGTTAACATGAACATGTTAGGAAGCATTTGTCACCGTGGTGGAAAGAGAAGGTGCCACGGCGACGAATCCGAAAATGATGCCACAACAACATATCGGTTCCGGTAACTCATTGAGAGACCGGTGCAAAAGATGAAGGGCGGCGTGAGCATGTCATGCATAGAGATGGGTGGCGTAATCCCGGTAACCTGGTTCCCACGTGACGACGGCAAAAGAGGGGCACAACGAACACGGTGCAAACAAGGGATGCATCTCATACACACATGCAACATTCGTCCACGGGCATCGTCTCGGCGGTATACCTTCGAAGCGTGCATTTTCGGGGCGGAACGAGTTTGTCAAGGGAAGTAGTGGA
Source organism: Secale cereale (assembly GCA_902687465.1). Classification (NCBI taxonomy): domain Eukaryota; kingdom Viridiplantae; phylum Streptophyta; class Magnoliopsida; order Poales; family Poaceae; genus Secale; species Secale cereale. Next base: position 220,231,316 of record LR738710.1, on the reverse strand, counting down.
TGTAGTCGTTCATGTGGCGGCGGTAGTGGAAGTAGTTGTTCTGTTTCATAGATGTTCGGGGTCATCGATAGCGGAACTTGACGTTCACGGTGCCCTCGAGGGTCGACGGTAGTGGTACAGACGTTGATGTAGTGGTACTCGACGGCGACGGTAGTCGTTCACGGCAATCATAGACGAACTTGAAGGGTCCCGTGTGTAGTCGTACTCGGCAAATCCGCGTAGTTGTACATGTCTTTGTGTTGTAGTCAAACTTGACGAAAAATCCACGGCGAAACCAAAACGTTCAGTCTTGGCGTACAGTAGCAGCAACAACAGTCTTGGCGTACAGTGGCAGCAGCAACAGAGCGATGCGAGGGAGATGGTGACGCGAAGGAGAAGTTGAGGCCGGCCATGGTCACCGGCGCGTGAGGACGGGGAGGTTGCATACCAGCGGCGGGGTCGAAGTGGCGCGGACGAGAAGAGGGGTAGGCCGGCCAAGGCGCCATGGAGGCGAGGCGCTCGGCGGTGGGGCTGCTCTGTCGCCGGTCATGGCGGCTCGGGAGGTCGCTAGGGCGGACGACGGGGAGGTGCAAGCGAGGCGGAGGGAGTTGGCGGCTCTGGCAGGCCGGCGCTCCAGCCGGCGAGGTGGGGGCCGTGCTCGGGTAGGAGGTTGTGCGTTGCGGCGCAGAGGCATGGGCGGTGGCCGTTGATGACCCAAAAGTGTAGGGGATCTATCGTAGTCCTTTCGATAAGTAAGAGTGTTGAACCCAATGAGGAGCAGAAGGAAATGATAGGCAGTTTTCACTAAGGTGTTTTCTGCAAGCACTGAAATTATAAGTAACAGATAGTTTTGTGATAAGATAATTGGTAGCAACTGACAAATGGTAAAAGTAAATAAGGTGCAACAAGGTGGCCCAATCCTTTTTGTAGCAAAGGACAAGCCTGGACAAACTCTTATGCAAGGTAAAGCGCTCCTGAGGACATATGGGAATTATCGTCAAGCTAGTTTTCATCACGATCATCTGATTCGCGTTCGGTACATTGATAATTTGGTATGTGGGTGGACCGGTGCTTGGGTGCTACCCTTACTTGAACAAGCCTCCCACTTATGATTAACTCCTAATGCAAGCATCCGCAACTACAAAAGAAGTATTAAGGTAAACCTAACCATAGCCTGAAACATATGGATCCAAATCAGCCCCTTACGAAGCAACACATAAACTAGGGTTTAAGCTTATGTCACTCTAGCAACCCATCATCTACTTATTACTTCCCAATGCCTTCCTCTAGGCCCAAATAATGGTGAAGTGTCATGTAGTCAACGTTCATATGACACCACTAGAGGAGAGACAACATACATCTCATCCAAATATCGAACGAAGACCAAACTCACATGACTACTAATAGCAAGACTTCTCCCATGTCCCCGGGAACAAAAGTAACTAATCACAAGACATAATATTGTTCATGACCAGAGGCGTATTAATATGCATAATTGATCTGAACATATGATCTGCCACCAAATAAACCAACTAGCATCAACTACAAGGAGTAATCAACACTACTAGCAACCCACAGGTACCAATCTGAGGTTTGGATACAAAGATTGGATACAAGAGATGAACTAGGGTTTGGGTGGAGATGGTGCTGGTGAAGATGTTGATGAAGATAGCCCTCCCCAAGATGGGAGAGTTGTTGGTGATGACGGCGGTGACGATTTCCCCCTCCTGGAGGGAAGTATCCCCGGCAGAGCAGCTCTGCCGGAGCCCTAGATTGGTTTCCGCCTTGGTTTCGCCTCGAGACGGCGGCGTCTGGTCCCGAAAGCCTCCCTCTGATTTTTTCCAGGTCAAAATGCTTCATATAGGAGAAGATGGGCACCAGGGGCCCACCGGCTAGCCCTCGAGGCAGGGGGCGCTCCCTGGGAAGGGGGGGCGCGTCCCTCACCCTCGAGGCCAGCCAGTGGCCTCTCTCGTGGGTTTCTTTCGCCAGATGTTTTTTATATTGTCTAAAACAATGTTTTGTGGAGTTTCAAGGCTTTTGGAGTTGTGCAGAATAGGTTTCCAGAGTTTGCTCCTTTTCCAGCTCAGAATTCCAGCTGCCGGCATTCTCCCTCTTCATGTAAACCTTACAAAATAAGAGAGAAAAGGCATAAGTATTGTGAGAAAACATGTATGAACAGCCCATAATGCAATAAATATCAACTTATAAGAATGATGCAAAATGGACGTATCAACTCCCCCAAGCTTAGACCTCGCTTGTCCTTAAGCGAAAGCCGATATCGAAAAATATGTCCACAAGTTTAGAGATAGAGGTGTCGATAAAAACAAAATACGGACATGAGGGCATCATGATCATTCTCATAACAACAACTTATATAAATATAGTCATATGATCATTATGCTAAAGTAAAAATTCATCCACAATATCAAGTATGAATCATAAACTTCATTGGAAACTAACAAACTTTGGTCTCGGTCATTGAAGCAATTGCAATTTATCGTAACATCGGAAAGAGTCAATATAAGAGCTTTTCAGCAAGCCTACATACTCAACTATCATATAGTTTTTCACAATTGCTCACACTCACGCAATACTTATGTTTATGTAGTTTTAATCGGACATAGAGAAAGATAGGGGCTTATATTGTTGCCTCCCAACCTTTTACCTCAAGGGTAACATCAACAGTAATAGATCATGAAAACTTGCATCCAAGTGGGTATATATGTCAGAATCTTTCCAACCCAATGTACTTGCCAAAGGATAAAATGTAAAAAGGAAAGGTGGATTTCACCTTGACACTTATAAGACAAGAATAAAAGATAGGCCCTTCGCAGAGGGAAGCAGAGGTTGTCATGTGTTTTTATGGTTGGATGCACAAAGTCTTAGCATAGAGGAACTTCGCTTTATATTGCCACTTGTGATAAGGACCTTTATTATGCAGTCCGTCGCTTTTATTACTTCCATATCACAAGCTCGTATAAAGCTAATTTATCCCACACTAATAAATCATACATATTTTACCGGATTTGCAACATGACAACTTACTTGGAAAAAGCTTTCTCAATCCATAGGTAGGTATGGTGGACTCTCATGGCAAGACTGGGTTTAAGGATATATGGATGCACAAGTAGTATCTCTACTTAGTGCGAGGAATTTTGGCTAGCATGAGGGAGAAAGTCAAGCTCAACATGTTGGAAGATCCATGACAATATACTTTATTTCGGATATAAGAAGACATAACCCATTATGTTGTCTTCCTTGTCCAACATCAACTCTTTAGCATGTCATACTTTAATGAGTGCTCACAATCATAAAAGATGTCCAAGATAGTATATTTGTATGTGAAGCCTCTCTTCCTTTATTACTTCCTATTAATTGCAACGATGACCAAAACTAAGTTTGTCACCTCCCAACAACTTTTATTTATCATACTCTTGTATGTCAGGTCATTACTTCCCATAAGATCGATATGATCTCTTTGATACTCCTTTTCTTTTCTTTCTTTTTATCATGACCCAAGTGAGGAAATCAAGCCCTTGACTCAACACTAATCTTTATTATATAGCTCACGGACTCGATTACAAAGGATAAAGCTCACAAAGCAAAAGCTCACAACTAGATCATGCTAACTTTATTCTAATAGATCAAGATACTACCAAAAGGATCGAACTAAGTAAAATGGTAAGGATAGGAGTGATGGTGATACGATATCGGGGTCACTCCCCCAAGCTTGGCAGTTACCAAGGGGAGTGCCCATACCCATAAGATTATGTCTCCTTCTTCGGGGTTGGTGATGATGGAGTTGTTGATGATGTAGGCTTGTTGTTCGTCTTCCAAGGCATGGACTCACCATCGTAGAAGGATGATCGAGTCTCCAGGATACTCAAATTTGCAGCCAAACTCATGTTCTAGAATCTATATTCATACTCACAGTTTTGGTTCTGCAGGTCATATATCTGGTCTTGGAGGTGATTGGTCTTCTCTTGAAGATTAGAGATGGCTTCCCCGAAGATCCTCGAGTCCATCTTGAGGTTGTTGGCAAGCTCCGAGATCATCATGTGGTTGGCGTCGAGTCCTCGTTCCACCATACCTTGGCTCTTGAAAACTTGTTCCTCCATTGCTTCGAGTCTTGTCTCCATGCTTCCGGTCCTTCTCGGCCACTCAACATCACGGATGTGCAGCACCCCCTCATGCAACTCCATGGCTTTGGGATGGTGTAGCACCTCTGCAAGGTACGGGTTGATGACCTTCTAGAAGAACTTGTCCTTGGGGGTGTTGGAGCATGCCATGATGATCTAGATCAGTCAAAAACAACAGCTCGAAACGAAAACAGAGGATTTCTGCATGATAATGAGGTCAAAACCTTCGGGAGTACATATAATGAATTTTTCCCGAACGAAAGGAGTAACCCACAAGAAAACGGAGTCCATGGGACACACGGGGTGCCCTCGAGGCAGGGGGGCGCGCCCCCTACCCTCGAGGAGACCCCGTGTCTCCTCCGGACTGCGGTTTATTTTTCTATTTTTCTAAATATTCCAAAACGGAGAAAAATTGCCTTTAGAACTGTTTTGGAGTCGGTTTACTTACAGTATCACATACCTCTTCCTTTTCGGAGGCTGAATCATTCTGGAAAGTGTCCCTTATGTATTCCTCCGGGGTTATGGTTTCAATAATATTAGTTTCAACATTTATAGGATTACCTGAGATATAATGTTTGATCCTTTGACCATTCACCACCTTCGGATTTGTGCCTTCGAAGTTGTTGATTTTTATGGCACCGGAACGATAGACCTCCTCGATAACGTAAGGTCCCTCCCACTTGGATAGAAGTTTTCCTGCAAAAAATCTTAAACGAGAGTTGAATAGCAAAACATAATCACCTACGTTAAACTCACGCTTTTGTATCCTTTTTTCATGCCATCTTTTAACATTTCTTTAAATAACTTGGCATTCTCGTAGGCCTAGGTTCTCCATTCATCGAGACAGCTAATATCAAATAGTCTCTTTTCACTGGCAAGTTTGAAATCATAATTGAGCTCTTTGATAGCCCAATATGCCTTATGTTCTAGCTCAAGAGGTAAGTGACAAGCTTTTCCATATACCATCTTATATGGAGACATACCCATAGGATTTTTGTATGTAGTTCTATAGGCCCATAATGCATCATCTAGTTTCTTGCACCAATTCTTTCTAGACCTATTAACTGTCTTTTGCGAGATTAATTTCAACTCCCTATTACTTAATTCTACTTGACCACTAGTCTGTGGGTGATAAGGTGATGCAATTCTATGGTTGACATCATACTTTGCAAGCATCTTACGGAAAGCACCATGAATAAAGTGTGAACCACCATCAGTCATTAGATATCTAGGGACTCCAAACCTCGGAAATATAACTTCTTTAAGCATCTTAATAGAGGTGTTATGATCAGCACTACTAGTTGGAATAGCTTCTACCCACTTAGTAACGTAATCAACAGCAATTAGGATATCTGTGTACCCATTAGAGGCAGGAAAAGGTCCCATATAATCAAAGCCCCAAACATCAAATGGTTCAGTAACAAGTGAATAATTCATAGGCATTTCTTGACGTCTACTAATATTACCGATTCTTTGACATTCATCACATGATAAGACAAACTTACGGGCATCCTTGAAGAGAGTAGGCCAATAAAAACCGGATTGCAATACCTTGTATGCAGATCTGTCTCCCGCATGCTGTCCTCCATAGGCTTCGGAGTGGCACTTGCGTAGGATCGTATCCTGTTCATGCTCAGGTACACAACGTCTAATAATACCATCTACTCCTTCTTTATAAAGATGTGGGTCATCCCAGAAGTAATGTTTCAAATCATAGAAGAACTTTTTCTTTTGCTGGTATGTGAAGCTAGGTGGTATAAACTTAACAACAATATAATTAGCATAATCAGCATACCATGGAGCAGTATGAGAAGTATTTATGACAGCTAGTAGTTCATCAGGAAAGCTATCATCAATAGCTTGTGGGTCATCAAGTATATTCTCTAACCTAGACAAGTTATCTGCTACGGGGTTCTCAGCTCCCTTTCTATCAATAATATGCAAGTCAAATTCTTGCAGCAAGAGGACCCATCTAATAAGTCTAGGTTTAGCATCTTTCTTCTCCATACGGTATTTGATAGCAGCATGATCAGTGTGAATAGTTACTTTAGAATCAACGATATAGGGTCTAAACTTATCACAAGAAAATACAAGTGCTAAAAATTCTTTCTCAGTGGTAGCATAATTTCTCTGGGCACTATCTAGAGTTTTACTAGCATACTGGATAACATTCAATTTCTTATCAACTCTTTGCCCTAGAACAGCTCCTACAGCATAATCACTAGCATCGCACATAATCTCAAAGGGTAAATTCCAGTCAGGAGGCTGGACAATAGGTGCAGAGATCAATGCTTTCTTAAGTATTTCAAATGCTTCTAGACAATCATCATCAAAGACAAAAGGAGTATCTTTCTGTAAAAGATTAGTCAGAGGCCTGGAGATTTTGGAGAGGTCCTTAATGAACCTCCTGTAAAACCCGGCATGACCAAGGAAACTTCGTATACCTTTGATATCCTTAGGGCATGACATCTTTTCAATAGCATCAACTTTAGCTTTGTCAACTTCAATACCTCTTTCAAAAAATTTATGTCCCAAGACAATGCCTTCATTAACCATAAAGTGGCACTTCTCCCAATTCAAGACAAGGTTAGTGTCTTCACATCTCTGCAAAAATCGATCAAGGTTGCTTAAGCAATCATCAAAAGAAGTTCCGTAAACGGAGAAATCATCCATGAATACCTCAACAATCTTTTCACAAAAGTCAGAGAATATAGCCATCATACATCTTTGAAAGGTAACAGGTGCATTACATAAACAAAAAGGCATACGTCTATAAGCAAAGGTACCGAAAGGACAAGTAAAGGTGGTCTTTTCTTGATCCCCCTTTGACAAAGGTATTTGAGAGAAACCAGAATAACCATCTAGAAAGCAGAAATGAGTATGCTTGGATAACCTTTCTAGCATTTGATCAATAAATGGTAAGGGGTAATGATCTTTCTTAGTAGCTTTATTTAACTTACGGAAATCAATTACCATCCTATAACCTGTAACTATTCTTTGCGGGATCAATTCATCCTTATCATTAGGTACAACAGTCATACCTCCTTTCTTAGGAACACAATGGACATGACTTACCCACTGGCTATCAGCAATGGGATAGATAATACCTGCTTCTAGAACCTTTAGTATTTCCTTCCTTACCACTTCTTTCATCTTAGGATTTAATCGTCGCTGATGATCGATAACTGGTTTAGCATTTTCTTCCAATTTTATCTTGTGTTGACATATAGTGGGACTTATGCCCTTAAGATCATCCAGAGTATATCCAATAGCAGCTCGGTGCATCTTCAGAGTTTTCAATAACCTTTCTTCTTCCTGCTCTGAAATTTAGCACTAATAATAACAGGATATATCTTCTTTTCATCAAGATAAACATACTTAAGATTATCAGGCAAAGGTTTAAGTTCAAACACGGGATCACCCTTGGGTGGAGGAGGATCCCCTAGGATTTCAACAGGCAAGTTGTTTTTCAATACGGGTCCCTGTGTAAGGAATATTTCATCTATCTCCCTTCCCTCATTCATATGCATATCATTTTCATGGTCTAGCAAGTATTGTTCTAAAGGGTCATTAGGTGGCACGTCAATAGAAGCAAGACCAATAATTTCATCTTTACTAGGTGATGCCTTTTCAAGGGGTTGTCTACGGAATTTAGCAAAGTTAAAATCATGAGACATATCCCCTAATCCAACAGTGACAATGTCTTTCATGCAGTCTATCTTGGCATTAACGGTATTCAAGAAGGGTCTACCAAATATAATGGGACAGAAAGCATCTTGTGGGGAACTAAGAACAAGAAAATCAGCAGGGTAATTAACCTTCCCACACAAGACTTCAATATCTCTATCAATCCCAACTGGTGAAATGGTATCTCTATTAGCAAGCTTAATAGTAACATCAATCCCTTCTAACTCAACAGGTGCAATATCATGCATAATATCGTTATACAAATCAAGAGGGATAATACTCGCACTAGCACCTACGTCACATAAACCATGATAGCAATGATCTCCTATCTTAACAGAGATGACAGGCAAGCCTACAACAGGTTTATGTCTATTCCTAGCATTGGGTTTGGCTATTCTAGCAGACTCCTCTTGGAGATAAATAACATGTCCATCTAAATCTTCTACCAAGAGATATTTAACCATAGCAACACTAGGTTCAACTTTAATTTGCTAAGAGGGTGTAGGTGTTCTAGTATTACTCTTACGAACTACAGTTGAAGCTTGAGCATGATCCTTTATCCTAATAGGGAAAGGTGGTTTCTCGATATAAGCGGTAGCAATGACAGGATCAACATTATAAGTGATAGTCTTTTCTTCAACTTTAATAGGTTCAACTACTTTTACTTCAATAGGGGGATGGTATTTAAACCACTTCTCCTTAGGGAGGTCAACATGAGTAGCAAAAGATTCACAGAAAGAAGCTACTATCTCAGAGTCAAGTCCATATTTAGTGGTAAACTCACGGAAAACACCGGTATCCTTAAAAGCTTTAACACAATCAAACTTAGGGGTCATACCTGACTCCTTACCTTCGTCGAGATCCCAATCTTCGGAGTTGCATTTAATTCTTTCCAATAAATCCCATTTGAATTCAACAGTCTTCATCATAAAAGAGCCAGAACAAGAATTATCGAGCATGGTGCGATTATTGAGAGAAAGCCGAGCATAAAAATTTTGGATGATCATTTTTCTTGAAAGCTCATGATTGGGGCATGAATATAACATTGACTTAAGCCCCCCCCCCAATCTTGAGCGATGCTTTCTCCTTCGCGAGGCCATAAATTATAAATATAATTATGATCACGATGAACCTGGTGCATAGGGTAGAACTTCTAATGAAATTCCAACTTCAGACGATTATAGTTCCAAGATCCCATATCATCGCATAGCCTAAACCATGTCAATGCATCTCCCTTCAAAGATAAATGGAAGACCTTCTTCTTGATAACATCCTCGGGCATACCTGCAAGCTTAAACAATCCACAAACTTCATCCACATAGATCAGGTGTAGATCGGGGTGAAGTGTTTCGTCTCCTGTATAGGGATATTCAAGCAGTTTCTGTATCATACCCGAAGGAATCTCAAAGCAAACATTTTCATTAGGTGCAGTAGGTTGAGGAGCAACTCTTTGCTCTTCTGTTCAGGGTGAAGATACCCCGAACAAGCCCCTCAAAAGATTTTCAGCCATAGTAACAAGTGACAAAAATTTCAGCACACTATATAAATTTTTCCTTACCAAAGGCGCTTCAGTCCCCGGCAACAGCGCCAGAAAAGAGTCTTGATGACCCACAAGTGTAGGGGATCTATCATAGTCCTTTTGATAAGTAAGAGTGTCGAACCCAACGAGTAGCAGAAGGAAATGATAGGCAGTTTTCAGTAAGGTGTTTTCTGCAAGCACTGAAATAGGTAACCGATAGTTTTGTGATAAGATAATTGGTAGCAAGTGACAAACGGTAAAAGTAAATAAGGTGCAGCAAGGTGGCCCAATCCTTTTTGTAGCAAAGGACAAGCCTGAACAAACTCTTATGCAAGGTAAAGCGCTCCCGAGGACATATGGGAATTATCGTCAAGCTAGTTTTCATCACGATCATCTGATTCGCGTTCAGTACTTTGATAATTTGGTATGTGGGTGGTCCGGTGCTTGGGTGCTGCCCTTACTTGGATAAGCCTCCCACTTATTATTAACTCTTAATGCAAGCATCCGCAACTACAAAAGAAGTATTAAGGTAAACCTAACCATAGCCTGAAACATATGGATCCAAATCAGCCCCTTACGAAGCAACGCATAAACTAGGGTTTAAGCTTCTGTCACTCTAGCAACCCATCATTTACTTATTACTTTCCAATGCCTTCCTCTAGGCCCAAATAATGGTGAAGTGTCATGTAGTCGACGTTCACATGACACCACTAGAGGAGAGACAACATATATCTCATCAAAATATGGAACGAAGACCAAACTCACATGACTACTAATAGCAAGACTTCTCCCATGTTCTCAGGAACAAATGTAACTACTCACAAGACATAATATTGTTCATGATCAGAGGGGTATTAATATGCATAATGGATCTGAATATATGATCTTCCACCAAATAAACCAACTAGCATCAACTACAAGGAGTAATCAATACTACTAGCAACCCACAGGTACCAATCTAAGGTTTGGATACAAAGATTGGATACAAGAGATGAACTAGGGTTTGGGAGGAGATGGTGCTGGTGAAGATGTTGATGAAGATAGCCCTCCCCAAGATGGGAGAGTTGTTGGTGATGACGGCGATGATGATTTCCCCCTCCCGGAGGGAAGTATCCCCGACAGAATAGCTCTGCCGGAGCCCTAAATTGGTTTCCGCCTCGAGACGGCGGCGTCTGGTCCCAAAAGCCTCCCTCTGATTTTTTCCAGGTCAAAACGCTTCATATAGGAGAAGATGGGCACCAGGGGCCCACCGGCCGGCCCTCGAGGCAGGGGGCGCACCCTGGGAAGGGGGGCGCGCCCCCCACCCTCAAGGCCAGCCAGTGGCCCCTCTCGTGGGTTTCTTTCGCCAGATATTTTTTATATTTTCTGAAACAATGTTCTGTGGAGTTTTAGGGCTTTTGGAGTTGTGCAGAATAGGTTTCCAGAGTTTGCTCCTTTTCCAGCCCAGAATTCCAGCTGTCGGCATTCTCCTTCTTCATGTAAACCTTGCAAAATAAGAGAGAAAAGGCATACGTATTGTGAAAAAACATGTATGAACAGCCCATAATGCAATAAATATCAACTTATAAGCATGGTGCAAAATGGACGTATCAGCCGTCGCTAGCGGCGGGGAGGCAGCGGCGGCTATGCTTGGCGGGGCCTGGGCGTCGTCGAGGAGACGCGGGAGGCGGCGAGGTCCAGCGGGGCGACGGGGATGGGATTTGGCCGGGCGGATCTCGGAGAGGCCACGGCGAGGTGGCTAGAGGCGCGGGCGAGGGAGAGGTCGAGAGGGAGATCGAGGGGTGAGGGAGAGATCGATGGGAGTGGGAAGTGGCGGCGCTGTGGGACGAGCGAGGGAGAGAGGGTCGGGGGCCTCGTGGCTAGGGTTGTAGGGTTGTGGCGAGCTGGGCCTTGGGCCTTAGATGGGTCAGGCCTAAGAGGCCAATTGGGCTGGGCTCTCTCTTTTCCACTTCTATTGTTTTCCCTAAAATAGAAAAACAACAAAGAAGAAAAGATAAGAAAGGAGGTGCTAGGGATAGAATTTGGGCATACAACTAGTTTCCCCGGACTCATAAAAATGAGCTTGAACCAGGGAAATTAGCTGTGGGCACACGGAGGAAGTTGAATTCAAACTCATTTGAATAAATCCAAATGGGTTACACATGGAAGTGGGTGTTTGGGAGGTACAAAAATGTTGAGGTTTTTGGAGGAGCCTCGACAAAAGAGATAAGAATTGTTGGCAAGGTTTGGGAGTAGAAACTTGACGTAGAAAAGAATATGGGGAATTTTGCAAGTGTGTTTTTGTGATTCCAACGCAATGGAATATTTTTATAATAGCTCCATAAATATTAGGAGGATATGTTATAAAGAGAAGTCATCCTTCCCTCGATTTAAATAGATCAAACGATCTATGCAATTTATTTAGTTGAGATGAAAAGATTAATGACATGATGGCATGATGACATGATGCAATGCAAAAAATAAATAGAACAACCAAAAAGAAATACACGGCGAAACCCGGAACATATGGAAGTCTTCTCGAGCATCGGTCTTGGGGCGTCACACGCTGACACCAAATAACAATTATTCAGGTCTAAAACTAATACCGAAGGTAGATGTAGAGGTAGTGTGCCGACGGTGATCACATCGACTTTGGAACCATTTCCCACGCGCATCATCACCTCGTCCTTAGCTAATCTTCGTTTAATCCGTAGCCCCTGTTTCGAGTTACAAATATTAGCAACCGAACCAGTATCAAATACCCAGGTGCTACTACGAGCATTAGTAAGGTACACATAAATAACATGTGTATCACATATACCTTTGTTCACTTTGCCATCCTTCTTATCCGCCAAATACTTGGGGCAGTTCCGCTTCCAGTGTCCAGCCCCTTTGCAGTAGAAGCACTCAGTTTCAGGCTTGGCTCCAGACTTGGGCTTCTTCGTGGGAGTAGCAACTGTCTTGCTATTCTTCTTGAAGTTCCCCTTCTTTCCCTTGCCCTTTTTCTTGAAACTAGTGGCCTTGTCAACCATCAATACTTGATGCTCCTTTTTGATTTCTACCTCCGCAGCTTTGAGCATAGCGTAGAGCTCGGGAATTGTATTCTGCATCCCTTGCATGTTATAGTTCATCACGAAGCCTTTATAGCTTGGTGGCAGTGATTGAAGAACTCTATCAATAACACTATCTTTGTCAACTTTGCCACCAAGTTGAGTCATATGATTGTAGTACCCAGATATTCTGAGCAAGTGTTCACTGATAGAACTGTTCTCCTCCATCTTGCAACTTTAGAACTTATTGGAAATCTCATATTTCTCAATCCGGGCATTTGCTTGAAATATTAACTTTAACTCCTGGAACATCTCATATGCTCCATGACATTAAAAACTTCATTGAAGTCTCGGTTCTAAGCCGTAAAGCATGACACACTGAACTATCGTGTTGTCATCAGACCATGTCTGCCAGACGTTCAAAGCATCTACATTAGCGGGAGGGGGCTTGGCACCTAGCGGTGCTTCAAGGACATAATTCTTCTGTGCAGCAATGAGGATAATCCTCAAGTTACGGACCCAGTCCGTGTAATTGCTACCATCATCTTTCAACTTAGCTTTCTCTAGGAATGCATTGAAATACAAGGGAACGGTATCACGGGCCATTGATCTACAACAACATAGATATGCAAAAACTATCAGGACTAAGTTCATGATAAATTAAAATTCAATTAATCATATTACTAAATAACTCTTACTTAGATAGACATCCCTCTAGTCATCTAAATGATCACGTGATCCAAATCAACTAAACCATGTCCGATCATCACGTGAGATGGAGTATTTTTCAACGGTGAACATCTTATGTTGATCATATCCACTATATGATTCACGCTCGACCTTTCGGTCTCCAGTGTTCCGAGGCCATGTCTGTACATGCTAGGCTCGTCAATTTTAACCCGAGTATTCTGCATGTGAAAAACTATCTTACACCCGCTGTATTTGAACGTAGAGCTTATCACACCCGATCATCACGTGGTGTCTCGGCACGACAAACATTCGCAATGGTGCATACTCAGGGAGAACACTTGTACCTTGAAATTTTGTAAGGGATCATCTTATAATGCTACCGTCGTTCTAAGCATGGTAAGAAGCATAATAAGATAAACATCACATGCAATCAAAATATGTGACATGATATGGCCATCATCATCTTGTGCTTTTTATCTCCATCTCCAAAGCATCGTCATGATCTCCATCGTCACCGGCTAGACACCATGATATTCATGGTAGCGTCCTGGTCGTCTCACCAACTATTGCTACTACTACTATCGCTAACTCATAGTGATAAAGTAAAGCAATTAGATGGCCTTCGCAATTAATACAATAAAGAGACAACCATAAGGCTCATGACGGTTTCCGATAACTTTACAGAACATGATCATCTCATACAATAACGTATAACTCATCACGTCTTGACCATATCACATCACAACATGCCCTGCAAAAACAAGCTAGACGTCCGCTACTTTGTTGTCGCAAGTTTTACGTGCCTGCTACGGGCTTACCAAGAACCGTTCTTACCTACGCATACAAAAACCACAACGATTTTTCGTCAAGTATGTGCTATTTTAACCTTCACAAGGACCGGGCGTAGCCACACTCGATTCAACTAAAGTGAGAGAGACAAACACCCGCTAGTCACCTTTAAGCAACGAGTGCTAGTAACGGTGAAACCAGTCCCGCGTAAGCGTACGCGTAATGTCGGTCCGGGCTGCTTCATCTCACAATACCGCCGAATCATAGTATGACATGCTGGTAAGCAGTATGACTATTATCGCCCACAACTCATTGTGTTCTACTCGTGCATATCATCTACGCATAGACCTGGCTCATGATGCCACTGTTGGGGAACACAATATTTCAAAAAATTCCTACGATCATGCAAGATCTATCTACTAGATGCATAGCAACGAGAGGGGAGAGTGTGCCTACGTACCCTCGTAGACCGAAAGCGGAAGCGTCTAGTGATGCAGTTGATGTAGTCGAACGTCTTCATGATCCAACCGATCCAGGCACCAAACGTACGACACCTCCGCATTCAGCACACGTTTAACTCGATGACGTCCCACGAGCTCTTGATCCAGTTGAGCTTCACAGGAGAGTTTCGTCAGCACGATGGTGTGGTGACGGAGTTGATGAAGCTACCGGCGCAGGGCTTCGCCTATGCACTACAACGATATGACCAAGGTGTGTTTCTGTGGAGGGGGGCACCGCACATGGCTAAAACAATGTTCCTTGTGTTTTCTTGCGTGCCCCGTGCCCCCGTATATAAAGGATCAAGGGGGAGGAGGCCGGCCGGCCTTAGGCGCACCAAGGAGAGGAGGAGTCATCATACTAGTAGGACTAGGACTCCCCTTTCCTAGTCCTACTAGGAAGGGGAAAGGGGGAAGGAAAGAGAGGGAGAGGGAGAGGGAAAGAGGGGCTGCGCCCCCCTCCCCTAGTCCTATTCGGACTCCCCATGGGAGGGGGCGCGCCACCTCCTGGGCTGCTGCCCTCTCTCTTCCCTAAAGCCCACTAAGGCCCAATACATCCCCGGGGGGTTCCGGTAACCCCTCCGGTACTTCGGTTTTATCCGATAACACCCGGAACACTTCCGGTGTCCGAATATAGTCGTCCAATATATTAATCTTTATGTCATGGATATTCCGAGACTCCTCGTCATGTTTGTGGTCTCATCCGAGACTTCGATCGTCATAGAACGTTAAGCGTGCGGACCCTACGGGTTCGAGAACTATGTAGACATGACCGAGACTCATCTCCGGTCAATAACCAATAGCGGAACCGGGATGCTCATATTGGCTCCTACATATTCTATGAAGATCTTTATCGGTCAAACCGCATAACAACATACATTGTTCCCTTTGTCATTGGTATGTTACTTGCCCGAGATTTGATCGTCGGTATCACTATACCTAGTTAATCTCGTTACCGGCAAGTCTCTTTACTCGTTCTGCAATACATTATCTCGTGACTAACTCATTAGTCATTTGCTTGCAAGGCTTATTATGATGTGTATTACCAAGTGGGCCCAGAGATACCTCTCCGACACTCGGAGTGACAAATCCTATTCTTGATCTATGCCAACACCATGAACACCTTCCGTGACACATGTAGATCATCTTTATAATCACCCAGTTACGTTGTGATGTTTGATAGCACATAGGGTGTTCCTCCCATATTCGGGAGTTGAATAATCTCATAGTCATAGGAACATGTATAAGTCATGAAGAAAGCAATAGCAATAAAACTAAATGATCAAGTGGCTAAGCTAACGGATGGGTCTTGTCCATCACATTATTCTCCTAATGATGTGATCCCGTTGATCAAATGACAACTCATGTCTATGGCTAGGAAACATAACCATCTTTGATCAATGAGCTAGTCTAGTAGAGGCATACTAGGGACACTCTGTTTTGTCTATGTATTCACACATGTACTAAGTTTCTGGTTAATACAATTCTAGCATGAATAAAAGACATTTATCATGATATAAGGAAATACAAATAACAACTCTATTATTGCCTCTAGGGCATATTTCCTTCAAGAAGTGTTCCGGAGAAGTTTCGGATAAAACCGGAGTGTCGGAGGTTTATCGGAACCCCCCGGGGAACTAATGGGCCACATGGGCCTTAGTGGAGAGAGAGAAGGGCGGCTAGGGCAGGCCGCCCCCCTCCCCCTTGAGTCCGAATTGGACTAGGAGGGGGCGACGCCCCCCTTTCCTTCTCCCTCTCCCTCTCCTCCCTTCCCCCTCTCCCTCTTCTTGGATTCCTACTAGGAATAGGATTCCTATTCCTAGTAGGAACCGTTCTCTTGGGGCGCACCATAGGGGCCGGCCGGCCTCCCCTTGCTCGTTTATATACGGGGGCAGGGGCACCCTAGAACACACAAGTTGATTTGCAAGCCGTGTGTGGTGCCCCCCTCCACAGTTACACACCTCGGTCATATCGTTGTAGTGCTTAGGCGAAGCCCTGCGTCGGTAACTTCATCATCACCGTCACCACACCGTCATGCTGACGAAAGTCCCCCGTGACCCTCAACTAGATCAAGAGTTCATGGGACGTCATCGAGCTGAACGTGTGCTGAACGCGGATGTGCCGTACGTTTGGTGCTTGGATCGGTTGGATCGTGAAGACGTTCGACTACATCAACCGCGTTACTAAACGCTTCTGCTTTCGGTCTACGAGAGTACATGGACACACTCTCCCCGCTCGTTGCTATGCTTCTCCTAGATAGATCTTGTGTGACCGTAGGATTTTTTTGAAATACTACGTTCCCCAACAGTGGTATCAGAGCCAGGTTTATGCGTAGATGATATGCACGAGTAGAACACAATGAGTTGTGGGCGATAATAGTCATACTGCTTACCAGCATGTCATACTATGATTCGGCGGTATTGTGAGATGAAGCAGCCCGGACCGACATTACGCGTACGCTTTCGCGGGACTGGTTTCACCGTTACTAGCACTCGTTGCTTAAAGGTGACTAGCGGGTGTTTGTCTCTCTCACTTTAGTTGAATCGAGTATGCCTACGCCCGGTCATTGTGAAGGTTAAAACAACACACTTGACGAAAAATCGATGTGGTTTTGTATGCGTTGGTAAGAACAGTTCTTGCTAAGCCCGTAGCAGCCACGTAAAACTTGCAACAACAAAGTAGAGGACGTCTAACTTGTTTTTGCAGGGCATGTTGTGATGTGATATGGTCAAGACGTGATTAGTTATACGTTATTGTATGAGATGATCATGTTTTGTAAATTATCGGCAATCGACAGGACCCTTATGGTTGTCTCTTTATTGTATAAATTGCGAAGGCCATGTAATTGCTTTACTTTATCATTATGAGTTAGCGATAGTAGTAGCAGCAATAGTTCGCGAGCCGACCACGACGCTATGATGAAATCATGGTGTCAAGCCGGTGACGATGGAGATCATGATGATGCTTTGGAGATGGAGATCAAAAGCACAAGATGATGATGACCATACCATGTCACATATTTTGATTGCATGTGATGTTTAGCTTATTATGCTTCTTATTTTGCTTAGTACGACGGTAGCATTACAAGATGATCCCTTACAAAATTTCAAGGTACAAGTGTTCTCCATGTGTATGCACCATTGTGAAAGATCGTCGTGCCTAGACACCACGTGATGATCGGGTGTGATAAGCTCTACGTTCAAATACAACGGGTGTAAGACAGATTTACACATGCAGAATACTCGGGTTAATCTTGATGAGCCTAGCATGTAAAGACATGGCCTCAGAACACTGGAGACCAAAAGGTCGAGCGTGAATCATATAGTAGATATGATCAACATAAGAAGTTCACCATTGAAAACTACTCCTTCTCACATGATGATCGGACATGGTTTGGTTGATTTGGATCACATGATCATTTAGATGACTAGAGGGATGTCTATCTAAGTGGGAGTTCTTTAGTACTATGATTAATTGAACTTTAATTTATCATGAACTTAGTCCTGATAGTTTTTGCATATCTATGTTGTTGTAGATCAATGGCCCGTGCTACCGTTCCCTTGAATTTTAATGAGTTCCTAGAGAAAGCTAAGTTGAAAGATGATGGTAGCAACTACATGGACTGGGTCCATAACTTGAGGATTATCCTCATTGCTGCACAAAAGAATTATGTCCTGGAAGCACCGCTTGGTGACAGGCCTGCTGCAGGAGCAACTCCGGACGTTATGAACATCTGTCAAGCTCGTTCTGATGACTACTCGATAGTTCAGTGTGCCATGCTTTACGGCTTAGAATCGGGAGTTCAAAGACGTTTTGAATGTCATGGATCTTATGAGATGTTCCAAGAGTTGAAGTTAATATTTCAAGCAAATGCCCGAATTAAGAGATATGAAGTCTCCAATAAGTTCTATAGCTGCAAGATGGAGGAGAACAGTTCTATCAGTGAACACTTACTCTGATGTCTGGGTACTACAATCATATGACTCAACTTGGTTGCAAAGTTGACGAAGATAGTGTTATTGATAGAGTTCTTGAATCACTTCCACCAAGCTATAAAGGCTTTGTGATGAACTATAATATGCAAGGGATGCAGAAGACAATTCCAGAGCTCTTCGCTATGCTCAAAGATGCGGAGGTAGAAATCAAAAAGGAGCATAAATGTTGATGGTAAACAAGACCACTAGTTTCAAGAAAAAGGGCAAGGTAAAGAAGGGGAACTTCAAGAAGAATAGCAAGCCAGTTGCTAATCCCGCGAAGAAACCCAAGTCTGGAGCCAAGCCTGAAACTGAGTGCTTCTACTGCAAAGGGACTCGACACTGGAAGCGGAACTGCCCCAAGTATTTGGTGGATAAGAAGGATGGCAAAGTGAACAAAGGTATTGATATACATGTTATTGATGTGTACCTTACTAATGCTCGCAGTAGCACCTGGGTATTTGATACTGGTTCGATTGCTAATATTTGGAACTCAAAACAGGGGCAACAGATTAAACGAAGATTAGCTAAGGACGAGGTGAAGATGCACGTGGGAAATGGTTCCAAAGTCGATGTGATCGCCGTCGGCACACTACCTCTACATCTACCTTCGGGATTAGTTTTAGACCTAAATAATTGTTATTTGGTGCCAGCGTTGAGCATGAACATTATATCTGGATCTTGTTTGTTGCGAGATGGTTATTCATTTAAATCAGAGAATAATGGTTGTTCTATTTATACGAGTAATATCTTTTATGGTCATGCACCCTTGAAAAGTGGTCTATTCTTGTTGGATCTCGATCGTAGTGATACACATATTCATAATATTGAAGAAAAAAGATGCAAAGTTTATATTGATAGTGCAACTTATTTTTGGCACTGTCGTTTAGGTCATATTGGTGTAAAGCGCATGAAGAAACTCCATGTTGATGGAATTTTGGAATCACTTGATCATGAATCAGTTGGTGCTTGCGAACCATGCCTCATGGGCAAGATGACTAAAACTCCGTTCTCCGGAACAATGGAGCGAGCAACTGATTTGTTGGAAATCATACATAGTGATGTATGCGGACCGGTGAGTGTTGAGGCTAGCGGCGGGTATCGTTATTTGCTGACCTTTACTAATGATTTGAGCAGATATGGGAATGTCTACTTGATGAAGCACAAGTCTGAAAGATTTGAAAAGTTTAATGAATTTCAGAGTGAAGTAGAGAATCATTGTAACAAGAAAATAAAGTTTCTATGATCTGATCGCGGAGGCGAATATTTGAGTTACGAGTTTGTTCTTCATTTGAAACAATGCAGACTAGTTTCACAGCTCACGCCACCTGGAACACCACATCATAATGGTGTGTCCGAACGTCGTAACCGTACTTTATTAGATATGGTGCGATCTATGATGTCTCTTACCGACTTACCACTATTGTTTTGGAGTTATGCTTTAGAGACAGGTGCATTCACATTAAATAGGGCACCATCTAAATCCGTTGAGACGACACCTTATGAACTGTGGTTTGGCAACCCAAGTTCTAGTTTCATAGGATACCCAAGTCGGAGAAATGGGTCTTCATAGGATACCCAAAGGAAACTGTGGGGTACACCTTCTATCACAGATCTGAAGGCAAGATATTCATTGCTAAGAATGGATCCTTTCTTGAGATGGAGTTTCTCTCAAAAGAAGTGAGTGGGAGGAAAATGGAACTTGATGAGGTAATTGTACCTTCTTCTGAATTGGAAAGTAGTACATCAGAAAAACTAGTTCCAATGATTCCTACACCAATCAGCGAGGAAGCAAATGATGATGATCATGAAACTTCAGGTCAAGTTAATGCTGAACCTCGTAGGTCAACCAGAGTACGTTCCGCGCCAGAGTGCTACGGTAACCCGGTTCTGGAAGTCATGTTACTAGACCATGATGAACCTACGAACTATGATGAAGCGATGATGAGCCCAGATTCTGCAAAATGTCTTGAGGCCATGAAATTTGAGATGGGATCCATGTATGAGAACAAAGTGTGGACTTTGGTTGACTTTCCCGATGATCGACAAGCCATTCAAAATAAATGGATCTTTAAGGGCAAGAGTGACGTTGATGGTAATATTACTATCTACAAAGCTCGACTTGTTGCAAAAGGTTTTCAACAAGTTCAAGGAGTTGACTACGATGAGACTTTCTCACCCATAGCAATGCTTAAGTCTGTCCGAATCATGTTAGCAATTGCAGCATTTTATGATTATGAAATCTATCAAATGGATGTCAAAACTGCATTCCTTAATGGATACCTCAAAGAGGAGTTGTATATGATGCAACCAGAAGGTTTTGTCGATCCTAAAGGTGCTAACAAAGTGTGCAAACTCCAGCGATCCATCTATGGACTGGTGCAAGCATCTCGGAGTTGGAATATACGCTTTGATGAGGTGATCAAAGCATATGGTTTTATACAGACTTTTGGAGAAGCATGTATTTACAAGAAAGTGAGTGGGAGCTCTGTACCATTTCTGATATTATATGTGGATGACATATTGTTGATTGGAAATGATATATAATTTCTGGATGGCATAAAAGGATAGTTGAATAAGAATTTTTTGATGAAAGACCTCGGTGAAGCTGCTTATATATTGGGCATCATGATCTATAGAGATAGATCAATACACTTAGCTGGACTTTCACAAAGCACATACCTTGATAAAGTTTTGAAGAAGTTCAAAATAGATTAGTCAAAGAAAGGGTTCTTGCATGTGTTACAAGGTGTGAAGTTGAGTAAGACTCAATGCCCGACCACTACAGAAGATAGAGAGAAAATGAAAGTCATTCCCTATGCCTCAGCCATAGGATCTATCATGTATGCAATGTTGTGTACCAGACGTGATGTGTGCCTTGCTATAAGTTTAGCAGGGAGGTACCAAAGTAATCCAGGAATGGATCACTGGGCAGCGGTCAAGAACATACTGAAGTACCTGAAAAGGACAAAGGATATGTTTCTCGTTTATGGAGGTGACTATGAGCTCGTCGTAAACGGTTACGTCGATTCAAGCTTTGACACTGATCCGGATGACTCTAAGTCACAAACAGGATATGTATTTTTATTGAACGGTGGAGCTGCCAGTTGGTGCAGTTCCAAGTAGAGCGTCGTGGCGGGATCTACGTGTGAAGAGGAGTACATAGCTGCTTCGGAAGCAGCAAATGAAGGAGTCTGGATGAAGGAGTTCATATCCGATCTAGGTGTAATACCTAGTGCATCGGATCTAATGAAAATCTTTTGTGACAACACTGGAGGAATAGCCTTGGCGAAGGAATCCAGGTTTCACAAGAGAACCAAGCACATCAAGAGACACTTCAATTCCATCCGCGATCAAGTCAAGGAGAGAGACATATAAATTTGCAAGATACATACGGATCTGAATGTCGCACACCCGTTGACTAAGCCTCTGCCATGAGCAAAACATAATGAACACCAAGACTCCATGGGTGTTAGAATCATTACTATGTAATCTAGATTATTGACTCTAGTGCAAGTGGGAGAATGAAGGAAATATGACCTAGAGGCAATAATAAAGTTGTTATTTATATTTCCTTATACATCATGATAAATGTCTTTTATTCATGCTAGAATTGTATTAACCGGAAACTTGATACATGTGTGAATACATAGACAAAACAGAGTGTCCCTAGTATGCCTCTACTAGACTAGCTCGTTAATCAAAGATGGTTATGTTTCCTGACCATAGACATGAGTTGTCATTTGATTAACGGTATCACATCATTAGGAGATTGATGTGATGGACAAGACCCATCCGTTAGCTTAGCAATATGATCGTTTAGTTTTTTTGCTATTGCTTTCTTCATGACTTATACATGTTGCTATGACTATGGGATTATGCAACTCCCGAATACCGGAGGAACACCTTGTCTGCTATCAAACGTCACAACGTAACTGGGTGATTATAAAGATGCTCTGTAGGTGTTTCCGAAGGTGTTTGTGGTGTTGGCATAGATCGAGAATAGGATTTGTCACGCCGAGTGTCGGAGAGGTATCTCTGGGCCCTCTCGGTAATTGATACGTCTCCAACGTATCTACTTTTCCAAACACTTTTGCCCTTGTTTTGGACTATAACTTGCATGCTTTGAGTGGAACTAACCCGGACTGACGCTGTTTTCAGCAGAATTGCCATGGTGTTGTTTTTGTGCAGAAATAAAAAGTTCTGAGAATGACATGAAAATCCACGGAGAATTATTTTGGAAAATATAAAAAATATCTGCGGAAAGAGCTACGTTAGGGGGCCCACACCTTATCCACGAGGGTGGGGGCGCCCCCTGGGCGCGCCCCCTGCCTCGTGGGCCCCCTGATGCTCCACCGACGTACCCCCAGACTCCATATATTCCCTTTCGAGGAGAAAAAAATCAAGGAAAAGAATTATCGCGTTTTAGAATACGGGGCCACCGCCAAGCCCTAATCTCTCTCGGGAGGGCTGATCTGGAGTCCGTTCGGGGCTCCGGAGAGTGGAGATCGTCGCCATCGTCATCATCAACCTTCCTCCATCACCAATTTCATGATGCTTTCCGCCGTGTGTGAGTAATTCCATCGTAGGCTTGCTGGACGGTGATGGATTTGATGAGATTTAGCATGTAACCGAGTTAATTTTGTTAGGGTATGATCCCTAGTATCCACTATGTTCTAAGATTGATGTTGCTATGACTTTGCTATGCTTAATGCTTGTCACTAGGGCCCGAGTGCCATGATTTGAGATCTGAACCTATTATGTTTTCATGAATATATGTGTGTTCTTGATCCTATGTTGCAAGACTATAGTCACCTACTATGTGTTATGATCCGGCAACCCCGAAGTGACAATAATCGGGACCACTCCCGGTGATGGCCATAGTTTGAGGAGTTCATGTATTCACTTTGTGTTAATGCTTTGGTCTGGTACTCTATTAAAAGGAGGCCTTAATATCCCTTAGTTTCCACTAGGACCCCGCTGCCACGGGAGGGTAGGACAAAATATGTCATGCAAGTTCTTTTCCATAAGCACGTATGACTATATTCGAAATACATGCCTACATTACATTGATGAACTGGAGCTAGTTTTGTGTCACCCTAGGTTATAACTTTTACATGATGAATTGCATCCGACATAATTCCCCATCACCGATCCATGCCTACGAGCTTTTCACATATTGCTTGTTGCTTATTTACTTTTCCACTTCTACTATTACAAAAACTACAAAAACATCGTCGTTACTTTTATTGCTGTTACCACTATCTCCATATTACTTTGCTACTAAACTATCTTGCTGCAGATACTAAGTTTCCAGGTGTGGTTGAATTGACAACTCAGCTGCTAATACTTAAGAGTATTCTTTGGCTCCCCTTGTGTCGAATCAATAAATTGGGTTGAATAATCTACCCTCGAAAACTGTTGTGATCCCCTACACTTGTGGGTTATTAAGACTATTTTCTCGCGCCGTTGCCGGGGAGCATAGCTCTATTCTTTAAGTCACTTGGGATTTATATCTGTTGATCACTATGAAGGATTTGAAGGACTCAAAAACCAAGATCTATTCCTCAACTACGAGGGGAGGTAAGGAACTGCCATCTAGCTCTGCACTTGATTCACCCTCTGTTATGGGTAAATTTGCGACACCTACTCCTGCTATTGAATCTGATATGTCGTATGTTCTTGATGATGCCACTTCTGCTATCTATGATGAAACTACTTCTATGCCTGATAATACTGTGCCACTAGGTGAATTTCTAGATGAACAAATTGCTAAGGTTAGGGAGAATGCAAATATTGAAATTGATAATATTTATGAAAGTGATGATGAAGCTTCTCCCCCTAGATATGAATTGCCTGTTGTTCCTGAGGGTTACGTTATGGATGAAGAAACTGCTAGAGACTTTCTTGCTTGCAACGATAGATATGATCTTAAGAAATTATTAGCTAAGCTGAAAGAAAAGTCTTTGAATGCTAGAATGAAATATGACCCTGCTTTTGCTACTTCACCTATCTTTGTTACTGATAATAATTATGATTTCTCTGTTGATTCTGAGTTAATTACTTTGGTTGAATCTGATCCTTTCCATGGCTATGAGTCTGAAACTGTTGTGGCACATCTTACTAAGTTGAATGATATAGCCACCCTGTTTACCAATGATGAAAAGATTCGTTACTACTATATCCTTAAGTTGTTTCCGTTCTCGTTAAAGGGTGATGCTAAGACTTGGTTTAATTCTCTTGATCCTGGTTGTGTGTGTAGTCCCCACGACATGATGTATTACTTCTCTTCTTAATATTTTCCCGCTCATAAGAAACAAGCTGCCTTACGGGAAATATATAACTTTGTGCAAATTGATGAAGAGAGTCTCCCACAAGCTTGGGGGAGGCTTCTCAAATTACTTAATGCTTTGCCTGATCATCCTCTCCAGAGGAACGATATACTTGATGTCTTTTGTAATGGACTAACCGATGCTTCTAGAGACCACCTGGATAGATGTGCTGGTTGTGTTTTCAGGGAAAGAACAGTTGATTAAGATGAATTACTATTGAATAATATGCTGGCCAATGAAAATAATTGGACACTTCCTGAACCAGCCCATAAGCCAACTCCAAAGAAAAGGGGTGTTCTATTTCTCAGTCCTGAAGATATGCAAGATGCAAAGAAATCTATGAAAGGAAAAGGTATTAAAGCTGAAGATGTTAAGAATTTACCACCTATTGAAGAAATACATGGTCTTGATAACCTGACACAGGTAGTAAAGGTAAATTCTCTTTATAGATTTGATGAAGGTGATATTCCTCATTATAAGTCTGCTAGCCAATGCTTAGATGAGTTTGACAATTTTATTGTTAAGCAAGAAAACTTCAATGCTTATGTTGGTAGACAATTTCAACGTAATGCTTATATGATTGCATGCTTGAGTGATTATATTTCTAGAGTTAAAGGTGACCTGAAACTCATTAGTAAACATGCTTCTATGGTTACCACTCAAGTATAAGAAGTACTAAAGGCTCAAAATGATTTGCTCAATGAATTAAATGGTAAGAATAATGACTACGTTGTTAGAGTTGCTACTAGAGGTGGTAAAGTGACTCAAGAACCTCTGTATCCCGAGGGCCACCCTAAGAGAATTGAGCAAGATTCTCAGAGAGCTAATTTAGATGCACCTAGTTCTTCTAAGAAGAAGAAAAAGAAAAATGACAGGATTTTGCATGCTTCTAGTGAACCTGTAGCTGACACACCTGAGAATCCCAATGTCACACCCTGCATTTTGTAACATGTTATTTGCATCAATGAAGCATGAAAATTTGGACCAACAATTTTTTTTGGCATCATTTGGCTTTTATTTGGAATTGAGTTTTTCTTCATGTGCTTCTCATGTGCTCATTAAAGTCAACTATTACCTCTTGTAGAATTCATCTCCATACCCAAAAATTCTGCCCAATGATCATGCCAAGTGTTATATAACAGTATAATATTTTCTTACAAAATTAATTTGGCCAAAATGTATTTTATAAATTTAGTATTCCAAAACCCCTGAATTAAGGTTTGCACTACAAGTGCTTGATTAGGGTGAGAAAATTATTTCAAAAGGTACATTTGAGACCTAGTAGTCATAGGACTCCCAGAAACCACAAAAGTATAATTTTAAAAGTTATTTTCCTATTTTATTTAAAAGCTTTTTCTTAAGGCCAGAAATGGTCTTTAATAGGGGAAAATTATTTAAGTATTTCAAAAATATTTGCCAAAATTCAGGGAGACTCATAGGACATATATTGTCCATATATAAGAGTTTCAACACTTGGTCATGTTCAAAATAATGGGCTAAACCCACTAAAACCCTTTCTGGATATTTCAAGCTTTTGAAATATTTACAAAGGAAATATTCTCCTAAAATTCCAGGGAAATTCTATCATGTCATATATGGCATATTTGATGATCTTGCCAAGTCCCATGCCTTGGGAAGCAAGAAAACATCATCAAAACCCTTCAAAACCATTCTGTCCATATTTGAAGTTTGAGCAACTTTACATTACCAAACTTGTCCAAATGCTCTCAAACTTGGTGCACATGCTAGAATGGCCTAATAAGGCATCTAGACCAAATGGCACAAGAATTGGAGTATGGCAACTTGATCAGAATACCCCAAAACCATTTGTGTTCAAATGCAAATTTGAACAACTTTACATTACCAACTTTTTACCTGGTGCTTCAAACTTTGTGGGCATGATCAATACCCCAAATGATGAAACTACACCAAGTGGTGCGTCAAGGGGAGATGATTAGCTTGACTCAAACAAGATGAAGCCATTTCTGTTGATTTCTAGGGTTCACCAAAGTTGCATTGGCTAGTTTCTTCAAATGAGCCCAAATTTGGTGAAACACCCTATTTTCTTATAACATTCAATCATGTTAAGTGTCATGGCAAGTGGAGATCATTTGCTTGACCAAACACTGGTCAAACACCTTCTGCTATCTTACCAAAACTACCATCTTGATCACTTTTACTATTTACTTTGGCCTCAACTTTTTACCACAGCTGCATCTGGTTACTAGCTACATCCAGTAACTCTCCCATGTCTCCAGCTCCATGATTGAGGGGTAAAAACCCTAGATCACCTTGCTGGACAGCCATTTTCTACCAAGTCACCAGCTTCTCTTCTCTCTCACAGCATCTCCAGAGCATCCAAAGCCACAGACGAGCTGCTTGCATCACCCTGGACCCCCCAGACACGGTGGACGCGCCCAGAGGGCCAATGGCATGCCGTGGCATGTGATAAGGACGCTCCAGAGCGCACTACAGTGCGCCCCCGCACTGTAGCTTCGCCCAATCCAGCGCAGCCTACAGCCTTGAGCTCTCCCCTCGCGCCTCCCAACGCCTCTCGACGTCCGCAACCTCCACCGGTGCAGTCCCCCTTCTCTCTCTCCCTCTAGTGGCCGCCTTCGCACGCGCACCGGCCGCCCGCAACGTCCACTCTACGGCCTCACACGCGCGAACCCTCCGGTGCTGCCCCCGCTCCTCCTCTCTCCTCTACTAGGCGTAGGGCTCATCCAGCAACGCCACAGACACACTCCCGTCGCCTCCCGTGCGCTGTGGCGTCGAGCAGAAGCTCGCCGGCGCACAGGTCCATGGGACCTCGCCGTTCTCCTATAAATAGGACCCCCCCGAGCCCTCTACTCTGCACCAACAGCCTCCCCTCATCCCCTTTAGCCCTCCAGCACCACTAGTTCGTCCCCGAAGAGCCCCAGTGCTCGGGATCGACCGGAGCTCCGCCGCGTCGGGCAGCCGGCGATCTCGAGGTACATGCCCTCTCAGCCCCTCCTTTTGCTCGATTCGAAACCGCCGCACCTCACTGAAGCATTCCCCTCCATTTTCCCCTTCTGCAGCTACCGGAAACGAGCTAGCCAGCAGCTTCTCGACGACCCTCTGCCGTCCCACCTCGCCGCCGACGAACCCGACCTCCCCTGCGAGCCGCACCACTACCACTACCTCCGCGACACGTTGCTGAGCCCGTCCCTGCCCTCCGTTGGCTCCGCCGTGCTCGGAATCATCGCCGGTGAGCTCGCCGTCGCCGTGGCCGAGAGGTTGAAGATGACAGGCGGGCCCCGCCTATCATCCTCACCTCTCTCTCTCTCTCCCCTCGCAGCCGCTGACCGTTGGGCCCTGCTCGTCAGGTTTAAAACCCTGACGTGCGCGCGCTGGCGCCCGAGCGGCTGGGCTAGATGCCCCTGGGCCGTGCACTGTGGCCGCTCTGGCCCAGTGGCACAGGGCCATTTCTTTTTATTCTTTCTGTAAATAATTCAAATAATTTTACAGAAATGAATATTAGTCCAAATGAAATAATTCCAACTCCTAAATTCTTGTAATATTCCAACCTATTTAATGGTGTCACTTTCACACATATCCATGAAACTTTTCTGTTCTGTTCAAATTTAAATTCAAATTTGAGCAATAAAACTCCTGTTCTAAAATCCCTAGATTCCATTCTGTAACTCCAAAACTCCAACTAAGAATTTTGTCCATCTTAGTTTTCCCTCTAGTATTTAACAAAAATAAGTTGACATTTTTCTGAGCACTTTGATTTTTCTGTTTCCATTGTGGTCTTATTTTCCCGTTGTTATTTTGCGACGATTAGATCCCGTATTTGACGAAGTTGCTGAAGAAGGAGAAGGAGAAGGATTTGAAGACTTTGAAGACCAAGCCAATCCAGGCAAGCGGCCCTTTGACCATGATACACTTGTTCTTCGAAACCCATTTGTTTCCGATGCATGATGATAGAGTTACGGTGGTGACCTAGTTGAAACCACCACAGGATGCATGCTTTGCTCATAATCTTGCTATGTGCTAGATGTCATACAAATGGTTAGTAGTGATGCTTAGTGATGCATGTGTGCCACGATACCTTCGTGGTTGCATTCTTTCAAAAACCTCGTCGGGTGCCATTTATGCCCGAGAGAGATGGTGAGATGGGTAACCACTTGATGACGAAGTGGTGTACCAAGACAAGTGTGTATAAAGTCTTTCAAACGGATTGGTTTAAGTTGCGACCGTTATTCCATCCATACAGGTGCAACCACTCTACCCCTTATGGGACGGGGCTTTATTGATTACTTAGGCTGATACTAGCATGGCGCCCGCATTACTAGTGACGGGAAGACTTGAGGTCTTTCCCGGGACGGGGTCGTGCTTGGATAGACGACCATGACTGTTTTTACAGGGCACCGGACACACCGTTGGTCCCTTCGGGTACGCGTGACATTGAAATTAGGGCAAGTCCCGTGATCTATTGTTTGTACTCGAGGGCCGTGTACCAACGAGTGGACTCTATGTTAGTGTCGTCTAAGGAAAGATAATGACCGGGTGCTTCCCCCGAGTACTTGAGGTATTGCGGGATCGTGGGTGACACGAAAGCTTCTCGGTTCTTGTGGGTAAAGTGCGCAACCTCTGCAGAGTGTAAAACTATTCTAATAGCCGTGTCCACGGTCAAGGACAGTTGGGTAACCGCTCTTGGGCTACGTCCAATGTTGTGAAACCTTGTGTGTGTGTATGTTGAGTCAAGGTGGTGACTTGACTCGATGAGATGAATCATATTCATGTTGATATCGGTAACCTGTCTTGGAGGTTACGTGAAGTTATTGATGCATATACTTGATGGTAGAATATTTATTCTAGCCCATTGCTAGATTGCTCATTGTTATTCAAATGCATTGTTACTTTGAACCAAATCATGGGTTGCTTGCGAGTACATTCAAAGTACTCATTGGCTTGCCACTGGTTATTTAATTGGCCAGGCATGGAGGAACAGGAATATGAAGAAGAGCTCTTTGGAGACAAACATGCGAACTAGGACGCTATCCCAGTCAGAATGCCTGTAGGGTTAAGGCAGATGGCTTGGGTTCTACCTATCATCGAATACTTCCGCTATTTGAGTTATTTGCTATTCAGCCCTTGAGGCTTTATCAATGTAAGACTTGGCCATAATGGCCTTAATTTGTGTAAGACGATATGTATGGATGTAAGACTCTTGTTATTCAGCTTCTGTGTGTTCAGTGAGCATTGATCTCTGGGATCACTGTACACGTGCATTCGGTGATCTCGACTTCTAAGTCGGGGTCCCCACAGAGCTGGTATCAAAGCCATCCTGACTGTAGGAAGCCTTAGTTAGCATGGGCGTTAGTTAGATGAGACCCCTTTTCAAAAACCTTCTGAACCTCTCTTCTTTCTAAACCTGAAATTTCATCAGCTTATTAACCCCTCCTATTCCACCTTTGTAGATGGCTGCTGTACCCGAGGAGCACCTGACCACTGGGTTCCCCTTGCTTCTCGAGGATAGCCTCCAGGAGTGTCAGTTCCACCGAGCGCCCATCCTCACATACCTTGAGCATTGGGTTAGCGACACTGAGGTGGAATACCATGTGGAAGTGATCGTGAAGGCAAACGATCCTCCCACAAGTTGGTTCTTCGAGGGACCCCAGATAGCAACACTACCTCTCGCTGTCGAGGCTGCTGCACTCAAGGCACTAACCCGTCTCCGCGAGCTTCTTCCGGAGATGGCAGCCAAGATGACAACCCGCTTCTTACCTTACCGGAAGGAAGGTGAAGATGAAAGCAGCGCACTAGCCCCTCCACTAAAGGAAGGACCCTCACTTCGGTTCTAGACCTATTTCAGTCT
Organism: Secale cereale; assembly: GCA_902687465.1. NCBI lineage: Eukaryota > Viridiplantae > Streptophyta > Magnoliopsida > Poales > Poaceae > Secale > Secale cereale. The sequence goes on along the minus strand of LR738710.1, from coordinate 220,200,836 downwards.
ATGTGCCGACAGCTTGGCACAAGACTTGGCCTCGGAATCAATGAAGCTTCGAGAAGAACTTCACAAGACCAAGGCACTTCTTCGCCGAGCTCAAGAGAAGACAAATAGGATCAAGAAGGAAGGAGCACCTTCCGGACAATCCGCTATCGCATACCGAGGCACTTCTTCCAAGAATGAAGAACCACCTCGGCGACGCCGGATGACGGCAAGGGAATATCGCAAGCTTTTCCCTGCACCACCGACGAAGCACCATCGTATCCAACTCCTCCACTCCCCCACACCCTCAAGTGACAAGCGGGCCCAGACAGATGAAGACAAGGAGGAAGACCCAGAAGAGCCGGAATACGCGACCGAGCATTCCGCCGCTTATCGCTACTCGGATATGCCAGTTGTGGCCCCTACGGTAGGATATGTCGTGTAGCCCCTATCCGCAGTTGAGTCCTTGTATGGTTCATATGAAACCATCTAGTGTTTGATTTTGTGGTGTTTGGATGTATGTCATATTCTTCCTTCGGGAATGTGTAAACGACTGCATCACCCATTTGGATTTTAATGAGTGTGTTTTGGCCTTTCGGCCCTTGCATGATTTGATTAGTGTCACACCCACCCCCTTACTAGGCACCCATCTATCTTGCTTTCCCTCTTCCAAGTCATGAGACCTTTTACCGCTCCAACAGGATGCCTGTGGTAACTCGTACTGGTACCTCTACCCAGCAGCCTGAAGCCGGAGCATCCGCTCAGTCAGAGGCAGGCCACGACCAAACCAACGACCAAGCTCCACCACCACCTCCTCCTCCGAACATGGACATGGCTCAACTTCTCCAAGCTTTCCGAGAGGAACGCCAAGCCAACACCGCAGCCCTTCAGTTGATTGCTCAAGCTGTCACCAACAACCGCCAGCCGGCGGGGAATGGCAATGGACGTTCCACGTTGGCAGAGTTCAAGAAGCATGCACCGCCAACTTTCATCGAGACTGCTGAACCCCTGGATGCAGACGACTGGGTCCGCACCATCGAGGACTTGCTGGAACTAGTCGGATGCACCGAAGACCGCGAGAAGGTGGCTTATGTAGCCCATTGCCTCGGGGGGACTGCTAGAGCTTGGTGGGATGGATTCAAGGTCATGCATGCTGAACAAGACATCACTTGGGTCAACTTCAAGGCAGAATTTCGCAAGGCCCACATTCCTTCCGGAATCATGGCTACCAAAAAGCGTGAGTTCCGAGCCCTGAAGCAAGGAAGTGGCATTGTCAAAGAGTACATGCAGAAGTTCACTGTTCTGTCAAGGTATGCCCCTGAAGATGTCAGCACTGATGCTGCAAAAAGGGAGCGCTTCATGGAAGGACTCAATCAGACTCTGCAGTACTCGCTTGTCGTGTGCGACTGCCCAACCTTCCCTGACCTGGTGAACAAAGCACTTATGCTTGAAGACAAGCGGCGTGCTTTGGAAGACACTCGCAAGCGCAAGATGGTCAGCAAGGGAAGTTCCAGCAACCAGAAGCCTCGTCCGTGGCAGTCCAACCTATCAGCAACCAAGAGCTCCTGCACCTCGCACCAACTATCAGCCTCAGCAGTATGCCAACCCAAGGCCAGCTTTCAACCCCAATAACAGTGGTGGCAACAAGATCAACAATCCAAACCAAGTCACTTGCTTTGGATGTGGTCAGTCAGGACACATCTCAAGGGTGTGCCCCAACAAGAAGCCTGATGCCCCGCGCCCCAATGCGCAGAACCAAGGACAAGGCCGTGGGATGCCACCAAGGAACCCAGCTCCTCGCAACCCGCCTAACCATGGGAAGGGGCGTGTGAATCACGTCACTGCTGAAGAAGCCGAGGAAGACCCGGACGTCGTGCTGGGTATGTTCCTTGTCAACTCAGCACCTGCAACTGTCTTGTTTGATTCTGGAGCAACACATTCTTTTGTCACTCAAAGATTTGCATTAAAAAGTGGCATGACCCCTACACCCCTGAATAACCCTATGGTGATACAAACCCCCGGAGCAGAGATGAGAGCCAAGATAGGCTGTAAACGAGTCAGTATTACCATTAACGGTGTAGACTTCCTAGCAGACCTTATCGTCCTGAGATCACAAGGCTTGGATGTGATCCTAGGCATGAATTGGCTCAGCAAGCACCAAGGCTTGTTAGACTATGCCAATCGGACAGTCACTGTGACCAATGACCAAGGAGTCGAAGTCAAGTTTGCTTCCAACTCCTCTTCCGCTCATGCCGCTCAAGTCAACTGTCTGTCTGAAGTTGGGCTAGAGCAAGTACCGGTGGTATGCGAGTATCCTGATGTCTTTCCGGATGAACTACCGGGAATGCCCCCTGACCGTGACATTGAGTTCATCATCGAGCTCGTGCCCGGAGAAGGACCCATCTATAAGAAGCCTTATAGAATGGGGACGGAAGAATTAGCCGAGTTGAAGAAGCAACTGGAAGAGCAGCTGAGGAAGGGATTTATCCGCCCAAGTGCCTCCCCTTGGGGATCTCCCGTTCTGTTTGTGGCAAAGAGGGACGGTACCATCCGCTTATGCATTGACTATCGTTCCCTCAATGAAGTTACAATCAAGAACAAATATCCACTTCCCAAGATCGAAGATCTGTTTGATCAGCTCAGCGGAGCCAAGGTGTTCTCCAAGATCGACCTCAGATCTGGGTACTACCAGCTGAAGATCAGACCCCAAGATATTCCGAAGACGGCATTCGTAACCAGATATGGCCTGTACGAGTGCACGGTCATGTCCTTTGGGTTAACCAATGCCCCGGCTTATTTCATGTATCTCATGAATAAAGTCTTCATGGAATATTTGGACAAGTTCATTGTTGTCTTCATCGATGACATTCTTGTCTTCTCGAAGACGGAGGAAGAACACGAGCAGCATTTGAGGATGGTCCTAGATAAGCTTCGGGAGCACCAACTTTATGCCAAATTTAGCAAGTGTGAGTTCTGGCTACATAAAGTTGGATTCTTAGGTCATGTCTTGACCGAAGAAGGATTATCAGTTGATCCCGCGAAGATCGAAGCTGTGACCCAATGGCAATCTCCAACGACCGTCAAGGAAGTCATAAGCTTCCTCGGACTTGCGGGCTATTACCGCAAATTCGTGCAAGGATTCTCTAGCATTGCCCGGCTAATGACTCAGCTCCTCAAGAAGGACAAAAAGTTCGAGTGGACGCCAAAATGCGAAGAAAGCTTCCAAGAGCTCAAGGAGAGATTGACCACCGCCCCAGTTCTCGCAACACCTGATATTCACAAGGAGTTTGTGATATATTGTGATGCCTCTCGAACCGGATTGGGAAGCGTTCTGATGCAAGAAGGCCGAGTCATAGCATACCTCTCCAGGCAGCTACGACCTCATGAGGAGAACTATGCTACTCACGATCTTGAGTTAGCAGCAGTGGTTCATGCCTTGAAGACATGGCGGCATTACCTCCTAGGGAAATGGTGTGAGATATACACGGACCATAAAAGTCTGAAGTACATTTTCACCCAAAAGGAATTGAACATGAGGTAGCGAAGATGGTTGGAACTCATCAAAAACTATGACCTCAGTGTTCAATATCACCCCGGGAAGGCTAACGTGGTGGCCGATGCCTTAAGCAGGAAGGCTTGCTCTTTGAATGCCATTATTCAAGAGAGGCAGCCAGCCTTGTTTAAGGAACTCGAACAATTCAGTTTGGAATTGGTCACCCCTGGATTTCTGGATCATTTGGAAGTCAGACCCACCCTGATGGATGAATTCAAGAAGGCGCAAGATGGACATACAAGCATCGAAGGCATCAAGAAGAAGATGAAGCTAGGCAAGGCCCCAGGATTCTCCGAAGACGAGCACGGGAATGTTTGGTACAAAGGTCGCATCTGCGTACCAAACAAGATGGAGCTGAAGAACCTGATCCTGCAAAGAAGCCCACGACACTCCGTATTCCATCCACCCCGGAGGAACCAAGATGTACCAAGACTTGAAGGCACGATTCTGGTGGCACGGGATGAAAAGAGAGATCGCAACCTATGTTGCAAAGTGTGATGTGTGCCAAAGGGTCAAGGCTGAATATCAGCGACCCGCTGGATTGCTTCAACCACTCAAGTTTCCCGAGTGGAAGTGGGATAAAGTCGGAATGGACTTCATCACTGGACTACCAAGGTCGAATAGAGGACATGACTCCATCTGGGTCATAGTCGACCATTTGACCAAGGTGGCCCATTTCATTCCTGTCAAGACTACCTATTCCGGCAACCAGTTGGCAACTCTCTATATCAAGCGAATCGTGAGCCTCCATGGTGTTCCACAAGAAATTGTGTCAGATCGAGGCACCCAGTTTACTTCGAGGTTCTGGAAAAGATTCCAAGAAGCCTTGGGAACCAAATTGTCTTTCAGCACAACTTTCCACCCACAGACCGGAGGTCAGATAGAACGAGTAAATCAAATTCTCGAAGACATGCTCCGAGCATGTGTCTTGGCATATGGAGCCAAGTGGGAAGATTGTCTCCCTTTTGCCGAGTTCTCCTATAACAACAGTTATCAGTCGAGCCTTCAGATGGCACCATTTGAGGTGTTGTACGGACGCAGATGTCGCACACCCCTCAACTGGTCAGAGACTGGAGAAGGGCTAGTCTTTGGACCGGATATTCTCCGCGAAGCAGAAGAGCAAGTCCAACTAGTCGGAGAACGTTTGAAGGCAGCCAAGTCAAGGCAGAAGAGTTATGCTGACACTCGACGCCGAGACATGAGTTTTCGTGTCGGAGATCATGTGTACCTGCGGGTAACCCCTCTAAAGGGAACCAAGTGTTTCCACGTTAAAGGGAAACTTGCACCAAGATTCATTGGCCCTTTCAAGATCATCGACCGACGAGGAGAAGTGGCTTACCAATTGGAACTACCACCTGAGCTATCCGATGTGCACAACGTGTTCCATGTTTCACAACTCCGGAAATGTCTCCAAGTTCCGGACAAGCCTAATCTCTACAAGGATGTTGATCACCAAGCCATTGATCTGCAGCCTGATTTGACCTACCGCGAGAAGCCCATTCGCATTCTGGATGAAGCAGAGCGACGGACGCGAAGCCGTACCATCAAGTACTTCAAGGTCCAGTGGAGCAACCACACCGAAGCAGAAGCAACCTGGGAACGTGAAGACTATCTTAGATCCGAGTTTCCCGATCTCTTTTAAGACCTAGTTTAGGAATCTCGGGGACGAGATTCTTGTAAGGGGTGTAGGTCTGTCACACCCTGCATTTTGTAACATGTTATTTGCATCAATGAAGCATGAAAATTTGGACCAACAATTTTTTTTGGCATCATTTGGCTTTTATTTGGAATTGAGTTTTTCTTCATGTGCTCATTAAAGTCAACTATTACCTCTTGTAGAATTCATCTTCATACCCAAAACTTCTGCCCAATGATCATGCCAAGTGTTATATAACAGTATAATATTTTCTTATAAATTTGGCCAAGTGTTATATAACAGTAAAATTAATTTGGCCAAAATGTATTTTATAAATTTAGTATTCCAGAAACCCCTAAATTAAGGTTTGCACTGCAAGCGCTTGATTAGGGTGAGAAAATTATTTCAAAAGGTACATTTGAGACCTTGTAGTCATAGGACTCCCAGAAACCACAAAAGAATAATTTTAAAAGTTATTTTCCTATTTTATTTAAAAGCTTTTTCTTAAGGCCAGAAATGGTCTTTAATAGGGGAAAATTATTTAAGTATTTCAAAAATATTTGCCAAAATTCAGGGAGACTCATAGGACATATATTGTCCATATATAAGAGTTTCAACACTTGGTCATGTTCAAAATAATGGGCTAAACCCTCTAAAACCCTTTCTGGATATTTCAAGCTTTTGAAATATTTACAAAGGAAATATTCTCCAAAAATTCCAGGGAAATTCTATCATGTCATATATGGCATATTTGATGATCTTGCCAAGTACCATGCCTTGGGAAGCAAGAAAACATCATCAAAACCCTTCAAAAACATCATGTCCATATTTGAAGTTTGAGCAACTTTACATTGCCAAACTTGTCCAAATGCTCTCAAACTTGGTGCACATGCTAGAATGGCCTAACAAGGCATCTAGACCAAATGGCACAAGAATTGGAGTAGGGCAACTTGATCAGAATACCCCAAAACCATTTCTGTTCAAATGCAAATTTGAACAACTTTACATTACCAACTTTTTACCTGGTGCTTCAAACTTTGTGGGCATGATCAATACCCCAAATGATGAAACTACACCAAGTGGTGCATCAAGGGGAGTTGATTAGCTTAACTCAAACAAGATGAAGCCATTTCTGTTGATTTCTAGGGTTCACCAAAGTTGCATTGGCTAGTTACTTCAAATGAGCCCAAATATGGTGAGACACCCTATTTTCTTATAACATTCAATCATGTTAAGTGTCATGGCAAGTGGAGATCATTTGCTTGACCAAACACTGATCAAACACCTTCTGCTATCTTACCAAAACTACCATCTTGATCACTTTTACTATTTACCTTGGCCTCAACTTTTTACCTCAGCTTCATCTGGTTACTAGCTACCTCCAGTAACTCTCACATGTCTCCAGCTCCATGATTGAGGGGTAAAAACCCTAGATCACCTTGCTGGACAGCCATTTTCTACCAAGTCACCAGCTTCTCTTCTCTCTCACAGCATCTCCAGAGCATCCAAAGCCACAGACGAGCTGCTTGCATCACCCTGGACCCCCCAGACACGGTGGACGCGCCCAGAGGGCCAATGGCATGCCGTGGCATGCGATAAGGCCGCTCCAGAGCGCACTACAGTGCGCCCCCGCACTGTAGCTTCGCCCAATCCAGCGCAGCCGACAGCCTCGAGCTCTCCCCTCGCGCCTCCCAACGCCCCTCGACGTCCGCAACCTCCACCGGTGTTGTCCCCCTCCTCTCTCTCCCTCCAGTGGCCGCCTTCGTACGCGCACCGGCCGCCAGCAACGTCCACTCGACGGCCTCACACGCGCGAACCCTCCGGCGCTGCCCCCGCTCCTCCTCTCTCCTCTACTAGGCGTAGGGCTCGTCCAGCAACGCCACAGACACACTCCCGTCGCCTCCCGTGCGCTGTGGCGTCGAGCATAAGCTCGCCGGCGCACAGGTCCACGGGACCTCGCCGTTCTCCTATAAATAGGACCCCCCGAGCCCTCTACTCTGCACCAACAGCCTCCCCTCACCCCCTTTAGCCCTCCAGCACCACTAGTTCGTCCCCGAAGAGCCCCAGTGCTCGGGATCGACCGGAGCTCCGCCGCATCGGGCAGCCGGCGATCTCGAGGTACAGGCCCTCTCAGCCCCTCCTTTTGCTCGATTCGAAACCGCCGCACCTCACTGAAGCATTCCCCTCCATTTTCCCCTTCTACAGCTGCCGGAAACGAGCTAGCCAGCAGCTTCCCGACGACCCTCCGCTGTCCCACCTCGCCACCAACGAACCCGACCTCCCCGGCGAGCCGCACCACTACCACTACCTCCGCGACACGTTGCTGAGCCCGTCCCTGCCCTCCGTTGGCTCCGCCGTGCTCGGAATCATCGCCGGTGAGCTCGCCGTCGCCGTGGCCGAGAGGTTGAAGATGATAGGCGGGCCCCGCCTATCATCCTCACCTCTCTCTCTCCCCTCGCAGCCGCTGACCACTGGGCCCCGCCCGTCAGGCTTAAAACCCTGACGTGCGCGCGCTGGCGCCCGAGCGGCTGGGCTAGATGCCCCTGGGCTGTGCATTGTGGCCGCTCTGGCCCAGTGGCACAGGGCCATTTCTTTTTATTCTTTCTGTAAATAATTCAAATAATTTTACAGAAATGAATATTAGTCCAAATGAAATAATTCCAACTCCTAAATTCTTGTAATATTCCAACCTATTTAATGGTGTCACTTTCACACATATCCATGAAACTTTTCTGTTCTGTTCAAATTTAAATTCAAATTTGAGCAATAAAACTCCTGTTCTAAAATCCCTAGATTCCATTCTGTAACTCCAAAACTCCAACTAAGAATTTTCTCCATCTTAGTTTTCCCTCTAGTATTTAACAAAAATAAGTTGACATTTTTCTGAGCACTTTGATTTTTCTGTTTCCATTGTGGTCTTATTTTCCCGTTGTTATTTTGCGACGATTAGATCATGTATTTGACGAAGTTGCTGAAGAAGGAGAAGGAGAAGGATTTGAAGACTTTGAAGACCAAGCCAATCCAGGCAAGCAGCCCTTTGACCATGATACACTTGTTCTTCGGAACCCATTTGTTTCCGATGCATGATGATAGAGTTACGGTGGTGACCTAGTTGAAACCACCACATGATGCATGCTTTGCTCATAATCTTGCTATGCGCTAGATGTCATACAAATGGTTAGTAGTGATGCTTAGTGATGCATGTGTGCCACGATACCTTCGTGGTTGCATTCTTTCAAAAACCTCGTCGGGTGCCATTTATGCCCGAGAGAGATGGTGAGATGGGTAACCACTTGATGACGAAGTGGTGTACCAAGACAAGTGTGTATAAAGTCTTTCAAACGGATTGGTTTAAGTTGTGACCGTTATTCCAACCATACATGTGCAACCACTCTACCCCTTATGGGACGGGGCTTTATTGATTACTTAGGCTGATACTAGCATGGTGCCCGCATTACTAGTGATGGGAAGACTTGAGGTCTTTCTCGGGATGGGGTCGTGCTTGGATAGACGACCATGACTGTTTTTACAGGGCACTGGACACACCGTTGGTCCCTTCGGGTACGCGTGACATTGAAATTAGGGCAAGTCCCGTGATCTATTGTTTGTACTCGAGGGCCGTGTACCAACGAGCGGACTCTATGTTAGTGTCGTCTAAGGAAAGATAATGACCGGGTGCTTCCCCCGAGTACTTGAGGTACTGCGGGATCGTGGGTGACACGAAAGCTTTCCGGTTCTTGTGGGTAAAGTGCGCAACCTCTGCAGAGTGTAAAACTATTCGAATAGCCGTGTCCACGGTCAAGGACAGTTGGGTAACCGCTCTTGGGCTACGTCCAATGTTGTGAAACCTTGTGTGTGTGTATGTTGACTTGACTCGATGAGATGAATCATATTCATGTTGATATCGGTAACCTGTCTTCGAGGTTACGTGAAGTTATTGATGCATATACTTGATGGTACAATATTTATTCTAGCCCATTGCTAGATTGCTCATTGTTGTTCAAATGCATTGTTACTTTGAACCAAATCATGGGTTGCTTGCGAGTACATTCAAAGTACTCATTGGCTTGCCACTGGTTATTTAATTGGCCAGGCATGGAGGAACAGGAATATGAAGAAGAGTTCTTTGGAGACGAACATGCGAACTAGGACGCTATCCCAGTCAGAATGCCTGTAAGGTTAAGGCAGATGGCTTGGGTTCTACCTATCATCGAAGACTTCCGCTATTTGAGTTATTTGCTATTCAGCCCTTGAGGCTTTATCTATGTAAGACTTGGCCATAATGGCCTTAATTTGTGTAAGACGATAAGTATGGATGTAAGACTCTTGTTATTCAACTTCTGTGTGTTCAGTGAGCATTGATCTCTGGGATCACTGTACACGTGCATTCGGTGATCTCGACTTCTAAGTCGGGGTCCCCACACCCAATGATATATCTGTTTCTGATGCTGAGACACAATCTTGTAATGACCATGAACCTAGTGATAATGTTAATGATGATGTTCATGATGATTCTCAACCTAGCAATGATAATGATGTAGAGATTGAACTTGTTGTTGATCTTGACAACCCACAATCAAAGAATCAACGTTATTGTAAGTGCATCTAGTGCCACCCCTAGTTGGTTTTGGAGTATTGAGGACAAACCTGGTTGAGGGACTAATGTGTTTGTGAGAATTGCAGGATAACACAGGTAGTAGTCCCTCATTGATTCGGTTTACCTACCGGAGATGACCCCTAAAAATGTATGAAGACATTGACATCAGTGGTGGTATATGAAGATAATCATACTGAATACTATGGCTAGAGAAGACACTGTGTGAAGACTATGGAGAACGAAGACTTAGTTGTTTCGTTGTTTCCTTTTCTTCTTTGTTGAGTCATAGGAACCACTGTACTGTAAAGTGGGGTCCAAGTGAACTAAGTCAGAGTGACCAAAGTGATGCTCAACCAAATCCTATACCTTCGAGCGAAGACTATGAGAGCAAATCTTATCCAGAGTCCGATGAGTCAGCCTTACTTGTACCCCAAGTAAAGTTGCCGTGTGAGTGTTTGAAATCTGACCGTTGGAACACGTGTCAGTTCCTTAGTGACCCAGGGTCACTTTGGACAAATCAGGTTGGGTTGCCCAGTGGCTATAAATAGCCCACCCCCTACACCATAAGTTGGTGGCTGCTCGGAGTTATTGCACGGCTTTTGTCGTTTGAGAGCAACCCACCTCCGAAGCATTTGAGAGAGAAATCCTTGCGAGGACAAAGCCCAAACACCCAGAGCCAAAGAGTGTTAGGCATCACTGAAGTCTTTCTGTCTGTGTGACCTGAATACTTATTACACTTGAGGACTGTGTTTCCTCCAGCGGTTAGGCGTCGCGTTCTGAGCATCCAAGAGTCATTGTGGATCGCCGGTGAACAAAGTCTATGAAGGTTTGGAAGTCTACCTTGAAGACTTACCAGAGTGATTGGGCGAGGACTAGGTGTCCTTAGCTCAAGGGGAACAAGGTGAAGACACGGTCTTCTGAGTTAAATCTCAGCCTCCCTAACCAGACGTACAGTTGTCACAGCAACTGGAACTGGTCTAATAAATCACTGTCTTCCCCGAGCTACTGGTTCTATCCTTTCCTTCCCTTTACTTACCGCTCTATGTTGTGAAGTCATTGCATGCCTGCCTTATCTGATTGACTTCACTGAGTATCTACTTGTTGTGATTGGCTTCATTCCTTCTTCCATCATGATCCCTACTGCCTAGCTGCTATTAGTCTTCGTGCTTTCACTTCATTGAATACATGACTATGGCTAGTCTAGTGTAGTCTACTTTCCGCTGCATACTAATAGGATTGAGTTTATCTTTTGTCTTCAAAACTAACATGTTTTGAAGCATTTCATAAAAATCGCCTATTCACCCCCCCTCTAGTCAATATACCGCACTTTCAATTGGTATCAGAGCAAGGTACTCCCTTGTTCTGTGTGATTCAGTTTAACCACCTGGAGTTTTAGCTATGTCGACTGCAGGGATAATCAAAGTCTCCGCTGCGTGCCCCGTCTTTGATGGCACCGAATATCCCTACTGGAAGAACAAGATGCGCATGCACCTTGAAGCCATTGACGTGGACCTCTGGTTTGTCGTCAAGAGCGGCGTTCCCAAGACTGGTGAAGGTATCACACCTGCTGATGTCAAGAGGCTCGTTCAATTGGATTCAACGACCAAGAACATCATCTGTGGTCATCTAACCAAATGACATTATGGTCGTGTAAGTGCTCTGGACACGTCAAAGGAAGTTTGGGACTGGCTATCAAAGGTTAATGAAGGAGTCTCTCCCAGAGAGATCAAAGGATCAGCGTCCTTCGCAATCTCTTCAATCGCTTCAAGAGACATGACAATGAGAATGTCCAACACACATTTGATCGTCTCACTGACATCACAAATGAGCTTCAAGCACTTGGCGCCACTGAGATTACCAAGTATGAAATCATCAAGACTCTCCTGAGATCACTCGACAACTCATTTGATATCCTTGCCCTGATGATTCAAGAACGTCCTGACTTCAAGACTCTCGATCCGTCTGACATACTTGAGAGGCTCAACACACATGAGTTCCAACTATCTGAGAAACGTGACATCTATGGTCCCAACTATGGCCGATCTCGCGCCTTAAATGCAAAGGCTGTTTCTTCATCTGAAGAAGAATCTGACTGCAGTTCAGATGATCCTGAAGACATTGTAAAGGAGCTTGCCATGCTTGTGAAGAAGTTCCAGAAATTCACTAGGAAGAAAGGCTTCAGAAAGTCTTCGAGATCCAGCTCAAGAAATGATGCAGCTTCTACCCATGACTACAAGAAGAGACCATGTCATAAGTGCAAGAAACCTGGTCACTACATCTCTGAGTGTCCTCAGTGGGACAATGAGAAGAAGAAGAAGAAGAAGAAGAGCAAGGAATATGATTCTGATGACAAGAAAAAGAAGAAATACTCAAAGTCTTCTTCTAAGTCTTCATCAAAGTATACATCACACAAGAAGAATTCATCTGGCAAGGCTCGCACATTTGTTGGCAAGGAGATGGATTCTGAGGAAGAGTCTGCTTCTGAAGAGGCGGAGGTGGAGTCAGAGGAGGAGTCTGATTCTGGTGCTGCAAGTCTGGCTTTAGCCACTGCCTACGTGGGCAAGTCCATCTTCAACACTGAAGACAATGGCCCCGTCCCCAACATTGATGATGAGGACGACGACTCTGCTCCCACCTTCTGCTTCATGGCACGCGGTGCCAAGGTAAAATCACGCGATGCTTACTTTCAAACATCTAGTGAAGATGACTCTAATTGTGAATCAAAACCTAGCAACAAAACACTTGCTAGAATTGCCACTGAACAGCAGAAAGCCATGGAACATATTCAAAACTGTTAGACAAAAGTGATGACGTGTTGGACGCGGAAATGACCCGTTCTCAGTCCTTAATTGAAGACATAAAAAATCTTCATGTTAAGTACAAGGAACTTGAAGGTCTTTATGAATCGCTCTCAAAAACTCATGAAAAGCTTTCCCACGATAACATTCAAAGGAAACGAGAACTTGAGAAATTGAAAGCGGCTCATGAAGATCTCCGAAAAGAAAATGAGTCACTCCGCGCACAACTGATCAGCTCCACTCACGAAGAGTTTGAACCACCATGTCTAAAATGCATTGAGCGTGATAATGCTACATCTGTTGCTGAATGTTCTACTGCTGCCACTGTTGCAATATCTTCAACTACTAATGTGGTAACTAACCCCTCTGCTGAGGATACCACTACTATTGCTGATGAAAATGCTAGGTTGAAGACTTTGTTTGAAACAGGGATGTACAAAAGCCTCAAAGGGCATCAGACTCTATGTGATGTCCTCAAAAAGTAGATACTGAACCGAAACCCTAGGAAAGAGGGTGTTGGGTTCGGCAGGAAAATGAATGTTGATGGTTCATACTGGAAGCCTGAGCAGTACCCCAAAACCACATGGGTTGCTGCAAAGGAACCTTCAGTGGATCCATCTACCTTATATGGCTTCACTTGTGCTAATTCTGTTATCATTGATGAATCCTTTGATGCAAACTATAAACTGTTTAAGAATCAAAATGGTGAAGTGTTTGCCAGGTATATTGGTACTAACTGCAGGAACGGGCCACCTAGGAAGAAGATCTGGGTACCCAAAGGTTGTCTTGAGAAACTTCTAGCAAATGTTATCATGACACCTCCTTGGGTGAAGACAAACCCCAGATCAAAGGCTTCATATGGTCCTAAGGCTTCATAGAGACAAAGGACTCACCTGAGTCACCCTAACGCGGATGTTTTGCAGGGAAAACATACTCAGACCCATGAATATGAGTGTGTTTCTTCAAACCGCTATATTCATAAAACAAAGAATTTTTCTGCCTATTCTTATGAGTATTATTCTCCTCTTGCAAGATTATTTGCTAGGGCTCCAAAGCCAAAATTATCAGATGCTGCTCTTAGACTCATTTCTTCTAAGCCACCCCTGAAAATGTGGGTGGTTAAGAAGAACTAACTTTCTCTTACAGGGAAAGGTCTCCAGCCGAAAATCAAAAGTTTCTGATGCTATTGCTGGGGACCTAAAACACTTGTAGGGCACAAGATCAAATGCCCCAATGACGTACCGCTCATACTATTCATGAATCACTTGCTGAACATCTTATCATTTCTAACCTTCGTCTAAGCTTTCATAATCCACTTATATGTCAAATGTTTATGCTTCATAATGGCTTTTGGTGAAGCCTATCCTCCCAACTGCATTGTAGGGAGTGACTCCAAAGTCTTCAGAATGGATTATGGATAGAGGATGCACAAATCATATGACTGGTGATCGAAATCTTCTCATGGACTCAACCATACGTCCATCTAACAAGAGTCACATCACATTCGCTGATACTGGTAAAAGCAAAGTGTTGGGTCTAGGTAGAGTTGCAATCTCAAGAGATCAGCACATGGATAAAGTCATGCTTGTTGAATCTCTTGGCTTCAACTTAATGTCTGTCTCAATGCTTTGTGACTTAAACATGATTGTGATCTTTGGTAAATTTCGTTGCCTTGTACTAATGGAATGTGACAAGTCTTTAGTATTTGAAGGATACAGAAAAGGTGATCTGTATATGGTGGATTTCTCAGCTGGACCGCAGATGGCCGTATGTCTGCTAGCAAAAGCTTCAGAGTGCTGGCTCTAGCATCGGAGGCTAGGACATGCTGGCATGAGGAACTTGCACACTCTCGCAAAGAAGAAGCATGTTATAGGCATCGAGGAAGTCAAGTTCAAGAAAGATCATCTATGTGGTGCCTGTGAAGCTGGGAAGATGACTAGAGCCAAGCACCCCTCGAAGACAATCATGACGACATCCAAACCCTTCGAGCTGCTTCACATGGACTTATTTGGCCCTACTCACTACTCCACATTCTCTACCACAGCCTGTCTCTATGGCTTCGTCATTGTTGATGATTATTCAAGATACACATGGGTGCACATAATACTCTACAAGACTGAAGTGCAAGATGTCTTCAGACGCTTCGCCAACCGTGCCATGAACAACTATGGCATCAAGATCAAGCATATCAGAAGTGACAATGGCACTGAGTTCAAGAACACTGGCCTCAATCTTTATTTGGATGAAATGGGAATCACCCATGAATTCTCAGCCCCATATACACCTCAGCAAAATGGGATCGTTGAACGCAAGAACAGAACTCTAATTGAGATGGCTTGAACGATGCTCGATGAATACAAGACACCAAGAAGGTTCTGACCCGAAGCTATTGATACTGCATGCCATATCATCAACCGTGTTTATATTCACAAGCTTCTGAAGAAAACATCCTATGAACTCCTCACTGGAAAGAAGCCTAACGTAAGTTACTTCAGAGTATTTGGAGCTAAGTGCTGGATCAATGATCCTCATCACTAGTCAAAATTTGCACCGAAAGCACATGAAGGCTTCATGCTCGGATATAGAAAGGATTCACACTCCTACAGAGTCTTCAACATCTTTCTCCATAAAACTGTTGAAACTGTGGATGTGCGGTTTGATGAGACAAATGTTTCACAAAGAGAGTCCCTACCAACTATGCTAGATGAGGCTCCACGAAATGAATCTATCAAGCTAATGGGAACCGGTGAGATCATGCCTTATGAAGCACAACCTGACGAGGAACTCATCATCTCTGCTCCAAATCAACCTGACGACAATGCTCAGCCTGAAGACAACACTCCTGATGATGACAATGTACAGCAAGAGCAAAATCTTCGTCCAGCTCATCCTCGTGTTGCAAATGAAGTACAAGTTGAAAAGATAATTGATAGCATAAATGCTCCTAGTCCACTGACCCGCTCAAGAGCAACACAGCTTGCAAATTTCTGTGGGCACTTTGCGTTTGTCTCAATATCTGAACCCAATAAAGTTGCTGAAACTTTAATGGAACCCGAATGGATTCAAGCAATGCAAGAAGAGCTTCAAAAGTTTGAGCTGAACAATGTGTGGGAACTTGTCAAGCGTCCTGACCCTCGCAAGCACAACATAATAGGCACAAAATGGATCTATCGCAACAAGCAAGATGAGCATGGTCAAGTGGTCAGAAACAAAGCTCGTCTCGTTGCTCAAGGATACACTCAAGTCAAAGGGATTGACTTCGATGAAACATTTGCTCTTATGGCTAGACTTGAAGTTATTCGTATACTGCTAGCCTATGCAAATCATCACAACATACTTCTATATCAAATGGATGTAAAGAGTGCCTTTCTCAATGGAAGGATTGAAGAAGAAGTGTATGTTGCACAACCACCTGACTTTGAAGATCCAAAACATCCTGATATGGTATACAAGCTCAACAAGGCACTGTATGGCCTCAAACAAGCGTCTCGTGCTTGGTATGACACACTCAAAGACTTCCTGAAGAGCAAAGGCTTCAAACCTGGATCCCTGGACCCCACACTCTTCACGAAGACATAAGATGATGAGCTATTTGTCTGCCAAATCTATGTGGACGACATTATCTTCGGCTGCACGGACAAGAAATACAGCGATGAGTTTGGTCACATGATGCAAGAGCAATATCAAATGTCCATGATGGGTGAGCTGAAGTTCTTCCTTGGTCTTCAAATTCATAAGCAAAGCAACATCATCTTCATATCTCAAGAGAAGTACCTTAAAGATTGCCTCAAAAAGTTTGGAATGCAAGACTGCAAAGGGTACTCGACGCCAATGCCTGCTAAACATCATCTGGGTCCCGACGCCAATGGTAAAGATTTTGATCAACATGTATACCGCTCCATGATTGGTTCTTTGCTTTATTTATATGCATCTAGGCCAGATATTATGCTTAGTGTTTGCATGTGTGCTCGATATCAAGCGGCACCAAAGGAGTCGCATCACTTAGGTGTAAAGCGAATACTTCGATATTTGGCTTACACCCCAATACTAGGATTATGGTATCCAAAGGGCTCAGAATTTGATCTAGTTGGATTCTCAGATGCTGATTATGCTGGTGACAAGGTTGATCGCAAGTCCACATCAGGCACATGTCACTTTCTAGGACGATCTCTTGTCTGTTGGTCTTCAAAGAAGCAGAACTGTGTATCACTCTCCACTGCTGAATCTGAATACATTGATGCTGGATCTTGCTGCGCTCAGCTTCTCTGGATGAAGCAAACACTCAAGGACTATGGCGTCCATATGAAGCATGTGCCACTCTACTGTGATAATGAAAGCGCTATCAAGATTGCCAACAATCCAGTTCAACACTCGAAGACAAAACACATTGAAATTCGTCATCACTTTCTCAGAGGTCATGTCATGAAGGAAGATATTGATATCATACACGTCAACACTGAAGAGCAACTGGCAGGTATCTTCACAAAGCCCTTGGATGAGAAAAGGTTTTGCAAGTTGCGGTGTGAGCTAAATATCTTAGAATCCTCAAATGTCCTGTAATCAGGCACACATCCTAACACTTATGCATATTGATGACTTAGATGTGCAACACACGAAGTAAAGTATATCTTCAATCAATGAAGACTTACATTGTAAGTGTGAATACATTAACATGGAATTTGACTTCGGACCGCCACGATAATTGTGCGCCGTGTCTGGGTCTAATACTTCCTATACAGTGGGTAACGCCACCACCAAATTCTTGTTTGAAGTGTTTCTCGTGGCGTTACATTTGCAAAGTCTTCACACTTGGTTTATCTTCATATAGAACACACACACACACACACACACACACACACACACACACACACACACACAGAT